>SJYT01040789.1:475325-586995 GCA_006410635.1 Cephalophus harveyi | reverse complement strand
AAACTCCAGTACTTTGGCCACCTCATGCGAAGAGTTGACTCATTGGAAAAGACTCTGATGCTGGGAGGGATTGGGGGCAGGAGGAGAAGGGGACGACCGAGGATGAGATGGCTGGATGGCATCACTGACTCGATGGATGTGAGTCTGAGTGAACTCCGAGAGATGGTGATGAACAGGGAGGCCTGGCGTGCTGCGATTCATGGGGTCGCAAAGAGTCGGACACGACTGAGCGACTGAACTGAACTGAACTGAACTGAACCCCAGATGCTGTGCTGGGGATCTGAGAGCAAAACCCAGCATAATCTGCCTCGCACAGCTGACTATTTGGTCAGAGAGACAGGTGAACCAAATTACCTATACACATCTTATTGCAAGGTACAACATGAACTTTATAGAGGGAAAGCAGAGCTGCTCTGAGAACCTGTAACAGGGACTCTATCATCACTTGGGAGGTCAGGGAAGGCGGGGTGGAGCCCTATGTGGAAGGTAGTGGGGAGCAGTCCCACTGGGTTCTTCCCAGTGGTCTTTTGGGAACTGACTGGGAGGCATTGGGGGGGTCCAAGCCCCTCCAAATGCTAAGATGGTTTCCAGAAGGAGCTTCTCCCCACATTCACCCCATGACCTTCCTTTGATTCTGCCTTTCTGCTCTCTCTTCTTGCCATGAGCTCTGGAAAATGGTGTATTTGTAAGCAGGGGTTAGGCTGCTAACATCTGCAATGATGTTGCTGAATTTCCAAAAGATTCACCTCTCTTTGACACAACATAATCATGTCATGTACTGGACGCATGGCTTGGCTAGGGAAGGACAGGTTCCCCTCCAGAGTCCCTCCTCACTCATCAGCAGAGCACCCTTGTACAGTGAACAACACAGGGAACCTTCCATGGTCGGCTTGCTGCCATCTCAAGCAGGACATCTGGCTTCTTGGCTTTCCCTTGTAGCGAGAAGATTCTCTTTATCCAAGAAGGAGATAATTACATCTTCTGTGACCATAACTCTATTTACTTTGCCGACTAAGGTCCGTCTAGTCAAGGCTATGGTTTTTCCTGTGGTCATGTATAAATGTGAGAGTTGGACTGTGAAGAAAGCTGAGCGCCGAAGAATTGATGCTTTTCAACTGTGGTGTTGGAGAAGACTTTTGAGAGTCCCTTGGACTGCAAGGAGATCCAACCAGTCCATTCTGAAGGAGATCAACCCTGGGATTTCTTTGGAAGGAATGATGCTAAAGCTGAAACTCCAGTACTTTGGCCACCTCATGCGAAGAGTTGACTCATTGGAAAAGACTCTGATGCTGGGAGGGACTGGGGATAAGAGAAGGGGACGACCGAGGATGAGATGGCTGGATGGCATTACGGACTCAATGGACGTGAGTCTGAGTGAACTCCGAGAGATGGTGATGAACAGGGAGGCCTGGCGTGCTGCAATTCATGGGGTCGCAAAGAGTCGGACACGACTGAGCGACTGAACTGAACTGAACTGAGACACAAATTCATATGTATTTTCTGGAGGACTGGGTGATTTTCTTATCTGAATTGAAAAGAGGCTTTCTTTAAGTATGATCCAAGAGACCTCTTTCATATGATAATTCACACACACACTCTGGCGGATAAGCCCTAGACTTGGCAGAAGGTTCAAAGCAGAAATTGTGTTCAGATGAGGCCCAGGGATGTTTTTGATCTGATTTGCTTTTGCCACTGATGTTGGGATGATTCTTGCCTCTGAGTGGCAGTGGGCCTCAAAAACCTGGTAAAGGGAAATCTTTTTTAAAGAAAGTCCGAACCATGTAGAGTGAGCAGAGGAGTTCTTGTTACACTTGGGAGCTGGAAAAAGAAGCATTTTCTGGTGGAAGTAACTCATGTAACAAGCTGGCTAAGCCATAGTGGGCCTAGAGAAGCAGCTCATCTAGATCCTTCCTGTTACCAGTGGGGAAACTGAGGCTTAGAGAGAGAACACGGATTCGCTTAGGTCACCGACTGAGTGGCAGAGCCAGGCTTACCCCTCACAGGCACTTCCTTCTGCACCCAAACCCCGTTGATGGCCAGCAGTGGCCAGTGTGAGGATAGAATGAGCTATGTGGGTGACCGTGTGCATGGGAAGGTGAGAGGGGATACATGGGCTGGAAGACAGGGTGTCTCACCAGGTCTAGTGGGACCCCCTCCTGTTTCAGATATGGGAAGCCGCTTTTCCTACTTAGGAAGGCTGAGGGATAAGCATCACCTACAGGATGGGTTTCCCTAGTGGCTCAGATGGTAAAGAATCTGCCTGCAATGCAGAAGATGCAGGAGACACGTGTTTGATCCCTGGGTTGGGGAGATCCCCTGAAGAAGGGGATGGCTCTCCACTCCAGTATTCTTGCCTGGAGAATCCCATGGACAGAGGAGCCTGGCGGGCTACAGTCCGTGGGGCCGTAGAGTCGGACACGACTGGGCGACCAACACTACTGTTAGTACAAAGGAGAGGACTCTGGGAATAGAGTGGGGACTGGGAGGGAAAAGAGGAAGGGGGAAGAGCGCCTTGCAAACACCAGGGGACGACACGTGAGCCACGCGCTGTGTGGCTGTTCCACAAAGGGCTGTAGTGCTACTTGGAGCTGGAGGAGGATTGGCTGTCATCAGATGATATGCTCCCTCGGGCACCATATCTTCCCATGTCTGACCTGTGTGAAGACACTTCCGGTTGTGCAGATAACTCGAGCTTCCTGAGCACCCACTAGTTGAGCAACCTCGTGAGTGCTCAGTAGAGATTCTGCGAAGGAAGGGAGCAGAGGAAGGGGACATGCTTTCTCCTTTGGTTCCCCTAACGATTGCTTTGAAAGGTATGATCCTCCCTACCTACCAGATGAGGCAACAGAGAGGCTGTTTCCTGCCCACATCATACAGCTCAACAGCAGCAGAGCCCGACTCCCGACTCCCGCGGTTCTGACTGTTTCCACCAGCGTGCCTCCCCTCAGCTTCCGCTGAAAATGCCTTCCGGTGCCTCCAGGCCCTGCGGCCCCTCCCCAGAGGACACGCAACAGACGCAACAGACGCGGCAGAACCTGAGCGCCTATGAGCAGAGGCGGGTGCCTCGTGCATAAGCTCTGATGTGGGGAGGCGTATGTTGGTGGTTCAATCATTTGAGAATGCTGGAATTGGGAGTCTCTCTCCCCAGAAGGAAATGGCAACCCACTCCAGTATTCTTGTCTGGAGAATCCCATGGACGGAGGAGCCTGGTGGGCTACAGTCCACAGAGTCGCAAAGAATCGGACACAACTGAGCGACTTCACTTTCACTCCCCAGAATGCAAGATCAGCAGACACTGGGGGACATACCTGGGTGTGATAGTTTTTCACCCCAAGACCAGCTTGTTTGCAGCAGGCCCTAGCTCCACCAGGATGCCAGGACCTTGTTCCAATGGAGACTTAGAAAGTCAGCATAAACATCTCCACTGAGGCTGCTCCTCCTTGGGCCTGAGAAATCCAGGGACCCCCTCTTCCCCGCTCCTGTCTCCTGGTTCCTCTGCTTCTGGTGACGAGGCAGGGACAGCTTGGAACGAAGGCCTTCATCATTTCTGTTGTGAAACTGTCTCAAGATTTTGGCAACTGTGAGTTTTTTTTTTCTTTTTAATCAATATTCATTTCTCTAGTGAATTTCAACAAGATTAACTCTAAAAAAAATAAAATGTAACATTTCCATTCCCTGTGAAGGGTGTTGGTGAATATGGAAAGAGAAGTTCTAGAGATGAAATTGCCTACCTCGGAAGGGCGCATTCAGGAGTCCTGACCCGGGTGAGGGTGGGGAGTCCTGCACTGCGGTCCTGACTCCCTCCTGCGGCCTGTGTGTCTTGTGCAAGTTGCTTGGCCTCTCTGGGTCTCCGCGCTTGCTAAGGACTCTTGGTGCAAATATGTTATTATTGTAAATAGGGAAAGCTCCTTTGTAGTGCTGACTTTCACACATTTGCCACGGACAATGGTACTCGAGTTATTCCCAACGGTGACTCGAGGTCTGTGGGTTTGGCAGGTCCATTGGGCTGTAGCGTGCGTGCTCAGTTGCTTCAGCCATGTCCGACTCTTTGCGACCCATGGACGGTAGCCTGCCAGGCTCCTCTGCCCATGGGATTCTCCTGGCAAGAATACTGGAGTGGGTTGCTCGTTCCTCTTCCAGGGGATCCTCCCCAACTCAGGGAATCAAACCTGCATCTCCTGCATCGCAAGTAGATTCTTTACTCACTGAGCCACCTAGACCCATATGCATTTTACATTGTAAAAATACTTCCCATTTGCTTAAATTGAAATCCTGGACATAAAACATGGTGCACACATTTCATGGTCTAAAGATATGGAAATCATACAGAGTCTGTTCTCTTATCATTTGTGGAATTATGTTAGGCATCAATATCAAAAGATTGTTTTGTGTCCCTGGCTATGTTCCAGTGTCTCCTAATTTATAGTCCATGGAAACTTGAATAGAATTTATATCCTACTGTGGTGTGCAAATTGTGTACATCTTAATTATGTTAAAAAAAAATAAAATCCTAGAGGTGAAACGGTATGTCCAAATTGCTCAGAATTGTAGCCTCAAAACTAGAGAACCAGACCATGTGGTCCAAACTCCTCAGTTCATAGGTGTGAGGGCCCAGCATCAAGGAAGGAAGAACCCCAGGACTCAGGGAGAATTTGAACAGAAGTGAAGCTAGAACCTGGGCACCATCACACCCAGTCTAGGGCTTCACTTGTGTCCTCTCTGTATGCATAAAATCGAATAAAAGCCAACTGGAAGAGTGAAAGGATTAAAAATATCAGACTGCAATCTTAAGAACAACTTTAATCCAGGTAAATACAGGCCCAGAGATTTTTATTTATATTTTCAGTTTAACACACATCAAAACCCCGTCGTCTTCAGACACCGCTATGGACATTCTATTTGCATTTCCTGAAGCCACCCCAGTGAGCAACTCTGAAATAAATTAAAAAAGAGTGGTCAAGCCTGAATGCACACCGAGGTTTCCATGTGCTCAGCTCAGCAGATTCAGGTATGACCCCTACAGAGCTTGGACTCTGGACTGGCACTAACATTCTCTACGCTCAATGACCATTTCACACAATGAATTCATCTGTGTAATTGTGCTTAGCTGTCCCCAGATTAACTCCATGTTTGCATGAAGATCAAAATGCTTACTTTAAAAAAGTTCCGTTTTCTTCCATTTCTGTCTTATCTGGGGAGGTATTCATGCTTGGAATTTCTTGGGCTTTTCTTTTTCGAATCTCTTCTAGGGATTGAGACTGTGAGGTGTGTGTGTGTGTGTGTGTGTGTGTGTGTGTGGTAGAGGTGCTTTTATTGTTTTTTTTTAGAACAACTGGCAATCATTCTTCACTGTTTTGATGTCCTCTTGTCAAAGGCAAACCAGCACGTTGGGAGCTTAAAGTGGGTGGCAGCATTCTTGATTGTCTCCACTCCCTGATCCTACATTAGTTAGGATTCTAGATTTCTGCTTTAGTAAACGTTTTTATCCTAGGTTACAATGTATGTAAAAAGAACGCACTGGAAGTGTGCCTTTTGGTACACTTTTATATGTGTCTGTACTTCTGCTTTGCTTATACCTTTAGTTACTGTTTGGCGCCATCGGTAGTGAAATATCTGTCCTGAGTTTTTCCAAAGGCTGCCACACTGCGCGGAGTGGAGGCTGAGGTTTGGAGTTGCTGGGAGGGTGGTGGTGTGATTGGGGTCGAGAGGATTCACTTACCACTGTTTGACCTCACTTGTACCCTAGGCACAAGGTCTGGGAGGGACCCTGGAAGGCACACTGTGCTTTCGCTTGCCATGGGGATCTACAAGGAAGAGGGAGATGTTTGAAGGGGGTGGGGTGTTGCCACTTAATCATTACCACTGCTGACATCAATGAAAAGCAGGCAGTGCGATCGTCTGCCTGGACACCTACGACGAGTAGAAAGGAGGCTGGATTCTTATTAAGTGTTAGCCTGAGGTAGGGATGGGCAGAATATAAAACTGAGAAGGAGGAGCAGAGTGACCTGTATTTCAGCTTCAGTGTATGGTTGATTCTTGTGGTCCAAGGGTCCAAATTACCCTGGTTGTTTCCAAACAACATCAGGAGAGGAGCGGTTGTTATTTTCCAGCACCCCAGTGGGTGCCCAGGACACGAGGAAGCCTTGGGGACAAATATGTCTTTCCCTGAAATAGGAAGCCAACTATTTACTTACACAAATAACACCAGAAAAGGGCTTTATAAGCAGAGTTGCAGCACCTGAGCTTTGGACGAAACCCTATATTTGTCTCAAAAGGTTCCTTCCGGAGGAAGGAAAGTCCTGAGACTCTTAGGTGGAGCACTGGCTCAAACAACAATTTAAATCAAGTACAATCTCCACAGTCTCCAGGTTGAACCTACCCAGACAACACCCTCGAGATCGCTTCTGAGCAAAGATGACAACACTACCATTTCAACCCGAACGGGCATCACAACCTGGTTTCAATATTTATTGTGTGAAATTAAAAAATCATATCTATATCTATATAGTATAAAAAATAAAATTCCTTTTTCAATCCTATGAATTTTCATCTTATTCACTTTCTAACCCCCTTCCTTTGTCACACTCCTGTGGCAAAACCACAACCCTGGTTAGATCTGACTCTCTGCTGACTTAGCTCCTGACCTCCATGTACCTGAATGAGATTTGAAAAAAAGCACAGTAAAGCCAGGCTGGCAGCTCACACTTCAGATTCACGACCTCAAACTTCGATGGCGCCTTAGTGCTGCCAGGCAACCGTACGATGCATCCCTAGTCAATGTAGGTTGCTATTTTTCCCACTCAACCCCACTGAGTGAATGGATTAAATAAATAAACTTCATTTAGGGCCCTGTTGATGCTACAGTTATGCTTGTCCAAGTTTAAAAGTGAATTTTATTTTAGAAACATTTTTTTAAGGTGAGTACTGGCCTTGGCATATTAGCAGGTCAAAGAGAAGTGTAGTGAAAAACGCCCTAAATCCAGAATCAGGGGACAAAGTTTCCATCATTTTGCCACTAGCTCTTGGTATTCATCTGGGCAAGCCACTGATCACTTCTGACACTTGGTTTCCTTCTTTTTTTTTTTTTTAAAATGAGACGTGGTTGATTTACAACATTGTTGTTAACATTGGTTTCAGATATGCAGCAAGGTGATTCAGTTATATATATATATATAACTGAATTCTTCTATATGTATATATATATATTATTTTTTGGATTCTCTTCCACTACAGGCTATTATAAGATATTGAGTATTAAAAAAAAAAAATAAAGTGAGCATTGTTCTTGTACCCAGAAGACTTACATTCCAGGCCAAGCCCTGCCACTTCTTAGCTGGATGGCCCTAAGGGAGTCATGCTTCCTCCATGGGACTCGGTCTCCTCTCTGAGTGGGGCAGCGGGACCAGGACTTTTAAAGATGGAGAGTCTCTCTAGGTATCGGTTGTATGAGTGAGATGAGGTCCCTACTTTCTGCCGGAGTTCACAGATCCATGATTCTTCCAGCCAAGCAAGCCCACAGCTGGGTGTCAGTTAAGGGAGAGAGACTAGAGGTCACTGGCGTTTAAAGGAACCGAGGAGAAGCACCGGCAGGAGGGCGTGTCTCACCTTTGTTGGTCTCTGGTTTTGATTTCTGGTCCTGCAGCTGGAATGGGTTTCCCAAGTACGCAAACCTCTCACACTAAAAGCAAACAGTGACTTTAGAGATGACATTGGACTGGGGTTCAAGGACCCAGATTCTAACCCAACTCTGTCACTGACCCTTGGTCCCACCCTCTCCTTGGGCCTCAGTTTCTTCATCTGTATAGTGAATACGTTTGTGTCCTACTATTGTTACTTAGCTGATGAGTTGTGTCTGACTCTTTGCAATGCCATGGTCGTAGCCCACCAGGCTCCTCTGTCCATGAGAATTTCCAGGCAAGAATACTGGAGTGAGTTGCCATTTTCTCCTCCAGGGGATCTTCTTCACCCAGGGAGGGGACCCACATCTCCTGCTTAGCAGGCGGATTCTTTACCACTGAGACATCAGGAAAGAGCCTAAGTATTCTAAGGATTAAAATTTTTTTTTAATTTGTTTATATTTATTTATTTGGCTGCACCAGGTCTTAGTTGAGGCACAAAGGATTTTTGATTCTCGTTGTGGGATCTAGCTCCAGACCAGGCATCAAACCTGTTTCCCCTGCATTGGGAGTGCAGAGTCTTAGCCACTGGACTACCCTGCCAGGGAAGTCCCCAGGGGTCCTAAGCTTTTGTCTGGCCTCTGCTATTTCCCAGTACTGGTGGCATCTTTTTCCCCTTTTAAACTTGCCTGTTCTGTGTCAAATCAGAATTGGCGCAGCATCAGCACGTTTATGGTTTTACAAGCCCTGAAACATGCTTTGCAATTAAATGATTAAGTCATTGGAGTATTGCACGGAAACACCAAGGTCTTGAACAAGGGTAGGACTTTGGAATTGTAAGAGGAATGGAAAGGCATTCATGGTAGAAACACCTGTCCTTGATCTGGAAACTGGCTGGCCCAGTGACCACAGACTGCGGGAGACCCATTGTTTTGGGAATACTGTCTGGCACTTTCCCCTAGGATGTGGTATAGGGGGCAGTTTGGGTGCTACTTAGGCAAATCACTAAAAACAAATCAAAATCTCCAGGGAAAAGGTCATTTCAAATATCTTTCAGTCTTTCTGATTCCTTTAAGAGGCCAGTTGTGGGGCTCAGACATTTTAATAACCCTCAAACCTTTGCTATTCTGTCCCTCTATCCCCACTTTTTACTAAACAGAGCTCAGGCTTGGAATCTTTACCAGTCTAGAATTTGATAATATTGTCTTGCTTTACTGCATTTATTTTGTGGTTACTTTCCATGAGTGGAAGTTAGTATTATTTTTCCATTTATCTTAAAAGACAAATATTTAAGTTAAAAAAAAACAAGCTGATTTCTATAAAATTATTAAGGAATAGCATGTGTTCTACACAGATACTACAACATAGGGCTGGTGGTCCCTGGGGTTTGGTGGGTAGCATTCCCCAGCCCAAACTGGCATCATTCAGATAGGGGAGGGTTTTCTGGATACCATGATAGTGCTTATAATGCCATTTAGATCTACTGGATAAGTCAAATTTTGGTCATTTTTTTTCCTTTTAAAATCAGTGTTTATCTTTTCCTGATTAATTTGTGCAAAACCTGGAACTACACAAAAACCTGTAGAATTAAAGGAGAAAATACTTTTAAAAATATATGAAATATATCTCTCTATTGGAACATTATCTCTCTATTCAGAAATAAACACTCTGAGTATGTTGGAAAGTTTTTCTTCCTCAGAGCACCAACATAGCCATTATTATAATGTATATGTTTTATTTTTGTAGCCAATTTTGCTGCCTTAACATATAACATAAATGTGACCCCACATCATTCAAGACTTTTTATAAACATCTTAAATGGCTGTAAGGTCTTTAACACAGAGAACCCCCATAGTGGATTTAACCATTCCCCAGCTGCTGGAAATCTGGATTATGTCCAATTTTGTCTATTAAAATGTGATGGATAGTTTTATGCATGTTTTGCCTGCATTTGGGTTTCTTAAAAAAATTTTTTTATTATAGTCGATTTACAATGTGGTGTTAGTTTCAAGCGTACAGCAAAGTGAATTGGATCAGTTATACATATACATACATCCACTGTTTTTTTAGATTCTTTTCCCATGTAAGTCATTACAGAGTATTAAGTAGAATCCCCTGTGATATACGGTAGGTGTTGCTTGCACTTTGGGTGGTTTCTTAAGAGAAGAAGGAATGCCTTCGAGAAGTGGCATTCCTAGGTGGGAAGATTTTTAAGGCTTTTGGGGTACATATTACTAAGCTTTTTCCAAAAGCATGGGAACCTGAAGCTACTCTGATCTGAACTGATGTGATTGAACACACTCAGGTTTGTGCATGTAAGGTGGCCTTGTTATTGGAAAGAGCTCAGACTGGGCCACTTTGGGTCAGTTACCAAAACTTACCACCTCCTGCTAATGCAGGTCTGACTAGCCCCTCCCCCTTCTGTAATTCAAGAGCAAGTTTTCTTCACAGCTAGGCTCTCAAGTGTTCATATTTTGGCTCAGAAAGTATACGTGTCATGAACTTTACCTTATGTGATTCTTTGTCATGTAAAGGGATCAACAACTGTTTTTTTCTTTTTTTTTGGCTGTGCCGGGTCTTAGCTGTGACGTGGAATCTTCCATCTTCCTTCTAGCACGTCGGATCTAGTTCCCTGACCAGAGATGAAATGTGGGCCCCTACATTGGAACGTGGACTCTTAGCCACCGGACCATCAGACAAATTCCAGGAACCATCGATTTTTTTTTTTGAGGAATCTCCGTACTGTTTTCCATCGTGGTTGCACCAATTTACACTCCCATAAACAGGGACCAAGGGTTCCCTTTTCTCCATATCCTTGCCAACACTTGTTATTTGTTTCTTTTTGATGATAGCCACTGTAAGAGGTGTGAAAATGTATCTCATTGTGGTTCTAATTGCCCTGATGATTAGTGATGTTGAGCATCTTATCATGTGTTTATCGGCCTTTATATATCTTCCTTGGAAGAATGTCTATTCAGGTGGCTCAGAGGTTAAAGCGTCTGCCTCCAATGCGGGAGACCCAGGATCGATCCCTGGGTCGGGAAGATCCCCTGGAGAAGGAAATGGCAGTCCACTCCAGTATTCTTGCCTGGAGAATCCCATGGACGGAGAAGCCTAGTAGGTTACAGTCCACGGGGTGGCAAAGAGTCGGACACGACTGAGCGACTGACATGACACGACACGACCCATTTTTAAACCGGGTGATAGTGAAAGCTGCTCAGTCATGTCTGACTCTTTGTGACCCCATGGACTGTAGCCTGCCAGGCTCCTCTGTCCATGACATTCTCCAGGCCAGAATACTGGAGTGGGTAGTCAGCCATTCCCTTCTCCAGGGGATCTTTCCAACCCAGGGATTGAACCCAGGTCTCCTGCATTGCAGGCAGATTGTTTACTGTCTGAGCCACCAGGGAAGCCCACTCAGAGGACCTTTGCATTGGGATTGGGCTTCAGGTCTATTCAGGTCCTCTGCCCATTTTTAAATTGGGTAGTTGGTTCTTAGGATGTTGAATTATGAGTTCTTTGTATATTTTGGATATTAACCCCTGGTTAAATATATCATTTGAAAGTATGTTGTCTCGAATGGAAATATGTCCTCCCGTTCAGGAGGACATATTTTCATTTTGTCGATAGCTTCCTTTGCTATGTAAAAGCTTTTCAGTTTGATGCAGCCCCATTTGTTTACTTTTGCTCTTTTTCCCATTGCTTGAGGAGACATATCTAAAAAAAAAAAAATACTGCCTTTGTTTTCTTCTAAAAGTTTCATGGCTTCAGGTCTTACATTTGTCATTAATCTGTTTTGAGCTTATTTTTGGGCATGGTGTGAGAGAGTAGTCCAATGTGTTTATTTTGCAGGTAACTGTCCAGATTTTACTGTATCATCGGTCACCTCTGGGAGTTCATCTATCGACACCAGGTAACCCTTCTTGGAAGTCTCCGTGCCTGACGTGGAGAGGTATGTTTGTGCCTCGTAGATAAGACGGGGCACAGAAGCCTTCAAACCTAAGAATGAGATACATTTGGGATATGTTGGTCTTTAACCTTCTTTCATAGGTCGAAGTTCTCATTATTTTCCTCCTCCGTGCCAACAGAATAAAATGCAAAACCACTCACCACCGTTAACAGAGCCCTCTCCTTTTCACTTGGCTGTGTCCTAGCTTCTCTGTGCTCTGTCCTGGAACACTTTTCCACTAAAATGAGCTCTGTGTTCTAAGAAAACGTCCTGTCCCCAAATTCCTGTCTGTCTCATCCCTTCCAAGCTTTGCCCAGGCAGTCACCTCTGCCTGCTCCGTGTCACTGTCCCACTTCACCCCCACGTTGCCTGACAATCTCTGCAATGCTGAGCTCAAGTCCCACCTCCTAGAAGCTTCTGGAAACCAGCATTGGGCTTTGGCATTAAACAACCTGTGTTCAAACTCCAGTTCTGTCCCAGACAGGGCAGCTGTAAATATGCTACTCAGTCTTTCTGAGCCTCAGTTTCCTGATCTATTAAAAAAAAATAATAAGAGAAGGGGATATGTACTTCACAGTTTTAAAGATTAAATGAGACGACATGAGTGAAACTGCCTAGTAAGGAGGGGACAGTCCAGAACTATTTCGACTATTGATGGAATTTCCCTCCTGGACAAGTTGGATTTACTCTCCCTTTTCTGCAGTTCCAGAGCATTCTGTACCTCACTCCTGCGCTGACGGAGAGATTTCAGTGTTTGTGAGGTGGGATTGGAAGCTTATTTTACTCACCTTGGTATCTGCCCTGAGGCCTTTAGCATAATATTTGTGCTCAAAAAGTAAAATTAAATTGAACCAACTCTTCGGGTTTTGCTCTCTTCTCTTCTGTGACATTCATTCCAACAGCCTCTGAGTCTGAAGTCAGTGAAGCTGCCTGATTTTTGGGGGTGTTCCGGCCCCACCAGTCTGCTCAAGGGACGTCTCCACATAAAGGCCTCCTAAGCCCCCCGCCCCACTTCCTGTGCACACTCCCCGCTACAGTCTGGAGCAGCGGTTCTCAGCCAGGGTGCTTTTGCTCCCCGGGGGATGTTTGGCAGTGGCTGGAGGTGTTTTGTGTAGTCACGCAAGAATGGAGGAGGCTCCTCCTGGCACCAGTAGCGATCAGGGATGCTGCGAAACATCCCACATCCCTAGGACAGTCGCCAGACGAGGAATTATCCTGCCCCAAAGGCTCGACAGCACTGAGGCTGGGCAACCAGAACGAGAGGGCAGCTTGTGTAAGGCAGTGAGGCCGCGGCGCCCCTCTGCTCACAGTCCTCTCAAGGCCCCCATCTTCCCAGGGTAAAATCCGCAGTCCTCACACCTCCCCTTTCTCTAACAGCTTTGTTGAGATTATAATCCACACAGAACCCATCCTTCTAACGTGTGAAATCCAGTGGCTTTTAGGAGTCAGTCATGTTTCCATCGCCACCATGGATTTCATGTTTTTTTAAAAGAGTCTCTTCATTTAGTTTTGGCTGCGCTGGGTTTTCGTTGCTGAGGGGGCTTTTCAGTGGTTGCGGTGGGCAGGCTCCCCTCCAGTCGCGGGGCGCGGGCTCCTCTCGTTGCAGAGCGCGGGCTCCCGTCGTGCTGGCTCGCGAGCTGAGTAGCCGCAGCTCCCGAGCGCGACAGCACAGGCTCAGTAGTTGCTCCCCGGCATGTGCGATGTTCCCAAATCGGGGATCGAACCCATGTCTCCTGCACTGGCAGGCAGATTCTTTACCACTGAGCCACCAGGGAAGCCTTCACCATGGATTCTGGAACACTCTGATCATTCCTCCCAAGAAAACCCTCCCCCCCCCCCGCCAAGCCATCAGTTCCCAGTCTCGCCTTCCCCACAAGTCCTAGGCAAGCACTGGCCTACTTTCTGTCTCTACAGAGTTGCCTATTTTAGACATTTCATTTCATGTAAGTGGAGTCATACAATACGTGTGCGTGTGGTTCTTTTGTTACCGACCACTCACGCTGTAACATGTATCAGGTGTCATTCTTTTCAAGGAGTAACACTCTATGGTAATGATTTACCACATCTTATTTATCTCTCCAGTAGTCGATGGGCATTTGGGTTGTTGCTACTTTCGGGCTATCGTGAAGAGTGCTGCATGAACATTTGTATACAACTTTTTTTTTTTTTTTGCGAACATGTTTTCATTTCTCTTGGGTGTGTATCTAAGTGGTTGGGTGATCCGGGAACTCTATGTGTAACCTTTTGAGGAGGTACCTGGCTGCTTTCTCCTCCCTTTTGTCTAAGGAGACACATCTGGCCAACCACTGCAGGCTGCGGTTCTTCCGCCTGAATGCGTGTCTTCCTCTGTCTCCAGATTTCTCACCTGGACAGCCACAGCGCCTCCTAGTGGGGACCCCCGGAGGAACAGGGACCCCAGAGCGCTTCCTGCACCCTCTCTGGAGGCTGGCCCCGGCATCAGCCTTTCTGATGCTCCCCAGGTGGCGTCGATGGACAGCCCCGTGGGAGAACCACAGCGCCTCCTTCCCTCTAATCAGGCATCACCCTGCCACCTGAACGCGTTTTCTCAACTAAATCTGATCGTATCACTCACACGCTTCTTGAAACCCCTCTTTGGCTCCCCCACAATAAAATCTGCACACCCCGGGAGGTGCACAGGTTTCTGTGATCTCCATCTGCCCACCTCCCGGTCTTTCCTCCTTCCCCTTCCTGATTCAGGGTGCAGGCACACCCGGCCATGCTGAGCCGCACACGCTTTCTTCCGTGTGCCTGCTTGCCACACGTCTGTGCCCCTTCTCCAGAGCCTTTTCCATCTTTCCAGCCTCCTCCGGCAAGTCTTGCCTGACTGCTTCCCTGGGGACCTGGCTCAGGCTGAGTGAGTCTCCCTTTGGGCCGCCTTCCCTCCCCACGCTGTCATGCTGTGTTCACTGGCCTCGCGTCCATCAGGGCCAGGGCTGGTATTTCATCTAGCTCTGCACCCTCCGCCTGCTGACACCCAGGTGGCCTTTGTCTGTCTGGGTTGGTGGGGAGGGTGAAGAGGTAAAAGCCTGTTGACCCACGGGGGCACCTGCCCAGTGGTCCACTCTCGAGTCCCAGCAGGAGCCCTGGGGCAGCCAGCAGGCTGCTCAGCGGCCTCCCTGCCTGGACCCGTGAGTCCCCATGCCTTCCACCCTGCATTCTCATCCAGCTGCGTCTCCTGCCCCGAGGCGTGGCCAGCAGGAAAGGAGGAGGGGGCCGGGTGGGACAGTCCTTCTGCAGCTAAAGGCCAAGTACCCCAGCACAGAGATAAATCAGATGCTTCTACTTTCAAAGGGCCCCAGTGGGGTGGAACGTCCCCTCTCCCGTCTTTGGCCATAAACCTCCAAGCTCAAGAAGTTAATTGCTCTCTGCTGGAGAAGCTATAAAGAGCAGGGCTCATCAACGGTCGGCAGAGAACACAGGCTGGACCGACCCCCCGGGCACGGCCCCAGCTGCAGGCGCCCTGCCTGTTCAACCTCCTGGGCCTCCCCTCCCGGTGTGGGCTGCATTGTCTCTGGGGGGACCTGTTGGAGGCTGCAGGCCTTGACTGCTGGTGCTGGAGGGCCCCGGGGAGTTTGCGCTCTGTAAATCCTGGGCTCCTTTCTGCGGCTCCCTCTACGCGGACGCCGCTTCACTTGCCGTGACTAAGAGGAGCCCTGGAAAGGGTGTCTGGCTCTGCTGTCAGCCACGTGACCGTGGGTGACTCCCTTCCCCTCTCGGGTTCGTGGTTCCCGCTGAGGTTCAGGGATGGGGTGGGGTGGACCAGGTGACCCTGAAGGCGGCTGTCAACTCCAGTGTCACAGTTCGTCCCACCTGAGCGCAAAGCTGTGTGAAGTCTTCCTCTTAGGGCCTGAGTTGTTAGGAAAACTATAGTGGGAAGATCTGAGCCAAACACAGCAAAAGAATAGCAAACTCGAAAGGAACTCCTCTTAGTATTTTCATTTGTTCTGCATCTGGCCTCTGCACGCACCAGGGGAGATTAGCACTGGAGGCAGCGCCTCCCAGACCTGAGTTCCGCTCCTGCTCTGACAGGCAGCGCCCTCTGGGGCCAGTCACTCTCCCCTCCGTAGGCTTCAGTTTTCTGATTGGAAAATGGGGATATTCATATCTCTACCCGTCATTCAGTAGACACACGCTGAGAGTCTCCTGTAGGCGTGGCCTAGCTCCAGGTGGGGGAGGAGATAGAAGGTGGGTGAGATGCGATGCAAACTCGCAAGGAACTCCAGGTCGAGCCAGGAGACAGCCACACCAACGATTGGGGTCCACGATAGTGAGAGATGCACGAATCGTAGTAAAAAGAACGACAAGAGCTGGCACTCAGCTAGGGCTTCTCAGCGCTGGGCTCTCTGCTAGGGGCTTGCTTGTTGCATTCAGTCCTGTATCGACCCTCCGAGCTGACACCACAAACATCCTCCTTTCACAGGTGCTCAGGAAAGGTGCCCTGGAGGAAAGGGTGCGTGTGTCTGTCGAGACCTGCGGAGTGTGCAGGAGCTTGTAATGCACAGTCTGAAGGGTGAACCAAGGCCTGGGCCCACAAGCCCGTACAGCTGGAGCCCACGTAGGGCTGGGTGGGTTGGGGGCTGGTGATGACAGGGAGGTGGGGGAGCAGCCACGAGGGCTCTCGTGAGCCATGTGAAGGGGTGAGGAGGCCCCAGGGAACCAGCTTGGTGGCCAGTGGTTTGAAGAATAGGTTGAGCAGGCTGAGAAAGGAGTCTGGAGCCCCACAGACCTGCCAGTGACTGAGGGCCCTCTTGGAGAATGTTGTCATAGTTTTCAGAAAGAGGTGAGGACCTGAGCTGAGGGCTGGAGGGCAGAGGGGACTGATGGCCTAAGCGGGTGACCGTGCGTCATGGGAGCAGAGGGTGGTCAAGGCCAAGTGGGGTGATGCACCAGGTGGGCTCCTGGAAAGCTGGAGCCCAGGTTCCAGCGTCAGGTTCATTGCACTGGCCCACCTGCCATCTCAGCTGTCAACACGTGGGGAAGGACCCACAGGTGGAGAAGGACCAAGCCTTCCTGGCCTGGCAAGGATTCCGCAGAACAAAGATGGCAGGAGGCCAGATCTTACAGAAAAAGAACTTTATGGACATTTGATAAATGGAAAAAAATAAAAAACCCCTTTTCTTCCTCTTACAGCTTATATTCATTTCCTCTTAAATACGAGGTGTTTAAAAGTCAATACTAAATGTTCAATAATGATTAGCTGCATCTGAGATTCCCAAGCAAAAGGTGGAGTCAAAAGCCCTGTCTAGTCATGAAAGCGAGGGCAGAACCAGACTTGTCTGGTGGGTCATTTGGCTACTGAACTTCCTACTACAAAGTCCAAGAGGACTACAAAGGACTACAAAGGACTACTTCCTACTACAAAGTTAAAGAGGGTTGGGACTAGCATGAGGATAGAGGAGCAGTGGGATGAAGACCAGGGAGCACACACAGTCCTGCAGGAAGATAAGAGTGTGGTAACTGGGCAAGGAGGCATGGCAGACCCGGGGGGAAGGATGGCGTGATCACTGTTTCTGTTACTGTACATCGGTGGTTCAGCACCCGGCTGCCTGCTTGGGAAGGCATGGAGTTCTCTCTCTGCCTCACCCCACACGTCCCCCCCAAAACTCTAACATCTATGAACGAGTGCATAGAAATCAACAAACAACTGTAAAACAATGTCCAATAGAGAACTGGATATGGTATGGGATACTGATGCGATGAACTATTATCAAATCGTTGAAGTCAGGTTTTAGAAGAATATTTAGTGCTCATGGTATATTATTAGGTAAAATGACAGGCTACAAGAAAGTATACAGGTTATAACCACAATTTTGTTGATTGTTTTCTCACAATATATCTGGAAGAGTGTTTACATACACATACACATAAAGTGTATATGAATCCATATATATAGTGTATATCATACACAGACATGTACCCTATGCCATGAAACATGTAAAAATGGCAGTAGTGATTTTTTTAGACAGTTTTTTTTCACATCTTTATTGAATTTGTTACACTTTTTTTTTTTTTTTGGCTGCAAGGCATGTGGGGTCTTAGCCCGTGGAGCAGGGATTGAGCCGTGTATTGGAGGGCGAAGTCTTAACCACTGGACCACCAGGGAAGTCCTGATAATAGTGCTAATCTCAAAATATTTTTACTTACATATTTGCTGTTGTTCAGTTACCCAGGCGTGTCTAACTCTTTGTGACCCCATGGACTGCAGCACGCCAGGCCTCCCTGCCCCTCATCTCCCAGAGTCTGCCCAAGTTCATGTCCGTTGAATCAGTGGTGCCATCCAGCCTTCTCATCCCCTGTCACCCTCTTCTCCTTCTGCCTTCAAGCATACTTACATAGACTTACTGTTTTTTTTTTCTTAAACTTCCACAATGAAGATTCGTCACTTGTATAATATGAAAAATCGATAAATGTTATTTAGAAAATAAACTTAATATTAAAATGATTTAAACCCTTTGGTGAAGGAGAGTGGAAGCAAGCTGGGGGAGCCTCCCTCTTGAAGGCTGGGCTGCAGTTGCCGGAGCAGCTCTGCTTCTTCCTGATGTCCTGCGGCGGGATGACCAAACACGGCTATAAACTTCTGGAACCTGACACCGTGTGTAGGCTGTGCTTCTCCGCTGAGGGAACCTGCTGGCCCAGTCTAGGAACCTGCTCTTGTGTGACACCAGACCGTCGAGGGGTGACCATCTCTCCGTTTCCGCGGAGATGGGGGGGAGTTAAGTTCATGGTTAGCGTTTTCTCAATTAAAAATTTTCTCCTATAAAATGTTCTTAAACATTTGATGCCTGATGTCACTCTGATATATTAGCATCCAGTTTTGAGACTGTACCAGATTTAGTTCTTTTTTTTTAGCTGCACCAGGTCTTCACTGCAAAGCGCAGGCCCTTCATTGCGGTGTGGGGCCTTCTCTAGCTGTGGTGTATGGGCTTCGTTTGCTGGGAAGCACCCGGTCTAGAGCAGACTTACTCAGCAGTTACGGTGTGCAGGCTTCTCTAGGTGGGGGCTCGCAGGCTTAGCTGCCCCACAGCATGTGGGATCTTAGTCCTCCAACCAGGGACTTAATCTGCACTGGAAGATAGATTCTTAACCACCGGACCACCAGGGAAATCCCAGATTTATTCTTGATTATATATCCAACTGTCTTAAGTTGATGGGCTTCTCTGGCAGCTCAGCAGGTAAAGAATCTGCCTGCAAGGCAGGAGATCCCAGTTTGATCCCTGGGTCTGGAAGATTCCCTGGAGAAGGGATAGGCTACCCACTCTAGTATTCTGGCCTGGAGAATCCCATGGACTATAAAGAGTCACAAAGAGTTGGACATGACTGAGCGACTTTCACTTTCACACTAAGTTGATACATCATTTCAGTGTGCACTGGTTCTTGAAAGAATGAAGATTACAATAAAATGGGTGTCTGTTTTTCACAAGTTCCTCTACGTGATTCTGAAACATACCGGCTTGAGACCTCCTGTTGGTGTGTGTTCTAAACTAGTGGGCCTCACAGCTTGCTATAATTAGAATCATTTGTGTGATTTTAAACCTCCCCATGGCAAAAGTACACCCTAGAAAATGGGGAAAAAATTCAAACAGTGGCAGATTTTATTTTCTTGGGCTCCAAAATTCCTCCGGATGGTGACCACAGCCGTGAAATTAAAAGATGTTTGCTTCTTAGAAGAAAAGCTATGAAAAATCTCGACAGCATATTAAAAAGCAGAAACATAATTTTGCCAACAAATGTCTGTATAATCAAAGCTAAGGTTTTTCCAGTAGTCATGTATGGATGTGAGAGGTGGACCATAAAGAAGATTGAGTGCCAAAGAAATGATGCTTTCAAACTGTGGTGCTGGAGAAGACTCCTGAGAGTCCCTTGGACTGCAAGGATATCAAACCAGTCAATCCTAAAGGAAATTAACCTTGAATATTTATTGGAAGGACGGATGCTGAAGCTGAAGCTCCAATACTTTGGCCACCTGATATGAAGAGCCAACTCATTAGAAAAGACGCTGATGGTGGGAAAAATCGAGGGCAGGAGGAGAAGAGGGCAACAGAGAATGAGATGGTTGGATGGCATCATTGACTCAATGAACATGAGTTTGAGCAAACTCTGGGAGACAGTGAAGGACAGGGAAGCCTGGTGTGCTGCAGTCCATGGGGTCACAAAGAGGTGGACACAGCTTAGCGACTGACAACAGACCACTAAAGTCAGAAATGGTATTTTTTTAAGTCCCCCAAGTAATTCCAATGTGCAGTCCAGTTTGAAAACCATTGTTCTAATGAAAGTTCAAACTGTGGTGCTGGAGAAGACTCCTGAGAGTCCCTTGGACTGCAAGGATATCAAACCAGTCAATCCTAAAGGAAATTAACCTTGAATATTTATTGGAAGGACGGATGCTGAAGCTGAAGCTCCAATACTTTGGCCACCTGATATGAAGAGCCAACTCATTAGAAAAGACGCTGATGGTGGGAAAAATCGAGGGCAGGAGGAGAAGAGGGCAACAGAGAATGAGATGGTTGGATGGCATCATTGACTCAATGAACATGAGTTTGAGCAAACTCTGGGAGACAGTGAAGGACAGGGAAGCCTGGTGTGCTGCAGTCCATGGGGTCACAAAGAGGTGGACACAGCTTAGCGACTGACAACAGACCACTAAAGTCAGAAATGGTATTTTTTTAAGTCCCCCAAGTAATTCCAATGTGCAGTCCAGTTTGAAAACCATTGTTCTAATGAAAGCAACCTGAAATATAGGTGCTATAGCTCCTGAGCCTGAGAAACACAGCTTTGGTGAAAAAGCCTGCATCTGAATCATTTTGTGTCCTCTGTCTCCATCTCTTGGCCATTCTGCTACATTGCTATGGTTTACAGTTTGAGTTTCCAAGACACATTGCTGCTTTTACTTTTAAGAATGTTTGTCAACTAGTGAATATAGCAAAAAAAGCAGTTTCACAGATACAGAGAACAAATTAGTGGATATCAATCAGGAAAGTGATGGGGAGGGGCAAAATAGGAGTAGGAGATTAAGAGGCACTTAATGTATAAGATAAGTAAGCCACAAGAATATATTGTATATAGCTCAGGGTATATAGCCAGTATTTTATAACAACTATAAATGCAGTATAACCTTTAAAGATTGTGAGCCACTATGTTATACACCTGAAACTTATTATATGTTTATTTATCTATATATAACATATATATGTATTACATATTTTTGTTTATATATATTATCATATAATATATAATGTTATATATCAAAAATATCTCAAGTTTTAAAAAAGAATATTTACTTAAAGAAATCAGAGAACCAAAAAAAGTTAAAACTTTTAAGTAACAGAAATAGCTGCAAAATATTTTCTTATTTGTAATAGGATGATTTAAGTGTTAAAAAAAGAAGTAATGTAATGCATCTAGGATCTTTTCTGTGCTTGCCAAATAAAAAGCAACCAATGGGGTAAAGAATCCACCTGCAATTCAGGAGATGTAGGAGATGCAGTTTTGATCCAAGTTGGAAATATCCCCTGGAGGAGGGCATGGCAACCCACTCCAGTATCCTTGCCTGGAGAATCTCATGGACAGGGGGGCCTGGGAGGGCTACAGTCCGTGGGGTCGAAAGAATCAGACACAACTCAGTGTTGTAAATTTTCATCAAAGCCTTGCTTTAACTGTACCTATACGTTTTGCTATATTTTCATTTTTGTTAAGTTTCAAATATTTTCTTATATGCTTTGAGACTTCCCTCTTTGATCTATGAATTAATTAATCCATCTAATTAATGGATTAATTAGAAGTATATTATTTAATTTCAAGTACTTAAGAGATTTCCTGGTGATTGATTTCTGGCTTAACTCCATTATGGTCAGAGATCATAGTTGGCATGATTTCGACTCTTTCACACCTGTCCAGATTTGTTTCATGATGCAGAATATGGTCTAGCTGTTCTGTTGGTTACTGAGAAGGGAGTGAGTGCTGAAGTCTGCACCGGTGATTGCTGACTCGTCGTTTCTCCTTTCAGTTCTATCGGTCTTTGTTTCATGTGTTTTGAAGTTATGTTGTTAGGTTCACAGGCATTTAGGATTGTTAGGCCTTGTCTGTGACTTGACACTGTTATCTTTATGCAATTTCTCTGTTTATTCCTGATAAGTTTTCTTGCTCCAAAGTCTATCGTGTCTGATAGCATATAGCTACTCCAAAAATTTTTTTATTAGTACTAATATTTGCAAGGTATAGTTTTCTTTTTTTCCTTTCAAACTTTACTAATTTTAAATGGGTTTTTACAAATAGCATATAGTTGGATGTTGGATGGGCTTCCCAGGTGGCAGTAGTGGTGAAGAACCTGCTTGCTGGTGCAGGAGACGTAAGAGATGTGGGATTGATTCCTGGGTCAGGAAGATCCCCTAGAGAAGGAAATGGCAACCCGCTTCAGTATTCTTGCCTGGAAAACCATGGACAGAGGAGCCTGGCAGGCTATAGCCCACAGGATCACACAGAGTCAGACACGACTGAATCACTTAGCCTTAGCACAAATCTTGGGTATTGTTACATTCTGACAATCTCTTTTAATTAGTATATTTAGACCGTTTAAACTTAATGTAATTTTTGATATGCTTGGATCTACTGTTTTGGGTTTTCTATTTGTCCCCTATGTTTTTCATTCCTGTCTTCTTCTGGATTATTTGAATAATTTTTAATACTCCACCTTAATCACCTAGTGAGTTTTTGAATATATCTTTTGTGTAATCTGTGTGTGTGCATGTGGTTTCTCTAGCGACTACAAAATACTTAACTTTTCATAGGATGTTTGGAATTAACATTTTATTGTTCAAGTGAAATGTAGAAATCTTACTACCATATAGATCTCTTTACCTTTCCTCATTAGATGGTAATTTTTACATGAATAATTGGGGCTTCCCAGGTGGCACAGTGGTAAATAATCTGCCTGCTAACACAGGAGACATAAGAGATGAGAGTTCGATCCATGGGTTGGGAAGATCCCCTGGAACAGGAAATGGCAACCCACTCCAGTATTCTTGCCTGGAAAATTCCATGGACAGAAAAGCCTGGTGGGCTACAGTCCAAGGCAGTCACACATAGTCAGACCCGACTGAGCACACAGACACATACATACCTATATTCACTGAAGATTCTATCAGACAATATAAGAAGTGTGTACATGTTATGAAAAGCTTAAGAAAAGAAAAACAGTCTATTTACCCAAATATTTCCCACATCTATTGCTCTTCCTTCATTCCCAAAGTTTCCAATTCCCTTCTGGTGTCATAGCTTTATTCACAAAATGTTCCCACATCAAGAGGTCAAGTGAGAAAAATGCAGAGAGCAAGAGAAAGCAATGCGCATCACTCTCTTGCTGTTGGGACCACACTTCCTCTGGTCAGAGAAGGGCTCCCCTCCCCGAAGCTTTAGGCACCTGCCTGGCTGTGACAGCCACGGCTGCATTGGGATTGCCAAGGGGCAGGGGTGGGAGGGGAGAGAAGCAACAAACAGGGGAGTCGCCCTCTCTTCCTGACCCACACAGTCCTCCGTGCCCCATCCCAGGGCCAGAAACAGACAGCTTCTCTGGGAGTGTGGTGTGCGGGTCCAGGACTCTGCCCGCCTGGAGTCCAGGCCAGGAGATGCCAGGGGGGCAATAACAGCGAACTTGCTGTCAGCTGGGTGGTGCTGAGTTCCCCTTCCTTCCCTGGTCTGCCTGTCATGCTTTCCCTTTTAAGATAGCAGCTGCATGCATTGAGTCCTGGCACTCTAGCTGTGTTCAGTGGGAGGGAGAGGGTAGACTAGCACTGGAGTAAGAATGAGATGGATTTTTATATCACAAACAGAGCCGAGGATTTACAAAGGCTGAAAAACGCGATGCACCCTTAGGGCACCCTAACTGAGGAGAAATTCTCTCCCTGTACACCCTCCCCCCTGACCCCCCACCCTCCTCCGCCCAAGCACGGTGTGGTGGCTAAAAGTCAAATTCCTTGGTTTGAATTTTTACGTCCATCTTTCCGGATGAACTTTAGAATCATTTTGCCATTAAAAGTATTTTTTATCTTGATAGGAATTTAGCTAAATTTCTGGATTCAGAGAGATAGTCTTTTTATAATTTGGAGTCCTTCTGTCTAGGAACATGGTTCAGTTCAGTTCAGTCACTCAGTCATGTCCAACTCTTTGCAACCCCACGAATCGCAGCACGCCAGGCCTCCCTGTCCATCACCAACTCCTGGAGTTCACTCAGACTCACGTCCATCGAGTCCGTGATGCCATCCAGCCATCTCATCCTCGGTCGTCCCCTTCTCCTTCTGCCCCCAATCCCTCCCAGCATCAGAGTCTTTTCCAATGAGTCAACTCTTCGCATGAGGTGGCCAAAGTACTGGAGTTTCAGCTTTAGCATCATTCCTTCCAAAGAACACCCAGGACTGATCTTCAGAATGGACTGGTTGGATCTCCTTGCAGTCCAAGGGACTCTCAAGAGTCTTCTCCAACACCACAGTTCAAAAGCATCAACTTTTTGGCGCTCAGCCTTCTTCACAGTCCAACTCTCACATCCATACATGACCACAGGAAAAACCATAGCCTTGACTAGATGGATCTTAGTCGGCAAAGTAATGTCTCTGCTGTTGAATATGCTATCTAGGTTGGTCATAACTTTTCTTCCAAGGAGTAGGCGCCTTTTAATTTCATGGCTGCAGCCACCATCTGCAGGGATTTTGGAGCATGGTATATCTTCTCATTTTTAAAAAATGTCTTCAATGACATTTTAAAAAACTTCAATTAAAAAAATTTTTTTCCACAAAATACTTGTTAGAATTTGGTTAGATCACTCCTGATATTTTGTCACTACTGTGATGAGATCTTTTAAACAGAAAGTCTTATTGGTTATAGTTGATATATAGAAGAGCTATTGATTTTGGCCTAATTTGTAACCAGCTACCTTACAAACCTTTTTTATTTTGGGGGTTGATTTTCTTGATTTTCTACAAATAATGATTCATGAATTCAGTCTCTCAGACTGGTGTTTTACAAATAATGCTAATATGGAATCTCTCTTTTAAAAAACTTCTGAAAAATTCTGCTTTTATTTAATCATATTGACCATCAAATCTTACATAATGTTAGGTAACAGTGGTGATGATAGACTTGTCTTGGTTGTGATTTTAGCAAAGTCACTCTTCAAGATAGAAATATTTCATGATGTTGATGAAATATCTCTTAAAATTCTTTTTAAAAGGAATTTTGATCAGAAAAGAACATTGAGTTTTATCAAATACTCTTTCAGTATCCATAAAATGACCATTTGTATTTTCTTACTTGACCTATTGATGTGGTAATATTTTAATACAAGTTCTAAATTAAACAAAAAAAACCACCTGTGTTCCTAGTCACTGCTAGTAGGTCACAGAATAGATTGCAGAGCAATTAATTCTCAAGGGAAGGGCTTTTCTCTAACACAGGTGCTTTTCTTTGAATTATGTTCCTGGAGAGGCCATACCACCACCACCTTCCCCCTGGTTACTATTACCGGTGGCAGCAGGAGAGTCCTTGGGAGTGATGGGCAGAAATGGCAAATGAATGCTGGTTTGCTGAGAATTTGGCCCAATCCTACTATAATACTACTTTGGCCACCTGATGCGAAGAACTCATTGGAAAAGACCCCGATGCTGGGAAAGACTGAAGGCAGAAGGGGACGATAGAGGATGAGATGGTTGGATGGCATCACCGACTCAATGGACATGAGTTTGAGTAAACTTTGGGAGTTGGTGATGACAGGGAAGCCTGGCGTGCTACAGTCCATGGGGTCGCAGAGTCGGATACGACTGAGCAACTGAACTGAACTGACTGAATATAACATTCTCACCCATTAGAGCTGAGCTTTAGACCTGAGGACTCAAGGTCTGTATTAGAAGTAGATTAGAAGCTCCTTCCCCAAGATCCCACTCTAATGAGGAGACAGTCAAGCCCAGGGAGGAAGTTAAAGAAAAGGCTAACGAGGGCAGCGTCTGCTTTGTGCTGGCTCCAAGACAATGCTTGACACATATTATGTGACCGACTCCTGAAACTGTATGAGGTAGTTATCCCCTTTTTACCCATTAGAGGTCTAGAAACTTGCCCAAAGACATAATTACTAAGAAGAGTTGTTAAACGGGTGTAATTCCAAAGTCTGTGTAAACTGGATATGTCATTTCTGAAGCCTGGCCCTCAGGGATGGGTCACGAGGCAGAACTCGCTTGCAGTCCCTGCCCTTGCCCATTAGGGATCTGTGGGGACCCACAGGGGGCTGTTTCTGGCTGGCCACAGAGGTCCTGGGGGCAGTGCCCATCCCACCCTGCTGGATCCAGGTTCACCTCCTAGAAGTGCAGTCAGGGGACTCCAGCTGTCCAACCAGCATCATGGAAGCGCATGGTGTGTTGACACTGTTTCTGCCCAGTGCTCTGAAAATTCAAGGAAAACAAATATCTGATTTTTATTGAGCACCAAAAGTTGTTTTAAGAACTTTCCATGTATTAACAAATTTCACTGTTCAGTTCAGTTCAGTCGCTCAGTCGTGTCCGACTCTTTGCAACCCCATGAATCGCAGCACGCCAGGCCTCCCTGTTCATCACCAACTCCCAGTGTTCACTCAGACTCATGTCCATCGAGTCCGTGATGCCATCCAGCCATCTCATCCTCAGTCGTCCCCTTCTCCTCCTGCCCCCAGTCCCTCCCAGCATCAGAGTCTTTTCCAATGAGTCAACTCTTTGCATGAGGTAGCCAAAGTACTGGAGTTTCAGCTTTAGCATCATTCCTTCCAAAGAAATCCCAGGGCTGATCCTCTTCAGAATGGACTGGTTGGATCTCCTTGCAGTCCAAGGGACTCTCAAGAGTCTTCTCCAACACCACAGTTGAAAAGCATCAATTCTTCGGCGCTCAGCTTTCTTCACAGTCCGACTCTCACATCCATACATGACCACAGGAAAAACCATAGCCTTGACTAGACGGAACTTAGTTGGCAAAGTAATGTTTCTGCTTTTGAAAATACCACTAGGTTGGTCATAACTTTTCTTCCAAGGAGTAAGCGTCTTCTAATTTCATGGCTGCAGTCACCCTCTGCGCAGTGATTTTGGAGCCCCCCAAAATAAAGTCTGACACTGTTTCCCCATCTATTTCCCATGAAGTGATGGGACCAGATGCCATGATCTTCGTTTTCTGAATGTTGAGCTTTAAGCCAACTTTTTCGCTCTCCTCTTTCACTTTCATCAAGAGGCTTTTTTTTAGCTCCTCTTCACTTTCTGCCATAAGGGTGGTGTCATCTGCATATCTGAGGTTATTGATATTTCTCCCAGCAATCTTGATTCCAGCTTATGTTTCTTCCATGTATTAACAAATTTCACTATTTTAAGATCCTTATGAGGCAGGCACCATCTTCCCCATTTCACAGATGAGAAAACCAGGCGTGAGAGGTGAAGTGACGTTCACAGATGGAGAGCAGAGCCAGTATTTAAGCCCAGGCTCTCAACCACTGCACTCTATTAATGACATGAAGGCTGGACGAACCGGAGTAACTAGAGCTCACTTAAGCTGGTGGTGAGGTTCTGCTCCTGGTCTGGATTCATGAACAAATATCAAAATCAGGGAAGTTGTTGCTCTGGTTTCCTCGACGAGGTTTCTAACTTCTCACCTTAGGGCACTGACTCTACCATTAACTAAATCTGCAAGAGGTTACAGTGTGCATCTTCCTTGGGCTCTAGAATTGGGCTTATTATTAGTGAGTTCCACAGGAAAGGTTGCAAGGTAAGTGATGTTTCCTAATGCTCTTGATTCAATGAGTTTGCTCTAGACTTCTGTGCCAAGCTGACTCCTCTTCCAAATTTTTTCTTTTAAATATCAAGGGAAACATCAGAATCATGTATCAAAAGAAATTTCAGAATTTGGCATTCTGAATCAGAGCCAGACTTCCTTCTGTTTCTGCAGCAAAGTAAATCCTTTATTCTCTGGGTGGCTTCCTTCCATGATGGCAGCTTTCCTGAACCTTCAGCCTGGGTGTACGGCCACAAAGTCACAGGGCAAAGAGAAGCAGCATCCGACCCAGACAGAAGCCCTCAGTCTACACTTACGGATTTCTGGAAGTGCTTATTAACCTTGGTTTCTTCCTGCATATGAACATTAACATCTGTTTTCAGAAACCTGGAAACCTCAAAGGCACTGAAAGATTTAGAAAGAAAAAAATTTTATTCAAAGTAAGCAAATGGTAAGAGTGAATCAGCAAGGGAAACCATTCAAAATCATTTCAGAGATATTTTATCAAGAAACCCACCAGTGAAAGCTCAAAGAACCAGGAATGAGTTATATATGGCATATTTTTACTTTTATGGAAATAGCAAGTAAACAAGCTGCTACTAAGAATATACTCCTTCAAGAAAAGGAAGTTCTAAGATTCAAGACAGGGTTGGTACAAGTTCAACTCAGTTCCATGGGCTCTATAACAATTCTTGCCCAGAATCCTCAAAAGAAAAGCAAGTCTAGAGAATGTTTCATATGGTAGTTTTTACTGTGCTGGTAGTCTCATGCTTTGGAAACTGGTATTCTACCAACCAAAAAAAGTGAGACTTCAGCTATCTGAACACTCTGCTCCCTAGTCTCTGCCTAAACATATTTTCTGAACAAACAGCAACATAGAAGGGAAAGAGTAACTTAAGGATAAAGGAGAAAAAAATGACACATGGATGCTCTCAAGTGTGTATTTTAAGTTAAATAACTGCAGTTAAATAATATACTGCCAACTATTGTTAGTCACTCAGTAATGTCTCTTTGCGACCCTAGGAACCCTAGCCCACCAGGCTCTTCTGTCATTAGAATTCTTCAGGCAACAATACTGGTGTGGGTAGCCATTCTCTCCTCCAGGGGATCTTCCCAACCTAGGGATCAAATCTGGCCTCCAGGACTCCAGGAGGATTCTTTACCATCTGAGTTGTAATATACTGCCAAAACTCACTCTATGTACCCTGATTCTTAATTATCCATATCAAGTGGAAGTATGGGATCTTTTATTATATATCTCTAAATTCCTGACTGAAATCACTTACAATAAAGTTGGTGGTCAAGACATACAGGCAAAATTTAAACATAAATAATGTTTCAGTGAGAAACGACTTTTATAACTGCTTGGGCATTATCAAAATATAATCTAAAAACCTCTCCTTGTAATCATGTAAATTAAACAAATAATCCTTTTTAAGGCACAAATCCAAAGGTGGCAAAATCACCAAAAATTCAGCATAGGGGACCACATTCTCCTAAGGGGCGTTAGGAAATTCAAATAGAAGCCAATGTTACGGCCAGGCTGAAATGGACATGGCCCTCGGCCAGAGGGCCCTGAATGCCAGTTCATCTTTACAGGGCTGTGGGAAGGCATGGAGGGGGCTTCCAGGGGTTCCACTCAGGGAGATCAGTGCAACAGCTATTTATCACCCGAAAGCAACCGATGCAGCTGAACCAGCACAAACTGGCTGAACAGCAGCTCTGCTTACAGCTTTCTATAAATGCAACTTGACAAAAATGGTAAGACTATGGGCATACTGCTTTACATGAATTTATTACAAAAGAAAAACAATTCTCACAATATACAACATTCTAACTCCTAAATCCTTTTGCTTTTTCCTTTTTTAAATACTCTTCTGAGACCACTCTTCAGAACCCAAGCCTACTCAATCCACAGGACAACCCAACTCCTTGGCTCCTAGATGCATAAGTCAGAGGGTCCAGCAGCCACAGCCACAGCCAGGGCAGTGAAACCACTCTGCGACATGGAAGAACCCTCTGAGAAAAATTTCAGTCGCTGCTAACCCGTTCTAAATAAATAGTGAAAGGACTGTTTCTGCCCCTAAGACTAAACCCCACACATCTGATGCTCAAGCTCAGGTCCTCCTGTTTCCACTTGACACCTGGAAAGTATGGTAGACTATTTACTGATGGGTTAATCCTAAGAGTGCTACTTGAGATCCAGATGAGTCAAAATAAATGGTCAGAGTATCTTCCAAAAAGACCACGATGGCCCTTTTGGCTGGGTCGCCACCCAGTGCCTGGACACTGTTTATGTGCCCCAGAGCCGCTCTGACCATCTGGTCTCTTTCCTGCGGATGGTGGGGTGCTCCGGTGTCATCTCTCTCTGTTCCTGATTTTAAAAACTGTAGAATATAGGACTGGACCATGTCCCCGTGCAGTTCGAGGGTTTTCCTGATGCAGGACAGGTCGGAGGGGCTGGCCAAGCTCAGGAGGTGAATCAGCGCCTGGCAGATTTGGGTCCGCAGGCTGGCACAGTACTTGAACTCCAGAAAGTCTGTGGTGTCTTCGCTCTTCTGCAAGGCGGTGACCAGGGCATCCCAGATCTGAGCATACTGCTCGACCGACCCATAGTGCTCCCTCCTGCGGGGGACAGCCAGGGCGGCAGCCGATCTAATGCGCACTTTGAAGTTCTTGCATGAAGTTACAACTGATGTCAGGGCGTCGTAGGCCTGGGAGGTCCACGGGGCTGTTTCTAGAAAGAATCCAGAGTCATTAGAGCAAATGAAGGTTTAAAAGTAAGTAGGGGGGAGAGAGAAGGGGGCTGAAGGAAGCACATACACTAGTGCTCAAGTTAGTCCTTCCACGTTTTCACGTAATTCTCACTTAAAAAGCGGGTCCTGCATTTTATTGCAAAGGAAAAGAAAATACTGTTTAGGCAGTGACTGGGGGACAGGGTACTCAGATTAACTGGAGGCGCAATTTCCTGAGAAGATGATGCCCAGAGTTCTGTCTTTGCTCCTTTCCTGTTGGCCCCAGAAAGTCAGCCAGCTTTATTCCTCGTCAGAGCTACCACTACCTGCTCTGTTTTGGGAGTTCTTATTCCTCAAGATGGGCAGCAGAGTAAAATGCAGCTTCCTTAACGCTCCCAGCCCTTCCCGACTCCTCTGCTGCCTCTGAAGACAGGAGGCAGATACTCAGTTCCAAGAACACCAATGCCAAAGGCCACTTCAGGCTGCTTCCTCAGTGGATAAAGCCATGAGGCTCCTGGCTGACTGGACGCTTCTGCAAGTACAAGGAGCAGAGATACACCTCCCTAAGGCAACGTAGGTTCTGTTGGTCCAGAGGAACGTCACCTCTCCAGGAAGACACCCTTGTGTTTCAGAAGTGCTGGCAATTCAAGCGAGTGGGATCTGGAGGCTGTGATCCAGACCCCAAAACAGCTATCATCCTCAGATTCCCTCCCTGCCTGCAGCATTCCACCCCAGGGCCAACATCTCCTGTGGGGTTTCCAGTTAAACCCTCTTTCTCCCATGTCTGCTTCCCTTTTAACTTTTTTCCTGATTGCTAAAACAATGTATGCTCACTGCAGAAAATTTTGAAAAATAAAAGCAGAAAAGAATCCTACTTATCATCCCATTGAGAGACAATCACTGTCGATATTTAATTTCCTTTCAGTCTTTTTTCTACCCATTTATTGAGATCATACTGTAGAAACAATTTCCGTATCTCATTTTCATTTGCTTAACATCAGAACTATCTTTCCAGATTATCAAGAACTTTCTGTAAATTTAAGTGGCAACACAATACCCCTTTAAATATATAGACCATGATTTACCTCACCTTTCCTTTAAACTAGGGTGTTCAGTAAAATACCATGAATAACAGTGTAGTTTTACTAATAATGGAGACTGGTGTGTATTGTCCAAAGAAGCCCTCCATCAGAGAGAAGAAGGAGATGTCCTTACCGAGGGGAAGAGCAGGATTTTTAAATACATTTCCCATCGCATAACAGGCATTCCACCGGACTTTCATGGCAGCCTCAATCAGAACAGTAGAAATCAGGGCCTGGATAGCCTCCTCAATGATTTCAGCAAATCTGGGTTTTTCTATATGAGAAGGTTGCAGAAAATGAAGCAAATTTCCAAGGGCTCGGACTGCATTGCTTTTTACCTGGAGTAAGATGTAAAAGCATTAGAAATCTGTTTTGCCAAAGATGTGTGTCAGAAAGTATAACTTTAATTTAAAAACAAAAAACACCAAACAGGAGGCCCAAAACATCTTAAAGCAATGAGATAATGAAAAATGTAGCTTGTAAAGGTGCAAGTTCTTAGAACTCTGCAAGGTCTTGTGGGGTCAACATTCTGAGTCATCAGAGAGATGAGGTTCTACAGTTCCTTGCCCTGATTTTTTAAATGTCAGATGGGACTTCAGAGAGGTCTATTTTCCTTGTTTTACAGAGATGGTGTGTAAGGCCCAAGGGCAAAAGGACACGGCTGATTTGCAGCAAGGCTTGGAAAACCTAGGTTTCATAATTCCAGTCCAATACTTTTCTGCCTAAAGTCTCAAACTTTGCAGCATACTAGAATCATCTGGGGAGTTTTTTTTTTAAGAAAACAAAAACCAATTCTGATTGAATTAACCTATGGTAGGGCTTCCTGGGTCTTCAGAACTACTGACTTAAGTCAAGCACTTGGTTTGGGCCTGGTGCTATGCTAGGTGCTGTAATAAAAGGCATCTTGGAGTCCAGTGAGGTATATGGAATGATTTTCAGGTCACAGATGAGGAAACTCACCTTCAGAGAAGTTAAATAATGCACCCAAGGTCATTCAGCTACTAAAGGGCAAGCTAGGATTTGAACTCGGCTGATGTCTGCTGACCCTAAAGTGCATGTATACACTTTAAAAACTTAATAGTGTAACAGGGACTATTCAAAGCCAAGCTGCTCATCTTCCTGACTTGTCAATTCTACTAAGAGATTTTTGGAAAAAACAGGCATGGAATAGTCTTACAAATGACACTGATATTTCTCATGAGATAGGAAGGAAACCGTCAAGTACGGAGTGTACACTATACATCCTGAGTACACTCTCAATCTCCTTTGAACAGGGATACATTTGGTGAGATAGAACTGTAATACACTAAGTGTCTCACTGAGAAATATGAGGTTGTGCTGTCAGTGTACCTTGTCTTTATCCTTGGAAGCATCTATAGCTGACTGCAGCATCTTCAAGAGCAGGAGGCCTGAGAACTCTTCCTGGAAACTTGGGTCTGGTGTTTCCCTGTCCCACCCAAAGCAAGCAAAGCATGTTAACTGTAAAACCCACCTCAATATACACATGTACAAATATATTCACTCAGTGTAATTATACAAACAGTTCCACAAATCTGTTCAGATTATACTGAGAACTTATTTAGGGGTTATACCTTTTGATTTTGTAGGTCTACATCTAGGGATATAACCAAAATGGGTATCTCACAATGGGAGATTTCATGCACAAAAATGCTCAATGCATATAAAAGCCTACACTAACATGAATGTTCAGTTACAGGGGAATGGCAAAATAATGAGCACATAGAGATGACTGTGTAATAACAAATAACAATTTATAAAAAGTCTATAGAAGTCAGCAGAATGCTTATACATGTTACATGTCTAGAGTGAAGGAACAAAAAGCAAGATACTTGTGTATGTGTAAGAGCAGTGGCCTCTGGAGAGGGAAATTAGGGGATAAAGCTGTGAATACATTACTTAAAAATATACAAATACAATATTTAAAAATAGGGCAACTATTACCAAGGTTTTGATTTTCTACTTTTATAGTTTTCATATTTTCTATAATGTGGATATATTACTTGTATCAGTGTACAGCATTTTTTATATATATATATATTAAAACAGGTTACTAATAGTATATAAAACAAATACAGAATATAAAACAAAACAAAGCAGCAAGACTGACTACATAATGTAAGGGAATTACTGCTAATTCTTTTCTAGTAGGATCAAAGATGTCCTCTTGGGACCTTGGCCTTGGAAGTCAACCAGAGACAGGGAACTGAGTCACCTACATGTTAACAATCAGAGTGTCGGTCAGGTTGCCGAGGGACCAGGCTGCTTTGGCCCGGACATTAAGAGACTTGTCCTGAAGTGACATCAGTATTGCATTGGCTGTGTCTGCAACAAATATGACATCCTGTAAGGTAAACAAAACACTAGTTACCTTAAGAGTTCACACTGCTACCTTCAAAGTTCTCAAATTTGTTTACAGATAAAGCTATATAAGCCTTTACCACAAACTTGTATTTGTAAATCAAAATTCATTTAATCAATTTACTGTTTTCTTATATGACAATTTAGACACTTATTAAAATTCCAGGGGAAGGTCTCCCATGATTCTGATACGTGCCATACACACTCAAGCAGACTACAGATTTTGCTCTTGCAAACATCTTATAACCTAGCCTGTGACAATTATCTCTGAATCCTCCACTTGGCTTGATGTCCACCTTGGGAAAAGATGTGGACAATGAAACACACTTGTAAGCACATCCTGTTCACTTACACACTTCTCAGTGAGATAAAGGTTACAAATAAGAGTGAAGGAGAAATTTGTTTCTTTGTATTAAAATTTTATTAACTTTCTAAATTATTACTATTTTATGGTAATGTCCCATTTCACTTCTTTTTTTCACCGTATATTAAACATTCACTGGCCTAGGGTCCTGGGCAGTGTGCAAAATAGTTAAATGAACTATCAGTTCAGTTCAGTTCAGTCGCTCAGTCGTGTCTGACTCTTTGCAACCCCATGAATTGCAGCATGCCAGGCCTCCCTGTCCATCACCAACTCCCGGAGTTCATTCAAACTCACGTCCATCGAGTCGGTGATGCCATCCAGCCATCTCACTGTTGTCCCCTTCTCCTCCTGCCCCCAATCCCTCCCAGCATCAGTCTTTTCCAATGAGTCAACTCTTATAGACATTAGCATATTTTAGTAGCAATTAAGGAAACCAGATTACAAACCAATTTAATCGCCTTTACTGCCCACTTCAGGAGCTCTATATCATCACAAAGAGTAATAAAATGACTATAAAGTGGCACGGTGGAGCTATGTGGGCTCACTGACCTGTCTGAGACAAGGAAAAAGCACATAGACCCCGAGGGCTCGCGAGGTGGCAGCTTTCACTAAACGGTTCTTGCTGTCGTTCAGCCCCAGCAGCATCGTGATGCACAGGATCTGCCTGTCGCTCTGCAATGAGAAAGGGAGGCCACGCAAAAGCGTGAGTGAAATAGTTATGAGCCACTGCCTTCGATAAGTGACTGTGACACGTCTGTGTTGAATCCACAGTCAGGGAGGTGAACACAACTGAGTCTTTGAGGCTAACTTGGCAGAGAACAAAGGTTCAACTCAGATCCAGTAAACATCAGAGGACCCACTCGAGACAGGGCTCACAGCCTCGTGACTACATGTAACCACTACCACCATGGGAATCAGGTCATTTTGTTCTCCTACTTTAATCATGCTGCCTTCCTTATAAAAACTAATTTATATAAATAAGAAGGGATGCAAATGCCATTAAGAGCTAAAGGAAGCAGCAGTCTAAACACAACATGTATTGGGCACCAAAGTAGGCATTTTCACATGCTTCACATTATCACGCACATCATTTCCATCTTACAGGTGATAAAACTAAATTTTATAGAAGTTAAACAACCAAAGAGCTAGAAGGCAGAAGAAAGAGCTGCTAGGATTTAAACCAGCTAGGATTCAAATCCAAAGAGCAAGGATTTTCTAACTTATAGATCTGAAATCCTAAAATGTGACTTCAAAGCTTCGGCTACTCTCCCTTCCCCTGCCAATCCCGCCTTCTAAGCACAGGGAGGAAAAGCTCCCCTGAGACATTAACATTTCAGTGCTGTTCTCCTCTGCCCTCACCCTACACTCAGGTAGAACATGCACCTTTTCCTCAGAGATGATGTTGAATACTGGTTCAAAAGAGTCAAAATCAAACTCAAGCTCTCATGCTTAGCATCACACATTAAAGATGAGAAAACACCCTGAAGGTTACCGGCAGACTGCTGAAGGCTTCTGGCAAGATGGAAGACAGGGCATCACAGGCGCTGGCCTGCAGCGTCGGATGCTCTGCGTTCTGCAGCGCTCTGGGTAAAGGACCATTGAGCATCGTGGTCCAGAAGGTCACCACCTGGAAGGGGCACAGCTATAAGTGCAGCCGAGAGATGACAGAGGAGCCAGCACGCTGCTCACACTACCGCCTGGGACCAGAGTGATGGGTGCTTTCCATAAAGCGGTCGCTCACTGTCAACACTTCACTAGTGCTTCCCAAGAAGCACTGAAAGGAACTTTAGAAAGCAACTAGCTAAGCGCTTCCAAAGTCTGGTTCAGCGAGGCAGCAACAGTGACAGCAGCAATAGGGACAGCAGCAATGGGGACAAGAAGAGGACAGCGTCAGCTTATACTCTCTAGAGCCTCCCAACGCCAGGTGCTGCTCCACGTGCTTGCCACGGATCAACGCACTGCATGTTTAAGAAACATTTATTTATTTATTTGGGCTGTACTGAGTCTTAGCTGAGGCACCTGGGATCTTCTCCCGCTCGTGGCATGTGAACTCTTAGTTGTGGCGTGTGGAATCTAGTGCCCTGACCAGGCATCAAACCCAGGCCCCCCCACTGGGAGCATGGAGTCTTAGCCACTGGACCACCAGGGATGTCCCCCCATCAACTCTTTTTAATTTCATCCCAACTAAATGAAGAATATACCATTATCTCCATTTTCATACAAGGAAACTGAAGCACAAAGAGGTAACCTGCTGGTGGGCAGCAGGGCTGGACTAGAATCAGATCAACTGACCCCCAGCCAGGTGCTCTTTCAACCTGCCCCTCGGTGGGCACAGGGTCGGTGTTTCAGGGTGGCCCAGAGGCTGTGTGCTGGATCCAGAGAGGTAGAGCTGGGGCTGAGGCCTCCAACAGCTGCTTCCAGTCTCTGTAGCCTCGGGCGGTCACTGAACCCAAGCTTGGGTTCCTCTTCAGTAAAGCAGGGCAAAGACGTCTACTTGGCAGAGTTTGTGTGATAATAAAATGTAAGACTGTGTGTAAAGTCTCTAGCACAGTGCCGGGTGCATAGTGGAGATTCTTCAACTGAACAATAAGCTCTGTTCTGAGCACGTGGAATAATTTTCTCACTTCAGTGCCCCTCAAGGGAGGCATCTGCAAGTGCTTTAACAGTTTCCTTCTTATGTTTTTAAAAACCCTGAAGAATCACGCCCCAGATGCAAATCTGTCTGGGGTTTTGGTGTCTCCATTTCCTCCCCATGGACTTAGTCCTAAATTTTGCCATGTACCCATGTGCCAGTTCTTTCACCTCCACAATCCTATCACTAAGACCCCCAATCTGGGCCCTCTTGCCCCAAACCAGAAGATGACAGCCAGGTGTGGTTGCCAGCCTTCAAGCTGGCCCCCAAGGATCCTCACCTCCTAATGTTTAGGAGGCCATCCCCTTCCACACTGACTTGGGCTGATCAGTGAGGAACTTCCAAAGCTAGATCATAAAAATCCTATAGCTCTATCTTGCTCTCTCTTAATTAAACTGCTATAATGGTGGCCAGGACATTCCCTGTGGCTCGGTGGTAAAGAACCCACTGTGGGAGATGCAGGAGACGTGGGTTCAACCCCTGGGTCAGGAAGATCCCCTGGAGCAGGAAATGGCAACCCACTCCAGTACTCTTGCCTGGGAAATCCCACGGACAGAGGAGCCAGGCGGGCTACAGTCCTTAGGGTCACAAAAAGTGAGACATGACTTAGCAACTGGACAAGGGTAGCCAGCTGCCTTGTACAGAGAAGACTCCAGCAGTCTGGGGAGGTCCTCAAGGGGAGGAAGCAAATGAGATCTGCCAGCAGGCAGCACTAACCTGCAAGGTATGTGGGTGAGTGAGACAGCGCAGAAGAGGCGCCACCCACCTTCGTCAAATTCGGCTGACTGCAGCCCCTGCCAGCATCCTGGCTGTAGTCTCGTGAGACCTCAGCCAGAACCATTAGGTAAGCTGCTCCCAACTCCTGACCCACAGAAACTATGTGAGAAAATAAATGTAGGATATGGCTTTAAGCTGCTAAGTGTTTAGGATAATTTATCAGTCAACAGTGTATCAGTAACACAGAAAGTATATCCCTTTTTGACATATGAAATAATACTAAAGTGTGAGTGGTTAAGAGTCTTGCCCAAAGTCACATGGAGCAAGAGAACAAGTCTGGATTAAACCCAGGTCTGTCTGATGGCGAAGCTCAACACAACTTCCTGCAAATGGTGACACTTCAGTCTTAGTGACTGTCTAGGGAAGGACTAGGGCTAGACATTTCTTAATTCCCTGCAAGGATGATGGAAACTGTGAAGAGAAAAAACGGGCAGGCTGAGGAGGGCAGAGGGAGAAAACCTCACTCATGTTGAGTTGACTTTGCTTTTGGCACTACATAGGTTTCTTTGGTGGGCTCATGTGTTCCTCCTCCAGAGAATAACTGGCACAGCGTGGGGGCAACACAGAGAATCTAAGATTACAAAATCTAATGGAAATAATGGAGAGAGGGGGCTGGCAGTGAAGGGGTTAAGGAAATTAAGATTCATTGAACATCTATTTGCTAGTTTTCACACCTCATTCAATCTTCCAAAAGTCCCATGAGTCAAGGATTTTTATTCCTCTTTATAACAAGGAAATTATGTTCATAATATTCATTAAGTGGTTTATCTCATGACTTTGTATTCCAAATCCTGGGCTCTTCCTAACATTCTAGTCTGTCTCTTAGGCATACTGAGTAACAGAATTAGGTTTTGTGCAACAAAACTGGCTCTTCCATTGCTGGCTCTATGTTACACATTACCACATATTGAAATGCAAATAAAACCTACTCATCCTAAATTATAAACCATAATTTCCGATACTGAAAGAAACCAAACTCTCTGATACTTTCTCATACCGAAAGAAACCATCGCTGAACCTCAAAACAAAACTGACTGAAGCACTAAGAAAAGAGAAAACCATGAATACACATTTAGTTACCAAGGGGACTGGAACTCTCTGATCAGGTGCTACGGAAGAATCTGGTTTATACTGGTGTATTAAGCTGGTACCCAGTTCTTCCAGAAGCTGCCAAGATAAAAGAAACAGATTATCAGAGATGAATACTAGAACCACGGAGGTAAAAAGCAACTTCAATTTACAGATTACTTCAAATCAAGGGAAAAATAATTTCCAATTGTTTTTCTTTCTTTCCTCAGCAACTCCTATCTCAGAGCCATTCTCAACAGGAGCAAAATCACCAGGTATATTTCATTAATTTATTATCAAACCAATTTTTTTGGTTTATATGTAGAGCTGAAAATAGAAGAACGTATCACTTCCCTACCTGAACTCATGGACATGTGGCAGAGGAAAGAACCTAAAAGCAGGAAAAGAAACAAGCACATGGCTTTAGTGAAAATTACCTTTGCTCCATGAAGCTGGACAGACGGATCTGCCTCCCCCAGGCACTTGCAAATCACCTCTCCAAGCTCCATCAAGTAGACCTGCGTCATCGAAAAGTAGCCCCTTGCCAGATGAGCCAACACCTGCAAAGAAAACGGGATTAGCCCTGAGAACGCAATGCAGGACTGCAAGATCCAGAAGTGTTCCAGTATTTCAGAAATCACTCACATTCAACAAGGGGCTTCAACCTGATGTTGAATAAAGTGAAAAACATCCATAATCTTTATTTTATGACTAAAATCAATGAAGCGCTATCCTATCATATAATTTTATGGTACTTTATAATCTACAAAATGTGTTTAAGATTATCATTATGTCTCACTTAAGCCTGGGAACAATTTTTCAAAGGCAGTATTAACTAAATATTCTAGCTGAAGAAACTATGACTAAAAAAGTTTAAGAGGTTAAAGTGTTGTGTGTTAGTTGCTCAGTTGTGTCCAACTCTTTGTGACCCAATGGACTGTAGCCCAACACACTCCTCTGTCCATGGAATTCTCCAGGTAAGAATACTGGAGTGGTTGCCATTCCCTTCTCCAGGGGATCTTCCTGACCCAGAGATCGAACCCAGGTCTCTTGCACTGCAGGCAGATTCTTTACCAACTGAACCACCAAGGGAAGCCCTAAGAGGTTAAAGGACATGTGTAATATCAACCAGATAATTAGCAGCAGACCCCAAGACCAAGCCTGTGTCTTAGGTCATACCTGAATACAGAAAAAACAAATACTTTAATCTAGGGTGATTCTCTTCCTTTGAAGGAATATTTTGTTGTCTCTAAGCAGATATAACAAAATATTTATTCCTTCAAAGGAAGAGAACCACCCTAAATTAAAGTATTTGTTTTTTCTGTATTCAGGTATGACCTAAGACACAGGTTTGCCAACAAAGGTCCGTCTAGTCAAGGCTATGGTTTTTCCTGTGGTCATGTATGGATGTGAGAGTCGGACTGTGAAGAAAGCTGATCGCCGAAAAATTGATGCTTTTGAACTGTGGTGTTGGAGAAGACTCTTGAGAGTCCCTTGGACTGCAAGGAGATCCAACCAGTCCATTCTGAAGGAGATCAGCCCTGGGATTTCTTTGGAAGGAATGATGCTAAAGCTCAAACTCCAGTACTTTGGCCACCTCATGCGAAGAGTTGACTCTTTGGAAAAGACTCTGATGCTGGGAGGGATTGGGGGCAGGAAGAGAAGGGGACGATAGAGGATGAGATGGCTGGATGGCATCACCGACTCAATGGACGTGGGTTTGAATGAACTCTGGGAGTTGGTGATGGACAGGGAGGCCTGGCGTGCTGCAATTCATGGGGTCGTAAAGAGTCAGACACGACTGAGCGACTGAACTGAACTGAAGCAGATATAAGACCAAAGAGAAGTACAGTAAACATTTATTTTAATTTTCAGATGTGGATATCAAAGAATAACTATAATTTCTTTAAGAATTATTATATAATCTATAACACCTACTGGCCATATAATACCTGAGATGACTAAAATGGCTTGCAACAAAATCGGATGAATCTGACATTTTACAACCAAGCCTCTCCACCTACCCTCCCAAAACAAAGCATTCACACCTAAAATGTGAATTTACGCACAATTTCCACTAATACCAGTGACACATGGCTTGGTTTTACATTATTTTCAGACTTACTCCTCATGAAGTAATCACCTTGTGAAGAAAGAATGTGTGTGTGTGTATGTGTATGTGTGCTAGGTCACTTCAGTTGTGTCTGATTCTTTGTGACCGGCTCCTCTGTCCAAGGGATTCTCCAGGTGAGAATACTAGAGTGGGTTGCTATGCCCTCCTCCAGGGAATCTTCCCAACCCAGGGATCAAACCTATGTCTCCTGTGACTCCTGCATTGCAGGCAGATTCTTTACTGCTGAGCCATTAGGTAAGCCCCGTGAAGAAAGAATGATTACTTCCATTTCAGAGAAGAGGAAATGAAACCTCCTACCTGCAAGGCCTCCAACCGCATGGGGAATGGCTCATAGATGCTTCCTCCTGTAGAACCAGCATCGCTACCTGAACAGGAATCCTCCCTGGGCAGAACAACAATGGAAATGCAAAGTCGAATGAGCCAGCAGGGCTCTGAAGACAACTTTGGTGAACTAACAGCTCCTTCTTCTACAAAGGGTCCTGAAGGGCCCCTCTTCCACCATTCAGGAGGACTGAGGTGAGGAGTGGCTGAGCTGCTGCTGCTGAGTCCGGAAGAACAGGGCTGTTGTAGAAGTAGCTGGACTTCAGGTAAAGGTGCATGAGTGGACACTATGGCTCCCAACAGTGTGAGACTTGACACACGAACATTAACATCTGTCAAAGGGAACAGTAAGAACTTATCACCATGGGAACGGTGACCATAGAGATCATAATTATCCCTGCAGGCAATTAAGAATTATGACTTTCTTGTTTAACCTGAATCTAATTAAACCTCTAGACAGAACTTCCAGTTTACAGGAAACACATTGTAAGTTAAACAACATCATAAGGAAAATATCCCACAAATTGATGGTGAGACATACTATAAAGACAACTGGTAGGACTTCCTGGTGTTCCAGTGGTTAAGAATCCACCTTCCAATGTAGAGGACACGGGTTAGACCCCCTGGTTGGGGAACTAAGATCCCATGTGACTCAAGCAACTAGGGAGATGCCCCCCGCACACCACAAAGAAGACCCAGTGCAGCCAAAAAAAAAAAAAGACAACTGGCTTAGACCCTTCCAAAATGAATCATGAAAGAAAGAAAAAGAGTGGGGGGCCACTGTAGAGTCCAAAAGGCTAAAGTGAGGGGACAGGACAAGATGGCACAGTAGGAAGATGCTAGGCTCTCTTCTCATAGAGAGGAAAATTACAGTCATGTAGAGCTACCATCTCGGAGAACAACCTGATGACCAGCAGAAAAAATTTTCCACAACTAAACTTTTTTTTTTTTAAAGCTATATTGAAACAAGTGGGAGGGGCAGAGACATGGTCTGGGAGGGACCTACACCCCTTGAGTGCTACAAACCATAGGCAGGAGGGATTTCACTCCTGAGAAGTGAGGGTTCTGAACCCAATGTTGGGCTCCCCAGCCCACGGGACCTGCACCAGGAAGATGATTCCCCCATAAACCAGTGGGGGTTACACCTGAGAGAGAGTCAGAGGGCTGTACAGAATTGTGAATCTACTCCAAAAGGCTGTGCACAAAAACTCACTGGCTCCAGGTTATGGCACACAGACAGCAGTTTGAAAAGAAGCTGATCAAAGAAGGAGATTCACTGACTAATAATAAAGCATGCCCCTGAGGGTTTCTGAGAAGCTAGCGAGTGCCACTCGAAAAAAATTTTTTCGTGCCAGACGAAAAAAATTTTTTTTTTTTCGTCTCTCTCTCTCTACTTAGTCAGCCAGGCACCGGCAGGTACCTGTTCTGACTCTCGCCATCTAATTTACTAGCATGCATCTGTGGATCCCACCCATCACATGCTCATCTAATTCAGTTCCCAGTTACAGCCAGCTGCGCTGGGAGCCAACACCATACACTCACACACCTGCAGAAAGTGCAGCCCAGGAACAACAGAAGGGCAGTCGCCACTCACACAGGGGACACTCCTGGAGCCCTGGGCTCTGGTGACCTGGGGGAACCATACTACCGGGCCTCAGAGTTCGCCTTCTACACTTAGCCACTCTACCAAGAACTGGAGATGCAGCTGATCTACCTGATACATACAAACAAACAGAGGATTAAGCAAAATAAGACAGGTCTCAATAAATTTAATAAGACTGAAATCACATCAAGCAAGCATCTTTTCAGATTAAAATCCTATGAGACAAGAAATCAACTACTAGAAAAAACACAAACAAGTCGAGTCTAGACAACATGCCACCAACAAACCAACAGGTCACTGAAAAAAATCAAAAAGGAAAACCTTGAGACAAATGAAAATGGAAACACAGTGTTTCAAAATCTACTGCGTTAAGCAAAGGCTGTTCTAAAAGAGAAATCCATATCAATACAGGCCTACCTCAGAAAGTAAAAATCTCAAACAAACCATTTAACCTCATACCTAAAGGAACCAAAAAAAGAAAAACAAACTCAAAGGGAAAATAAAAGATCAGAGTAGAAATAAATAAAATGATACACACACACACACACACACACAAAACAATAGAAAAGATCAATGAAACCAAAAACTGGCTCTCAAAAAGATAAACAAAACTGAAAAACCTTTAGCCAGACTCATCAAGAAAAACAGAGAGCCCAAATCAATAAAAAGACTCTGAATAAAAGGGCCCAAACTGCAAAGAGTCAGACATGACTGAGCGACTGAACTGAACCAAAATCAATAAAATTAGAAATGAAAGAGAAGATACAACCAACACCACAAAGGATTATAAGAGATTACTATAAAGTTATATGCCAACAAATTGGACAACCAAGAAGAAATGGATAAATTTCTAAAAACATTCAATGACCAATTACTAGTAATGAAATCAAATCACTGATCAAAATATTGCTCCCAAAACAAAAGCCCAGGACCAGATGGCTTCAAGGGTGAGGTAAATTCTACCAAACATTTAAAGAAGACTTAATACCAATCCTTCTCAAACTATTCTAAAAAACTGAAGAGGAAGAAATGCTTCCACATTCACTGTATCAGGCCAACATTACCCTGATAGCAAAACTAGGTTTTATATTCCACTTCTTTCCAAAAAGAGGAAGATGTCTATCTGTCTATCCATTTTCTACTTATATCTAAAGACTATGAATTATTATATACCAGAGCAGAAGTGAAGACGTGAACTCAAAGTCGCTCAGTTGTGTCCAACTCTTTGCGACCCCCATGGACTATACAGTCCATGGAATTCTCCAGGCCAGAATACTGGAATGGGTTGCCTTTCCCTTTTCCATGGGATCTTCCCAACCCAGGGATCAAACACAGGTCTCCCACATTGTGGGCGGATTCTTTACCAGCTGAGCCACCAGGGAAGCCCCACTAGAGCAGAACCCCTAGGATTTGCTCGGTCTTAATTCTAAAGGAATACTCCAGTCACTGCACTGATGCATTGAAAAGGCACTGAACTTTACAGCTGATTCTCCAAGTTATTTCTTTCCAGTGGTGCCTATGAGGGGTTCAGGGATCAAAAGAAGGGTTCTGGCAATAGCTGGTTCCCCTCAAAGTTTGAGGATAATAAACAGAATTATCTTAGTGTATTAAAAATGTTCTGAATATTTTAAACTAGTAATCTAGATTTTATTGATATAAAAAAGCAATCAATTTCAAACTACCACCAACCTTTGTGGCGGATATAAGGTTTTATCTGGTTCCAGACTTTGGTCAGCAGGCTGAGTTTCAGACGGTTATAAGGTGAATTTGATACCAAGTTTGCAAGACACTACAAAACACAAAGAGTAGCTCATTAATGGGCTTGATTAAGCCACAGCACAGAGACAAAATTTAAAGCATTTAATTAAAAAACAAAAGTCTTTACATTCATTTGAAAATCAGTCTTTTTTTTCTCTTCCTTTTTTAAAGGGAAAAGGGCACTTGGTACAACTTAAAAGGAATTGTCTTAGTAATAAATCATTTATTTGGACATACAAAGAGATCACATATAGCTGTGATCAGACAAGTAGGAAGAACAGACTTCCAATCAGGTTATCTTTAATAAAATTACTTATATTCTAAGTCAATTTATTTGTGGGCAATATAAACATTACGCAAAACTGAAATAAGAGAAACTGCCTCTGCCAACTCAGTGATATCTTGGCACATTTACCTTAATTATCTGAGTGAGGGTCTGTGAGGATGATTCCGCCACCAAAGCTAACAAAAGACATCTGTGCAACTCTTTAATGCTGGAAGCGATCATTACGGAAAAGGGAGTGAAAGCCCTTTTGTGGTCACTGATATCTTCAGCAACGGAAAGAAACTGCTTTGAGCCTTCCAAGATGGCAGATAAAACTTGCAGGGCACAAGCACGTGTCTGAAATTTCAGAAGGAATTCACTTCAGTGAGTTAAAAATCAGGAGTTAAATCCCCTTCTTCCTATATATACTTTTCATTTTCAAAGTATTTAGATCATTTTAATTAGACGAATAAAGGCAATGCAATTTCTATCAGGTCCTAAAAGTAGCTGTGGACTAAGGCACTTGCACGGTCATTCCCTACCCTCACTTAAAAAAAAAAACTTTAAATCACATTGCTGTTAGGTTTTCTTACTATAGGGAATAAGTCTAAGCTATACCATAGTATAAAAACCTAAAATCACGAGCATGAAAATAACTTAAGGACGAGAAGCCTAGTTTAGTCAAGGATAAAGCCAACGGACAAGAGAGAAGTCAACAGCCTGTGGGGTGGAAAAAGACCCATCTACGATCTGTTTCACATCAAAGTTCCTGAGGACGTTCTGCTTTACATTCTACCCTATAGCATCCATGAGCGCTCAGTGTCAATTAAATAGGATATTTGGAACTCCATGCATACTCAGCTTGGCAGACACCATTTGTGACCAGCTTTCAAAAATATTGTAAGGTACAGAAAATAACACCAGCTGCAATAAAAACCTTTGATACTCAAAGAAATACTATTAAATATAACCTTAAGGATGGAAAGGAAAATACGTGCACCTCTGTCAGTGGACTGCTGTTATCTGTCAGGAATAGTGCCTTTGCATCAAGATTTTCTTTATAAGGTTAATTACTTTTAATTGGTATGCTGACAATTCTGCAGTATTAAAAATCAGAAAGGAAAAAATAAATGGAAAGAAAGCCAAATTTAACCAAAATGGAATGTAGGTGATAAATACAGGACTACTAATGAAATAGTACTGTACTCTCTTTGGCCAGCTCACCCCAAAATGCCAACTGAAAAGACTTTTAATGTTCGATACAGGATACAGGATGCTCGGTGCTCGGGGTTGGTACACGGGGATGATCCAGAAAGAGGAAATGGGGTGGGATGTGGGAGGGGGATTCAGGATTGGGATCTCATATACACCTCTGGTGGATTCATGTCAATGTATGGCAAAACCAATACGGTATTGTACAGTAAAATAAAGTAAAAATTAAAAAAAAAAATAAATAAAAGCAAGGAATCAACATTATAACTTTAGGATCTAATCTAAATATTTACTCAGTAAAAAGCACATCGGAGTTTGGTGTGAAAAAGGTTTTCCAGAAACTCTTCAACTATTTTATCTCCAAATTGCTGTGTTGTTCAGGAGTTAAGTCGAAACAAATCATTTCTACATGCCTCTTATAGAGTAGAATCATAAAAGAACCAAAGTTTTTGTGAGAACAAATTTATAGTACAGCAGTATGAATCTTTGGAATTAAGCATAATCACTTAAGAAAGTTAGGAAGTTGACAATGTATGAGGACAGTGGTGTGTGTGTAGGGAGGGGTGTGTGGGGTGTGGGGGTGTGGGTGTGTTTGTGTGTAGTGGAGAGAGAGAGAGAGGGAGATCTCAAGCACAAGTCAGCTGATCCAAGAACTTAGATAAGGGGCTACCGCAACTTTTCTGTAAAGAGCCAGTAGTACAAATTTTATATTCTAGATTTTGCACACCAGAGTCTTTGTTGCAACCACTCAACTCTGCTATGGCAGCACAGACACTGTATAAATAAATAAATGTTGCTGTTTTCAAATAAAATTTTTCTTTTCAACAGTGAAATCTAAATTTCATATAATATTTGCATGTCACAAAATATTATTTTTATTTAAAAAAATTAGAGCATTAAAAACCACTTAACTCATAGATTATACAAAATCTGGTACTGAGCCAGATTCAGCCCATTGGCCATAGTCTGCCAAACCCCTGATTAGACGACTGGCTGGTCTTAACTGAAAACGGTAGATGTTGTGCTAAAGACACTGCCATTTCTGTAAAATGTAATTAAAATCTACAATTTCAAGAGCTCGCCAACCAAACAAAATTAAAAGCCAAGCTGTAAAAAGAAACTAATACTCAGAATAAAAAGTTTTCAGCTCAATTAACTTTGCTTCCTAACTGGGAAAAAGCATTTGTAACTATAACAGATGAAAACAAAAGAATGTCAATGAGGGGCTTCCCTGGTGGCTCAGTGGTAAAGAACCCACCTGCCAATGCAGGAGACACAGTCTGGTCCACACCCTGGCCCCGTATGACCCCACAGGCCTGTGCAGAGCAACTAAGCCTGTGCACCACACTGTCGAGGCTGCACCCTAGAGCTCACGCTCCGCAACAAAAGACGCCACCTGCGCACCACAACTAGAGAAGAGCCCCCACTCACCGCAGCAGAGAAGAGCCCACAAAGCAAAGACGACCCAGTACAGCCAAAGTAAATAAATAAATTATATTTATAAATAAATATAAATTTATTTGAGGGTCTTCAAAAAAATTATACAAAAAAAATTTCTCAGTATGTCAGTGACGACTATGCTTCCAACTGAATTCACCACAGGTTTATACCAGAGCTGCCATGAACTCCAAACCATCATCAGAGTGCACTTCAGGAGAAGGTATGACACTGCTGTCCTGTCATGGTTCATCCTGGCTGAGGGAAACTGCAGTCTATGCTCCCCAACTCCATACTCAACAAGCACCGGAGAAAATGACCACTCAGCTTTGACACATGGCTGCACCTTTAAACCTAGCTCTGATCAATCCAGAATGCTATTCCATTCCAATGACATAAACTAGTACTTTTAATTTTCACACATAACTTTCTAGCAGTCTTTCTAAAAAGCCTCTCTCACCAATAAAACACTTCTTACTATCATTAAACATTTTAAAATAAAAAAGATATAAATATCATGAAAATTATGTCAACCTACTTTCTTCTCCATATTCTCGGCTATTTACTGCAGTTCCCCGGAGGGTCTTCAAAAATATAAATACATATATATTTTTTCAAGTTTTAAAGCAGTTTTCCTTCTAATTACTAGAATGGCCTCATTAGTTATTTATTTGCCACCATCATTTTCCATTTTCCGCCCAGGTTCTCATTTGTTAATGATTCAGTCAGTCGGAAACATTTTTAGCAGTTTAACTATTTAGTAGAGTATTTGAAATTATCATATAAAACATTTTTTGTGTTCATAATTGAGGTTAGTTTATTTTTCTTCATCTTATAAAAAATGTAGAAGGGTCATTTAGAAGTTTTCTTATATAGTAATTAGCTAATCAAGGAGATGATCAAAGGGAGTTCCAATGTATTATGAATTGCTAGCCCTCTTCCTTGCTTTTAAGGGAGAAATTCTAAAAACAGAAAAGAAATAATTTCTATTGACCTCATTAAAACTATCTACTCTGAGAAAGTAGGTTGGTTACCTGGAGGACATGAGATACCATTCAGCATGACTTTTTAATGTTCATTATCGTAACGGGAATCTAAATAGCAGACTACTTTCCTTATTTGGGTAAAAAGCTAACTTCCGGAGAAGAGTTAACATATCCAAGAAGAGGGAAATATCTGATCAGCCACAGCTACCTTGCTGTAGTTATCCATGACTGCCAAGTTATTTTTTCTTCTTTTTTAAAAACAAGTTTTTCTCATTGAACTATGTATTACTATTTCTTACATATGATTTGAAAAATACGGAAAAGTTGGAAGAAAAAAACCACGTTGGGATCATAAAATTCTCTATCCAATACTTTCATAAAACATCATCCACATTCCCCAGCCTTACATATCTTTCATAACCACTATATATCATGATATTCCAGTGAGGATTTAAGCCATTTTGAATTTTTTATTGTAAACACTTTCTATGGCAACACTTTCATAAAAGAAAGGACGCATAGCTGCTTCAGCGCAGTTCAGAGAGGACACTGAAGCAGCAACTCAGCGTGCTCACGCTTCAAGCCAGCCCTGGGGCAGAAGACCGCAGCGTGGTCTCCCTCAACCTGACAGCCACATAAGCCCTATCCTCCTATCCCTGTGCCCAACCAGTGGTTCTCAAGTCAGGACTTGGGTCAGTATTAGTAAGAGCCTTGTTCTGATACAATTGGATCGGGAAGAGGGAACAACAAAGACTTGTGAAGTCATCCTAGTTGTAACACTTAGAATTAAATGCTCTTACCTTTGGAGAAGGATCTTTTAGCGTAAGAGTCATCAGGGACACAGACTGTGGGCTTCCAAGCTCTGGTGTATCAGGAACAAAGGCTGACCAGTAGCCATATAGAACTTTTTTTTCTATTGATTTTATAGTAGAAAGAAAACAGGCTAATGCTCCTTGGCGAACTTTGGCTTGGTAAGACCTTTAACAACCAAAAGAAGGAAGAAAAAAGTCTTTTAATTGCTTTTAAAAACATGAGCATGAAATGCTATTTTTTTACAGGCAACTCAATGATACTGTGAGAAATTCAGCATTCCACATAAGCCTGAAAGATGCCAACATATTTTTTAAATTATTTCAAAATGTGGTCAAAACACATTAAAGCAATTTGTTTACATAATAAGTTAATAAGGTCGATAATTAAAAAAAAAACAAACTACTAGCTAGTGAATAAGAGGGCAACATTTTGATATTAGGAAATTAGTATACAATATGAGATACTCCAGAGTACCCATTCATCCAACAGACAGGTACTGAGAATACCCAGGTATGTGCCAGGCACTGTGCTGAGGCTGGCAGACATAAACAAAGCTCCTGCCCTTGACAAGCTTATTATGGCAAAGAAAGACAGTTAAAGAGACTATAGCACAGTAAACAGAGATGAGTCACATAAGTGAGTGACTGGAACAGGGAGTCAGAAAAGGCTTCTCAGAGCGTGACTGTTGAGCTCACATAGAAGATGAGTAGTTGTTAATAAGACAAGAGGCAAAACAAGTAAAAGAAAGAATAAACCCAGGCAGAGGAACCACATGGACAAAGGCAGAGGAGAGAACAATGCAAACTGCAGAGTAATACAAAATCCCACATAAATGAGAATCTTCAAGTTACACCACATGCGACAGACTTTAAAGTAAGGTTATGAGCTTATACACTCAACTTAGAATATAAAGTATAAAAATATAACAAAATACTACTACCTCACTTTACTCTGCATGCCTCCTTCAGCATCAGAATAGTCTGACTCACTACTGCTGACCCTCTTCCAACTGGAAGAGCTGAAGGGTGAAGAGACTCGGTCTTTTCCTGCAGCTCCACTTCCAGCTAACGGCAAACTCTGAGCACCCGGGGGGCAGGGGCACTGAGTGTCCCCTCTGTGCAGGTTCAGTCTGCCTGCGCCAGTGACTGGGGCCACTTCTCTTTCACCACTGGACTCCTCCTCCTCCTTCTCTCCTTGCTGGATTTTCTTCGCTTTTACTTTTGATTTTTTCTTTTTATTCTGATTTTAGGAGCAAATGAAAACATATACATGATAGCTACTGGTAACTTCTCATTTGATAATTACTTAGTATGTCCCCAACATGTAGTGTGAACAAAGAGGAGAAGAGAAAAAAGGGGCACTTACTCAACACTCTCTGCGTCAGGCACGACGCTAAGTGCTTACTAGACATAAGAAACAAGGTATGAAATACAGAGCAAAACGTGTCACCTGGGCTTAAATACTATTGCTGTGAGCGGGGAAATCATCTAGCCTCGCTGAGCTTGCCCGTCCTCATCTGTTTAAGTATGGGCTAATGCCACCTGCCTTGCATGGCTGTGAAAGCATTCAGGCTTCTCAACAGAGGTTCTGCAAGAGATTGAGGTCTACAGAAAATGACCTTGGTGACTGTCTTCTCAGTTCTCCCAAATAGGATACACAGCTAGTACCACTCTAGATGCCTAGGAGAAACATGACTCCATTACATACAATCCATGTTTTAGGGCACTGGGACTGTGTAAATACAAAGTAAATGCCAATTTCTTTCTTTCTTCTACTTCCTTCTCTCAGACGTTCCAATATCTTTGGAATCTGTGCCCTCCTCTGCATGCCCAAGGTTCCTAACCTCATCACTTCTACCTTGGATTATTACTGTGGCTCCAAACTTCTTACCCTTTTACTTGCTACCACAGAGATTTTTCTGAGATGCAAATCTGATCATATCACTTCTCTACATAAGATTCCTCATTTCCACCACCTCTAAGATAAAAACCCAACCTCCTTAGCACACAGTTGAAGACCCTTATGATTTGGCCTCTGCTACATACTTGCCCCACCTTTCCCTCTGCACACCTGACACTCTAGCCCACTGGTTAATAAATAGGCTGCATGCATTCACACTCCCCGTGGTTGTTACCCATTGCTCTCTTGGGAAAAAACACTCTCCTTCCTTCTCTGTACTCGTTCCTGAGGCTCAGGTGAGCCACTGCATCTTTTAAAAAAGCACTCCTTACTCGTCTGTTGGTTGCCCTGAATGTGCCCCTAGAATACCCTGTGGATATTCTGATCAAAGAAATCATAATACTGCAATATGGTTGTTTATTTATCCACCTTCACCTTCTCCCTCAAATTCCTAAAACCAGAGTCAATGTTCCCAATGCTTAGCACAATGTCTGGGATGTAACAGGTGCTCAGTAAACGTTGAATAAGTCAATGAGTGAAATAATGTCTAATTATAAGCATTTCTCAGGTAATATACTTTCACGTGCAACACCTAGGCTGTGCATCTATATGGTTCCCCAACAGAAACATGAGGGAGATGGCGGCTGTCTGGAAAAATCGAAAAATCTGACAGTGGCAACAGAGGCCTATAATGTTTTGCAGCCAGCCTTTTTTAGAGAAAATGTCTGCTGAGCTGTGGTCCGGAGCATTTGAGGGGTGAAGATGACGGGTGAGGATGATGGGTATAAAGTGAATGCCCATTTTTATAGTTGTTATACTGCCTGAACCACTTAGAAGTATTAAGATGCTCTAACTGGTATTTTTAGCCACCTGATGAATTTAAACTTACTCTGCTAAAAATCCTAAGCTGAAATAAAATTCAAGGTGAGCCCTGGCACAGCAGTGATGCAAATCATAGAAAACACACAGAGCAAGCAATTAAAAACAGTCCATAGCTTAAACCTAAATAGACATAAGTGTACCACAGCTGGGCGAGAAGTGCTGGACTCTGACTGCTGTGGCTGGATGGGCGGCCGTCCATCGTACTGAGGAAGCGGAGTGGGGTACAACACAGTGGGCATCTCGATGTTTAGTCCAGGGAGTCCATGGAACATGGATTTCTAATAAAGATTAAGGAGACACACACACAAAATGAATCATAAAACAAGGTTATTCACCATATTCTGAATCACACAGATGAACAGACTGATGTTTAAAAGCTTTACAAAGAAAACTAAAATGGGATAGAAAATAGATACCCTGAAGGTTTAGAACTTAAAGAGGAGTTTAATCTCATCTAGTCCAGAGACATCTGGTTTGACTAAGTTTAACTTTAAATTTTATTTACTTATAACTTTTGCTTATTAATTTAAAAAATTTATCCAATGAGTTTTACCTATTCTGTGATTTTTTTTAAACTCATCTCTCACATCCATATCCAAATCTAGCTCTCTACGTATTTGGAAGCAGGGGAGATGGCACAGGAAAAAAATCAAAATTTCAGTCATGACAAAGCTAAGTTGTCATACGTGGCTTTGATCTAAGAACACCACAAAGTTCTTACTATTTCCCAGCTGAAGACAGCTGGATCCTCAGAGAGGCTAACCTGACTTTCCCACTGACCGGCAGGCTCAGAAGCCAAAGGATGACAGCCTAATATACACGTCTGTTTTTTTTGGTAGCACCTCACGGCATGCGGAATCTTAAGTTTCCCAGCCAGGAATGGAATTTGGGCCCCCTCCGTTGGAAATGTGGAGTCTTAACTGCTCTACTGCCAGGGAAGTCCCCCTAATGACACACATCTTGACTGGCCTGCCTACTATATGGGAGCTAAAGGCAAGGAGAATATCTGGTTCTTTGTCCAAGTCCAAACAGATTCAAGATAATCTAAAATAATCTCAGATCATACCTCGTTAACCAGTCCTGATAAAATTTTAGAATTTTGATAAATCTACTAAAGAAAGATTTACTCTTTTCAGTTCTTAGTTTTTTGAAAATGAACATTTTATTCTTCTCTCTTAAAATATGATATTCTAAAGCTAGCCTTAGAGTAAAGAGGTAAGGCAGTCCTTATCCCTGAGGTGTAAACAGGAAAGACACTAACCACAGTGAGGACCTGGGGTTTAAAGAGGCAATGCCTTACCTTCAGCACAGCTAGGAGAGCTCCCAGTTCATCAGTCTGTGTCAGTTTCATCTTCCCACCATTTAGGAGAGACTGTATACCTTTTAAGGCATTTTGCAACAACTAGGGAGAGAAAGGAGAAAAAGTTAAAAAGTAAATGAAATTTGTCTGTTCAGGAATCAACTTTCTAGCAGTTTGTAGGATGGAAAAGAAAAGGCCTTTAGATGACTAAAAAAAAACTTTAGATGTGGGACGGGGAGAGAAAAGCAAAGATGAGGATCCAGCGAACAGAGCTGATGATCGACTACCAATTATTTTCTAGAAGAACAAAGTGCTTTTATTGAGTACAAGTGGTCTTTTTGTACATGTTCCTAGGCCAGGATATACTAATGGTGAGCAAGAAAAAAAAAAAAAAAAAAGATGTTTAATGGGAAGAATGTGATAGGGATAAAAATGTGGTGCCAGAGATCAGAAATAGGAAATCTCTTTTATCATGTGGTAACCACAGGAGCTATCTTTTTTTTTTTTTTTTCACAGCAACTTTTAAAAGCAAAGGAATGCATGTGGGAACAGGATTCTGGAGGGCAATTCTGATCAGGATTAACTTTTTGGCCAGTAATCTTATTTATAGGATTCTGTACTTAAGGAAAACTCTCTACAGGGAGAGAATATGAACTGTAGCCTTGTTTAAAGTAGTAAAAATGCTGGAAAAAACTTTCATTTCCATCAGTTAGGACAATGATTATATAAGAAGCTAAGCCTCTGCTACATATGAAACTTAACAACGGCAAGCACTTTCCCAAGCATTTTAAATGCTTTTAGATCATATACACCTCATAAGACCTCTACAAGGTAGTTATAACCTTTGTGCCATTCCAGAGATGAAGAACACATAGGCTCAAGATCTTGCCAAGGTCTCCCAGCCATAGCAGTTGCAAAGCATGAGGTACATCAACAGGTACTAAAAAGATGTTCAAGATGTATTAACTTTAAAAAGGAGAGTTGTAAAACTGCACACTAAATATGATCCCATTTAAAACTTTAAAATATGCTCACTTTTTAGAAATATAGAAAACAAACCTGGGGGCATGGAAAACAAATTGCTCCTAGTAGTTTTATCTAAGTAGACTTTATATAAGAAATTTTCACCATCTTTGATCTAAATTTTTGAAAAGTGTTACTGAATTTAAATCACATTAATAAACTATCATCTTTGCATCAGATTTTTTAATAAATAAATAAAATACTGCAGATTCTGTTGAAATCCATCCCTTTCCCTTCCATCTAAAAGATAGTCACTAGTCTGATACTGTACAGCTTTTAAAGTCAGGAGTGGAAAAGTAGATTTAAGAACTTAGAATTGCAAAACAAAAAACAACGGCAAAACAAAACAAACAAAAACAATTTCTTGTGATTTAAATCTGAAAGATGATTTCAGTCTTTTTAGGTTATAAACATTCCCCTTATGCATGGATCTTTAGACAAAACTAATACAGCAACCAAATTAAACTCTTAATAGCAGCTTTCATTCCACTGCTGCTTCTATGAGAGGTAGTCTTACCCACCATGCAGTATGTGATGTCATCCATGTCAGATGATTTTGGAGACTGTAAAGTGGTCAAGAAAACTTGGAAGCAGATATTTTGGTAGCACTCCTCCAAGTAGGGCTGTCCGGGCACACTAAAACACACACAGAGAAAGCAACTCAAAATGCAGTTGCCTTTGAAATAGGGCTTGCAAAAGAGTAACAGTAACAGTACCACTGACTAATTGAATTGGGATATATCCTGAATCAAACTGTATCACAGAAGATTATGCGCTTTGGTTAACTACTGCTGTGGACAAGCACAATGCTGGAAGGAACAGGAAGAATGGTTTCCACAGGGAAACATTACAGAAGCTGGTAGGCAAACAAGTACGCAGAAAGAGAAATCTTTTTTATTCTGCTTTTTGGTACTTAGAGGGAAATAATATAGATGTCCAGGTAGAATCACACTGCTGGACCTGCCTCCTGAGCCACTGGACAATACGGCAATGTGCAGACAAGATATTACACATCAGTTCAAGCTTGGGTTGCTCACTTTCTATTGCATGAGTCCAGAACTGGGCAGCTGGTATTGCTTCTGTTTTCTTTGAATAAATTGGCCATGACAGATATATCTCACCAAAGCTTAAATTTGTATGAATATATCCTTCTAAAAGACGTAATATGGTTACAATTTATACCAACAGAAAAACAAAACCTCAACACACTGCACATATTATCACTTTCACCATATTTTAGAAATAAGGCCCTAGTCTATTTTTTCCTTTACTTCTTCATGAGCTTTCTTTACAAGCAATGTTAAAATTAAAAATAAACAACATAAGATGATCTTATTAGCAAAGAGCATGAGAAATGCAACATAGATTATTTTTCTAAGTTGGCTCTGGCTTCAGACAGATTGAACCACCTACAAACGGCCCGTGAGAGGGCCTATCTTATCACAGTTTGGGAAATCTGATTGAATCCACATACCTGAGACATAAGTTTGCCATACAATGCACTGCAGCTCTCCTAACTTCAGGGTCCGACTGAGCCAAGTCGCTCAGCTTCATCAAGAGTCCACTCTTGCCAAGCAAGTCTGGAAGGTACTTAAACAAAATCACAGCCAATGTCGGCCGAAGGAAAGCTGCTAGGAAAATATTATTTTTTAAACAGATTTCATTTTTTTTTTCAACTAAAGGAAATTTAAGTACCAAAAGACTAGTTGCTAGGTAAATCCTTCAGATAGGCATACAAAAATATGACAAGAAACATCAGTAAGGATCAGTACTCTCAGCCAAGCCTGCTGCTGAAGCTCTCTCGTCTTGGCTTGGCTGAATAGATGAAAGGTAATGATAATAACGATTGATATGTACCAAGTCCCAAGCACTTTACAAGTGAGACTTCACCCTCAGAGGAACTATTTTACACATGAGGAAACAAGGCTCAGAGTGACTGAATAAGGTTATACATTGCTTTGAGTGACTGACTCAAGGTTACCCATTTAAGTAATGGCAGGAGAGAAATCTGAACACATGCCTGAAGGTTTAGAGCCTATGCTCCCAACCTTTCAAAGGAAAGACAGAACACAGTTTACCTTTTGACACTTTGAGCCATTGCAGTAAACCAGGGCTGCCAGAGCTTGGAGAATCTGCATGTGTGTCCAGGAACTGCACTGCTGAATAGCAGAAATAGTATATGCCAACAGAAAATCCAGGTTCTGCTCGTCAACAATCACCTATCGAGAGGAAAAAATATATATGATCTAACTTTTAAAAAAATATTCCTTTTCAGACATGAATGCTCACCTGAATCAAGCTGTGTGTGAGAGAGCACACCTGTGTCCATATTTTTTTTTGTCAAAAAGATCAGCTTTAGGGACCCTGAAAGTCTGATCGAGAGAACCTTCTCCTTGCCCCAGTGCCTGCTCCCTTCTTCCCCTTTACTCCTTCCACTCCAAATAGAACCTGGCAAACTCCTTGTAACTTTTTCTTGAACTAACTAGACAGTGGCAGTTGTAATTACACAGATGTTAAGTCCTGATTCACTGAAAATAAATTTTTTTTAACTAAAAAAAATTTTTTACAATGTTGTATTGGTTTCAACTATGTTTCTTTATACCTGGTAAATGCTTGACAAACACACTGGGACTAAATATGCCTGCTGCTGCTGCTGCTCAGTCACTTCAGTTGTGTCCGACTCTATGTGACCCCATAGATGGCAGCCCACCAGGCTCCCCGTCCCTGGGATTCTCCAGGCAAGAACACTGGAATGGGTTGCCATTTTCTTCTCCAATGCATGAAAGTGAAAAGTGAAAGTGAAGTCGCTCAGTTGTGTCTGACTCTTAGCGACCCCATGGACTGCAGCCCATCAGGCTCCTCCATCCATGGGATTTTCCAGGCAAGAGTACTGGAGTGGGGTGCCATTGCCTAAATAGCTATTATGTCTCTGCTATGACATAGGCAATATAACAGGAAGAAATGGCATATTCCTGTCCTTAGAGAGTTTATGATTTTATTGGATAAAGAACACTAATCCAAGTATCAATTCATGGACAACTGAAACAAACTGTCTTCAAATGCCAGAAACTTGTTCAGGGCTGTGGGTGCCAGGTGTGATCAGGAACTTTTCTAATTGTCAGTGTTAAAAAGATGATATAGCTAAGAATGTAGGCTTCCCAGGTGGTGCTGCTGCTGCTGCTGCTAAGTTGCTTCAGTCATGTCTTTTTTTAACTAAAAAAAAATTTTTTACAATGTTGTATTGGTTTCAACTATGTTTCTTTATACCTGGTAAATGCTTGACAAACACACTGGGACTAAATATGCCTGCTGCTGCTGCTGCTCAGTCACTTCAGTTGTGTCCGACTCTATGTGACCCCATAGATGGCAGCCCACCAGGCTCCCCGTCCCTGGGATTCTCCAGGCAAGAACACTGGAATGGGTTGCCATTTTCTTCTCCAATGCATGAAAGTGAAAAGTGAAAGTGAAGTCGCTCAGTTGTGTCTGACTCTTAGCGACCCCATGGACTGCAGCCCATCAGGCTCCTCCATCCATGGGATTTTCCAGGCAAGAGTACTGGAGTGGGGTGCCATTGCCTAAATAGCTATTATGTCTCTGCTATGACATAGGCAATATAACAGGAAGAAATGGCATATTCCTGTCCTTAGAGAGTTTATGATTTTATTGGATAAAGAACACTAATCCAAGTATCAATTCATGGACAACTGAAACAAACTGTCTTCAAATGCCAGAAACTTGTTCAGGGCTGTGGGTGCCAGGTGTGATCAGGAACTTTTCTAATTGTCAGTGTTAAAAAGATGATATAGCTAAGAATGTAGGCTTCCCAGGTGGTGCTGCTGCTGCTGCTGCTAAGTTGCTTCAGTCATGTCTTTTTTTAACTAAAAAAAAATTTTTTACAATGTTGTATTGGTTTCAACTATGTTTCTTTATACCTGGTAAATGCTTGACAAACACACTGGGACTAAATATGCCTGCTGCTGCTGCTGCTCAGTCACTTCAGTTGTGTCCGATTCTACGTGACCCCATAGATGGCAGCCTACCAGGTTCCCCCGTCCCTGGGATTCTCCAGGCAAGAACAGGTGGTGCTAGTGGTAAAGAAATCAACTGCCAATGCAGGAGATACAAGAGACGCAGGTTCGATCCCTGATCCCCTGGAGAAGGAAATGGCAAGCCGCTCCAGAATTCTTGTCTGGAGAATCCCATAGACAGAGGAGGCTGGCAGGCTATAATCCATAGGGTCACAGTCCACAGAGTCGGACACGACTGAAGCAGCTTATTAGCACACATAGCTAAGGATAGCCAACATTCAGATGCCACCACATTACTCTGAAAAATTCTAAATTCTAAAACTATCTTATTTCATTTAGGAAGTTACATGTAGCAGACACAGTTGGCCACCTGCAGAATTCATCTCCTCTTTCCTTGGTGGCAGAGGACTGATCTTATTTAGATGTCCACTTTTCCCACATGAGACCTGAAGGTAAATCCCAATTCTGCTAAGACAGTGGTTTTCCATCAGTGGCAATTTTGTCCCCCAGGGAACACCTGGCAATGTCTGTAGACATTTTTGACTGTCACATCTGGAGGGATGCTACTGGCATCTGGTGAGTAGAGGCCAGGATGCCGCTAAATATCTTCCAATGCATAGGACAATCCCTCATAACACAGATTTATCCAATCCAAAATATCAGCAGTGCTGAAGATGAGAAACCGTGATAGAAGGGTTGAGCTGCATACTGTAGATCATTTAGGAAGCGGAAGTCCTCCAGGTGATTCTAATGAGCAGTCAAGGTTGAAATCCCTGGTTTAAGTCATTCATGGTAATTCCATTTCCCTGTCTAGTGGTTTTCCCTACTTTCTTCAATTTCAGTCTTAATTATTAAGTGCCCTTAAAGCTGCATTCCTTGGGGCGTGTGATGTAAGATAATTAAAAAAAAAATTATTTAGCTATTCTGGGTTTTCTCTTCTGTTTCTTGCAACCAGAAGCACTTCAGATTACATAATGTTAATTAAGTCTTGTGCTAACTACATTCAGATACTCATGTAGTAGTTTACAGTAACCGCCTCAATTTTTGAACTGTTCCTAAAAAAGATACCAGGGATCTTTTTATCTAGGGCCCCACCCCAGCTAAGCAACTTCTTAGGTTAGATGACAAAAATGGTAGCTTTGGAAGAGGGAAAAAAATATTGATAGGAAAGAGGTTGGGGATATTTCAATTTATTCTTAGATATACCTTTAGTCAAATATTAATACATCTTTCCTGAAAAATTCTGGGGCTTGAATGATATTGGTTTCCTGAAACAGACAGATAGGAATCCTTCTGATTGACAAATTGGCAGAAATTTTTTTTTTTGGTCAGTTATACTTGTTTTGATGTAATTCGTAGTAAGGCAATTGTTTCTCATATTTGCACAGCTTTTGAAAAGACCAGCCTATCATTCCTACCACAGATGTATTATCTCAAAGATAGTTAGTTATTCTCAAAATTCATGATCTGAATTCTAAAGTTACCTACATGATTACCTGTAACGTGTTAAGTAAATGGTGGATAAGCTGAGACAGTTTGCTGACAAGATGATTCTGATTTAGAGGCACGAGTCGGCATGCTTGGACAAGAAGAGTACTGACATCCTACAAAAAACAAACAAAAGACAATGAAAAGGTGCTACACCTATTAGTCAAGGGAAAACCCGCCCCCAACAGCCAAATGAGAAACTAAAAGTGAACATTCACACTCAAAATGAATTAAGATGAAATTTGAGGCAGAGTAGGATGACAGCATAAAAACAGCATGTGCTAAAAACGAAGGAAAAGAATCAGTGATTTTTATATGGTCAAGGACTCCACAGAGTCTCTACATATGTAGAGACAGTACAAATAAATAACCTAAGAAAGGATTCCAGAATATAATAGCACACATCCAACTTAAAAATACCAAAGGTAAGCAAACCAAATGTGCAATGCCACTGGGAAAATCAGAAATGACACTTGCATGAATTTAATGCAGTTAGAAAATCTTTTTTTTAAAAAGAGCAAACTATCTGGAAATCACACCATTCACTCATCTCTTAATGTTTACTGAATTAAAAGGCTCTGGGCACCTGCTTTGTGCCAGGTCTTTGGGCTCCAAACGTGAACACATTCCTGAACCTCAAAGAGCTCACAATCTAGTGAGGAAGACAGAAATACTGCTCACAAATAATTAAAGTGAATTGGGTGCTGAAAGAATTAACTGCAAATTCTACGGGGAAACAGTAATTAGGGAAGACCTGTAGAGACAATTTTTAAACAGAACCTAGAATGATCTGAAGGATGAGTACAACTGCGAATCAAGGCCGTAAAGACAACTGTGAGCAAAGGGAATGGAATGGGCAGGTCTGGAACAAACAGGTACCTGCCTGAGGAATGGCAAGTTTCAAATGACTGCACACAAGGCACAAAAGCAAGATTGACAGAAGACTGGAAAGGCACCAATTATACAAACAAAGCAAAAGTCTCTGACTCCTCCCTTAATTCCACTCCGCTCCCTGGTGACACAAACTATTACTGCATTGCAAACTCTCCCATACATAGTTTTGAACTTTTTGCATCTAAAAGTATATTTATTTTCAAGCCCTCCCCACCCTATACTGATCTCATACTGTAACTTTGCTTTGGCCAGTTACCAATATGCACTGAAGATCTTCCCAGGTCAGAATTTTACTTTTCTAATGAGATTCCTTTCCCACTAAAGAAAAGACCACTCCCACAGGAGAGCAAATAATGGTTTGCAGAAGGGCTGCAGACAATAAGAGGAGACTGGTGAACAGTCCACGAGAGTCATCTTGCCTAAGGCATTGGCAATGCAAATAGAGAGGAGGGGATGGAACTGAGAAACATTTCCTAGGCAGAGTCTGAAGAATCCAGGTTGGAAGGATCTGGAAGGAAGGGTGAAGAACCAGTGTCTGCACCTGTGTCCTATGTGACTGGGCGCACTCTATGTATTTGTATGCGTTGGGGCATGCGACAGATTGGGGATGGAGTGGGTGTATGGAGATAATGAACCAATTTTTGAGAACTGTCAAGTTTGAGATGCCTGTGAGTGCCAGAGGACAGCTTATGACTGGGTTTACAGAATTTAGTAAGTCGTATCCAAGGCCTGATGCGTGTGAATAATATATACGGAAAGTACTTCTAAATAGGCAGAGAGGGTGGAACTAGCATTGAGGAAAAGAAAATGGCCAAAACTCTGAGACTTAGTTCTCATTCTAGTTCTGCCTTTTGAGTGGACGCTTGTAAGCGTCCGTATGTTTATCAATAAAACAGACCTAATAACATCCAAGGTTCCAAAATCCCTGGAACTGTGCACGCTGAAGTGAAGTGGTAGTCGGGAATTTTATACACACAGAGTTCCGGATGCAGGGAGCGGAGGGACGGGAAAGCGGCACCAGAGAGAACACCTGCGATGTTATCAGAGCACGAGTCAGCAAGCTGGTATTTTAAAGAAGCGACTTTACCAGGCACCGCAGTGTCTTCCAGAAAGAGGAGGCTAGAGACTGTACCACGGTCGAAGGGGGCACACAAGCCTGCGACTAAGCCCCGTGAAGCAAGGGTGGGAAAAGGCCACAGGCAGAGCTCCCTGAAAGGCGGGGCCCAGGCCAGCGGGCCTACCTCAGGGGCCACGCCGCTGCCCTCGCTGTAGGTCTCGGAGATGAGCTGGTCGAAGAGCAAGTGGATCTCCGTGCGGCCGGAACTGCTGTCATCCGGGCGAAGGGCGCAGAGCCTGGCCGACAAACAGCGAAACCCACGCCCCTGCTCGAAGGGTGGCTCCCCCGGCGTCTCTGGCGGCGGCCCGCCTGGCAAGGAACCCGCCACTTGCGCCGCCGCCATCTTTTCTACGTAGGACAACAGACAAACACTTCCGGGGCAGCCCCCCCCTTCACGCGCCAGTTCCGGAAATGCCTGTTTCGGATCGGAACCTGAGGTGGGAGGGTTTATGCGACTACCGGCTCCTTCCTTGGACTAGTACGTTTTGAAAGCGTATCAGAAATTCTCTGGGAGACTGTTTCGGCGCCCACCTCTTCTTGAACCCTGACTAAAAAGCGAGGATTTTTATTTGTGTCCCTACCCCCCGGAAGGTTTGTTATTGGGTGGGGCTGACATTCCCGTTTAGTACTAAGCGTTTCAGATTCGGCCTAGGATTGCAGAGGGGCCGCTGTGGATCGGAGTGGCGGAAGCTGCTAGTTCGACATTCTTCTTACATCGTACTGGAGCCCCTAATTTTTTTCTCCAGACACAAAACCACCCTGAGTTAAGACTGTGTTCTCCAGTCTTCTTTGCAGCTGACCGTGAATCCTATAGATCTTAAAGCAGCCTCACCACACAAAAGTAATTTGGGAGTTCAAGCTGAACCATGTAAAATGTAACTTGCCTAAGGGGACCTGGTTGAGATTGGACGCCCCAAGATTTCCTGAAACGTTGAAAGGAAGGAAAAGAAAATAGCCATTTAAAAAGAGGCGAACAAAATAAACATTTAAAAGCGGTTAACAGTTTTCAGTCACCGGACAGGTGAAGGCTTGAAATTTGTATTTGGGCGGACTGGGAAAACCAACTCGAGGGATTTGAGTTATGCAAATATAAAACAAATTCTCACCCATGACTCTTAGAGAAAGCCTCGAAGTCGGCTAAATATGCATGTTTTAATAAAACACGTATATTGAAAATAGGGGCTATGTTCTAGAAGAGATAGTTGTGGGACTTCCTTGGTGGCCCAGTGGCTAAGACTCCATATTCCTAATGGTTGGAGCCTGGGTTCAATTCCTGGTCAGGGAACTAGATACCCACGTGTTGAAACTAAAGTTTCCACATGCCACAACTAAGGAAAATCCTACATCTTCCTAAGAAGACTGAAGATCCCAAGTGCTGTAACTAAGACCTGGCACAGCCAAAGGAATAAATATATATATATATTTAAAAGCTAGTTCTCTGAAGACTGGGTTTATTGGGGAAGAAATACTTATTTTACATTTGAATTTGGATTTCATTATGCTTGTCTATTACTGTTTATTCTTGGGGTGTGTGTATACTTATGTATGTGTGTGATAATATGTATCATACATACATATTATGTATGATATTCAAACATCTGCTCAGAGATCGGGAGCTGAGAACTAGTCATTGATGTTTTAGTTTGAATTTTAAAGCAGAGCCTCAAGTGAGGTCGATATGTGAGTGATCTACTCAGGAATGAACAGGAAAGGAGAATCTATACATATATGTGCTATGAAGTTGATTATTGCAAGGGGTGAATGATTGCTGAATCTTTGGGATGTTATGAAAAGCTTTATGGAATGCTCTCAGAAACCCTATCCTGAGGAATGGAAGTGGGGAGCTTATGTCTGCCAGCCTTTGGCCTCTATTGTCAAGTGTTTCCCCACTAAACATTAATTCTGCAGAGCTTCTGGGTTGAGCATACATCTGCAGGAGTCTGCCTTTGCATAGACAAAGAAGTCCTGAGGCAAAAGTGAGAAGTGTGAGCCAGTAGGGTCAGAAGTCTGACAATTTAGTTTGTGTATGGATGTGAGAGTTGGACTGTGAAGAAAGCTGAGCGCCGAAGAATTGATGCTTTTCAACTGTGGTGTTGGAGAAGACTCTTGAGAGTCCCTTGGACTGCAAGGAGATCCAACCAGTCCATTCTGAAGGAGATCAGCCCTGGGATTTCTTTGGAGGGAATGATGCTGAAGCTGAAACCCCAGTTCTTTGGCCACCTCATGCGAAGAGTTGACTCACTGGAAAAGACCCTGATGCTGGGAGGGATTGGGGGCAGGAGGAGAAGGGGACGACAGAGGATGAGATGGCTGGATGGCATCACTGACTTGATGGACGTGAGTCTGAGTGAACTCCTGGAGTTGGTGATGGACAGGGAGGCCTGGTGTGCTGCGATTCATGGGGTCGCAAAGAGTCGGACATGACTGAATGACTGAACTGAACTGAGTAAGTAGATGCAGCAGATAAGCTGGTTGTGATCCCTGGGTTGGGAAGATCCCCTGGAGAAGGACATGGCAACCCACTCTGGTGTCCTTTCCTAGAGAATCCCCATGGACAGAGGAGTCTGGCAGGCTACAGTCCATGTAGTCGCAAAGAGTCAGGCATGACTGAGCGACTAAGCACAGCACATAGCAAGAATTAAGATAAGATTGAAAGGCCAAGAATATTTGAAGCAGTGCATAAGAGATGTCCAACACACTGGGCTAGAAGGAGATGAGGCCTGGTCTTCACCGTAGTGAAGGTGAAGGAATCATGGAAAGAACCGAGGTTTGATGTGGCTCATGTTAGGCTGACACGTGGATGACCTACAATTCGTGTTATTAAAGACTGAACAACTCAAATATTGTAAACCATACCAGTCTGTTGATTTCTGATGGAACATATCCTTGTGGATGGCAGTGTGGTTTCTCAAAGGAAATGAACATTCCTACTCCATGGTGATTACCAACTGAAGGAAACATATAAAACTCTCAGGGAGGGCTTTGAAACCCCCTGGAATTGGCTTGTATTTAGACAGTAACCTCCAAACTGTGGCACTCACAGCTCAACAAAAGCCTTCCCTAGAAAATCTCACACATCCTCACCTGTCCTCACCCTCAATATTTTTATAAACTTGCAGTGAGTGTGAGCCTTTAATGGGTGCTAAGTTCACGGACATTTCCTTTTATAAATTCTGCATAAAGTGATCTGGAGCCTTATTCTGGAATTTAGCTTTTTATTTTTTTATTTAAAGATTTTCTTTCATGCAGACCTTTTTTTTTTTTAAGCATTTAAAAAAGTATTTCTTTTTAGTTTTGGTTGCACTGAGTCTTCACTGCTGCATTCAGGCTCTCTCTAGTTGTGGTGAGCAGGGGCTATGCTTTGTCGTGGTACACAGGCTTCTCATTGAAGTGGCTCCTCTTGTTGCAGAGCACAGGCTTTAGAGTGCAGGCTCAGTAATTGTGGCACTTGGGCATACTTGCTCTGAGGCACGTGGAATCTTCCCCGACTGGGGATTGAACTCATGTTCCCTGTATTGGCAGGCAGATTCTTTACAACTGGACCACCAGGGAAATCCAGATGTGGACCATTTTTTAAAGTCTTTATGGAATTTGTTACAATATTGATTCTGTTTTATTTTATTTTTTTTGACTCAGAGGCATGTAGGATCATAGCTCCCCAACCAGGGATAGAATCTGCACCCTGCATTGGAAGGTGAAGTTTTAGCCACTGAACTACCAAGGAAGTCCTTCACTTGTTTCACATTTTGGAACCCTGTTAAAATTTCATTTTTATCACCTCATTAGGGTCTGGATCATTCTAATGGAAGTAGGCTTTATTTTATCCCCTTTCACCATTTCTAATTCACATCCTTACTTCCTTCAGAACATTGGCCATAATGTGTAATTATCTTCTTTATTTACTTGTTTATTACCTGTTTCTTTTTCTAGAATGTAAGCTTTATGAAAGCACAGATACCATCTGCCTGGTTCACTACTGTATCCTCATTGCTCGCGTAGCACCTGGGATGTAACAGGCAACCTGCAATGTCTGTTGACAGAATGAATGGATTCACTATTATTTATTCAGAGCCCCTATTTGCCATGTGTTGGTTAATGTGAAAATCAAATGTTCTGTATACTGTAAAGTTCTATAAACCTTAGAATTCAAATGAGGTGGATATTATTATTTCTCCCTTTTATAGCTAAAGAAAGTTTAAGTGGTTTGAAAGAAAATTTAATGGTTTGTCAGGGGCTATGAAGGCAGTAAATAAGTCAACATCAGACTACAAACAACCTGGGCCAGTTGCATCTTTTTTTTTTTTTTCATATTAACTTTAATTTATTTATTGACTTGGCTGTGCTGGGTTAGTTGTAACACATGGGATCTTCTGTCTTTGTTGTGATGCGAGGAATCTCATTCCCTGACCAGGACTGAACCCAGGCCCCCCTGCATTGGGAGCACAGAGTCTTAGCCACTGGATAGCCGGGAATGTCCCAGGACCAGTTGAATCTTAACTCTGTGACTGTGAAAAACATAGATAAGAAATTTTAAGTTGATTTTAACCTCCCACATTATGTAATGGGGAAAACAGGAGGTGGAGGAGCTGGTTTTTAATATTGAGATAAACTAGGAGAGGCCAGGCAGAGAAGGCAATGGCAACCCACTCCAGTACTCTTGCCTGGCAAATCTCATGGACAGAGGAGCCTGGTAGGCTGCAGTCCATGGGGTCGCTAGGAGTCAGACACGACTGAGCAACTTCGCTTTCACTTTTCACTTTCATGCATTGGAGAAGGAAATGGCAACCCACTCCAGTGTTCTTGCCTAGAGAATCCCAGGGACAGGGGAGCCCGGTGGGCTGCCGTCTCTGGGGTCGCACAGAGTCAGACACGACTGAAGCAACTTAGCAGCAGCAGCAGGAGAGACCAGGAAGGAGAATTAACCTTGGGTTCTGTTCTAGAGTCTTAAAAATTAGGACTAAGAGTCATCAGCTCATCAATTTGATAATAATAATGATTATTTAGTTAACATTTATTGGATGTGTCCCATGTGTCAGGCGCTATTCAGTGCACTTTATGTAAACTCACTGCTTTTATCCTTGCAGCTCTATGAAGTGTATACTGTTATATAGTGGAGGACTCTGAAGTACAGAAAGGTTAGGACATATGCTAAAGGTCACACAGTTTCATGGTGGGCCTAGGTTTGAAATTCCAAGTTGGATCTCCTAACCACTATGCCATAATGTATAGGACTTAAAAGTTTGACGTGGAAATATACTTAAAGCCCTGACACTTGTCTGTTTGATGACTTTGAGCAAATTAATTTCTCCAGACTTCCGTGTCCTTATATGTAAAGTGGTAGTGATAATAAGCATAGTCACAAGATTGTTGTAGGATAAATTAGATGATACTTGTGGGGTGTATAACACAGTCCTTGTTGAATAGCAAGTGTTCAACAAATGTCATCTATTCCCCATTGCCTCATCTTCTTCCTTATCATCCCTCACCAAACAAATCAAGTACTGTGGGTACTTTTAATGAAGATGATTTATTAAAAGAAACAAATATTTTCTCTTCCCATCCGCATCGTTTGTCCACTCCATCCATAGGTCCCTGTCTTCATCTGTCTTCCTGGGCAAGGACCTTCGAATAGTCACATCTTTGAAAATAGGAACTCTAGGAAGGAATGAACAATTACTAGAGAAAGGGGGCCCTTAGGGTTAAGTCTTCATCCTGTGAAATGTACAAAACAATTATGCATGAGACCTGCTGTTTGGGGACCTGGTTCCACAGAATACAATTGAGAGACAAGATTTTCCAGTTCTGGGACTCAATAAGAACCTGCCAGGAACCAACAAGGCCACAAATGCCATAGGGATTGTGGGTGGATAAGACAAACAATACATTCTGAACGCAAGCAGAGTATCTTAAAAGTATGTGTTGATTCTGTTGTGTTTAACACGATTTGTAATCAAAACTGAATCCTGGTAGCTTTTTTATTTTGTGTTGTTTTCAGTCGATAGCTACTGACAGTAAAGGATTTATCATGTGAAGCCTGTGAAATATTTTTATAGGAAAGGGGCTCTTATCATTTACTATGGCAGTGTCATCCAAGGCTTAAAATAAGCACACTCCTTGGTCATCAATTGTACACCTTAGAATTTATTCCAAATAAATTAATAACAGTGTGTATACCAATCAGTATTCACTACAGCCATATTAATGATATTAAAAATAAGAAATGTGTTTAATGTGTCTTAGGGAGCTTGCTAAGTATATGCACATACATGGTAGACACACATATGAGCACACATGAAGGGCATTAGAGATGATGGGATAGAAACATCAATGTTGATATTAAAAGTTGTTTACTAGCTATTTTTTCTTTTTTTTAAATGGCTGTATGTGCCACATGTGGGATTTTAATTCCCCAACCAGGGATTGAACCTGTGTCCTCTGCATTGGAACCATGGAATCTTAACCACTGGCCTGTCAGGGAATTCTCTCACTAGCTATCTCTAAGTGAAATAATCAAGAAATCAAAATAGGTACATAATTATCTTGTTTTCACATAGATATTATACATGTGTGTCATGTTTAAAATATGCACTGAAGTGTTAAGCAAACAAACCTCGTTTGGGGGTGGGTGATTTTTATCTTTTTTTTTTTTCCCCTCTCAAATGAATAGTCTGATTTTTCTCTAGGATATATCAGGTAATGAAATTATTTTAAATGAAATTATTTGGAAACCACCATCCTGGGATAGGTGCTTCTTTTTCTTGGGAAGGGTGAGTGAAGAGGGAGAAGTCATAAGAGATAGGCTTCTGTCTCATCTACTTCTGGGAAGTTCCACTAGGGCCAAGTGTACTGCCTGCCTGGCTTCAACATGGAATGAGGAAGCAGGGAAGGACCTGATGTTTTTACCTTAGTTCGAAACACAGACGTGGCCACAGCCATTGCTGACACAGCGCTCTTCTGGGCCACAGTCCCAGTCGCCATTGCAGAGGTTAACACAGGTACCTGCATTAGAACAGACCAGTGCCACTGAAAAGTGCCATGCTCCAGACACAGGTGTTAGGGAGGCCAGCCCATGATTAAGGAGCCAATTCCACCTTCTTCAAGCTCAGTACATAATATAATTTATAAATGATTAATCACAGAATAGTACTTATTAACATCTTATGTATTTCAGTGAAAAGCAAGGCTTTCACACAATCTCAACAAAGCAAGATCTACTTTAAAGAACAGAATAATTAATTACTCCTGGCATATACCCAGAGAAAAAGTGAAAAAAAATGAAGTCTCTCAGTTGTGTCTGACTCTTTGCGACCTCATGGCCTGTAGCCTATCAGGCTCCTCTGTCCATGGGATTTTCCAGGCAAGGGCCCTGGAGTAGGGTGCCATTTCCTTCTCCAACCCAGAGAAAACCGTGATTCAAAAAGATACACGCACCCCAGTGTTCATTGCCACACTGTTTACAGTAGCCAGGACATGGAAGCAACCTCAATGTCCATCAACAGAGGAATGGGTGAAGAAGCTATGGCACACATATACAATAGAATACTACTCAGTAATAAAAAAGAATAAAATAATGCCATTTGCAGCAACATGGATGGACTGAGAGACTGTCATACTGTGTGAAGTAAGTCAGACACAGAAAGACAAATATCATATGACATCACTTATATGTGGAATCTAAAAAAACAAGGGGACCAATGAACTCATTTACAAAACAGAAGTATAGTCATGGATGTAGAAAACAAACTTACGGTTACCAGAGGATAAGGGGGGAAGGGATAAATTGGGAGATTGGGATTCACATATACACACTGATGTGTATAAAATAGATAGTAAGAACCTGCTCTATAGCACGGGGAACTCTATACTTTGTAATGGCCTATAAGGGAAAAGAATCTAAAAAAAAAAGAATGTATATATGTACGTGCATAATTAATTCACTTTGTTGTACACTTGAAATTAACGCAACATTGTAAATCAATTACACTCAAAATTTGTTTTGAAAAGGAGGATAATTGCATCTGTGGAGGGGAAGTGCAGAGAAGCCCACTTCAATGCCCTCTCTTCTCTCTGCAAGGAAAGGGGCAGAGAAGGGAAGACTTACACTTACCTGAATGTCATCAAGGGTGCCCTGCCGTCACTCTGTGCAATGAGTCTGACTGGCCCCTTTTTACAGGCATGGCAGCTGGGGTGCACTGAGGTGACTTACCCACTAGTCAGTACAGAAGTCGAATCCAACCCAGACTCTCTGGCTCCTAGGCCAACCTCCCTCTGCCATCCCAGAGGGTGAAACTGACCCTGGCATGAAGAGTCCATCTCCAGATTTCAAAGAGTCACTCCTGACCCAAGTGGAGGCTCCCCACACTCCCAGAGCCTCAAGGTTAGTCTTTGAGGACCAATGAAATAGGTCCAGGGAGCTGGTTAAGACCCTGCAAGGGTTTCTAACAAAATATGTGTAGAGCTGTGGATGAATATGTGCTGTGCTTGGGTGGGTGACTCAGCTGTGATCAGGAGATTCTCTACCTGATTCTGTCTCTGAACCTCTCTGGGCCTTTGTTTTCTCAAAGGTAAAATGAAGTCCTTAGATCCAGGAGGGCTGGATGAAGTTCACTCTCCAGTGTCAGCTCCAGTCAATGGAGGTGACTGTTCTGATGCTGTGTGGAGAAGGCTGGATTGCCTTGTCCAGGCTCAAAGAGAAAGAGTGCTATAATTGATTAGCAATGTCTGATGATGTAATATGGGAGCTTGGTGGGATGTCTACTATGTACTTGCTGACCTCAGAGAAAATCAATACAGTCCCTCCATGCTTTTATTAGCTGTTGTTGATTTATGGTGTTGGTCACTCATTAATACCTGTTGATTTCTTACTATGTACAAAGCACAGAGGTTAAGTTATACAGGAAGTATGGATATGTGGATTGGATTGGTTTGTTTAGTTGCTAAGTCATGTCTAACTCTTTGCAACCTCACGGACTATAGCCTGCTAGGCTCCTCTTTCCATGGGGATTTCCCAGGCAGGAATACGGAAGTGGGTTGCCATTTCCTTCTCCAGGGGATCTTCCCAACCCAGGGATCAAATACGAGTCTCCTGTGTTGGCAGGCAGATTATTTACCACTGAGCCACCTGCGAAGCCCATGGAGATGTAAGACTAGGTTATTACTTTCCAGCAGCTTAGAGCCTCACAGTGGCGATAAAGTTTATGTTTAAAGTACTAAAAGCAAAGCAGTATGTGACACATGTCCTGAGAGAGGTTTATCCAAAGGATTAAAGGGGTTTGCAAAAGAGAGGACATCACTTCCAGTGAATCAGGAAAGGTAAATCTTGAAGTATGGGAATCTTTTAAAGGCAGAATTGAGAGGGAGGGTGGAGAAGAGAAAAGAATTACTAGGAAAACTTCACAAGGGGAAAATGCAACAGGGCGGGACTAGGGAAAGGTGCATGAGGCACCCAGGACACAGCATTTAAGGAGGCCCTTGAACAACTCTGAGAGTGAACGCCTCCTTCAATTGTGCACCCTAGGTGCCTCATCTCCTCACTCTTCACCCTGAAATACAAGGAATACAGGAAGAGTAGCAAACAGAAGGCTGGATAAGAGCTAGGAAATAGTTGGAAGTCAAGGCAGACAGGTGTGCAGCACCTCCCTTCCCCACCATTTAGTGATGTCTGACTTTGCAACGCCATGGACTGTAGCCTGCCAAGCTCCTCTGTTCATGGGATTCTCCAGGCAAGAATACTGGAGTGGGTTGTCATTTCCTTCTTCAGGGGATCTTCCCAACCCAGGGATCGAACCCAGGTCTCCTGAATTGTAGGCAGATTCTTTACTGTCTGAGCTTCTAGAGAGCCCACGGCAGGCAGAGGACAAAGTTACAGAGGGACCTAGGATTGAGATTTCACTTGGTAGGTCAAGAGAGAGATGAGATTTCACTTGGTAGGTCAAGATTTCACTTGGTAGGTGTAAGAGCATAGCATGGACCAGGATTCACCAAGCAGGCAACCTTCAGAAGAAAGAGAGGGGCAGGGAGAGCTGTCAGGAAGCCACTGCACTGGGCCGGGTGTGGAGTAATCAGGGCTGAAAAGGCAGTGTGACAATGAGGGTCGGAAAGGAAGGAACATGTGTAAGAACCAGTTGCAAAGAATGACTGGTATTTGGCAACCAATGTAAGGGAAGGAGAACAAAGAAGAGAGGGGCAAGAGTTTCCAATGACATTTAAGGAGAAGAAGATACAGTGAAGATAATCTAGGAGAGAAAAAAGCTGGAGAATTGATGGACTGGCAAGCAAAAAGATGCTGCAGAGCTTAAAGACTTTTAACCTTTAACTGGTTCCTCAGGACAGTTGTGAGGTTTGTTCAGAAGATCTGGGAGATGGACTCCCCTTGTGGTCCAGTGGCCAAGACAGTATGATCCCATTGCAGGGAGCCTGGGTTCAAGCCCTGGTCAGGGAACTAGATGTAACATGGTGCAACTAAAGATGCTGCATGTTGCAACGAAGATGGAAGATCTTGTGTGTGGCAGCTAAGACCTGGCACAGCCAAGTAAATAAGTAAACGTGTGTGCTAGGTCACGTCCGTCATGTCTGACTCTTTGTGACCCTATGTAGCCCACCAGGCTCCTCTGTCTGTGGGATTCTCCAGGGAAGAATACTGGAGTGGGTTGCCGTGCCCTCCTCCAGGGGATCTTCCCAACCCAGAGATCGAACCTGAGTCTCTTATGTTTCCTGCATTGGCAGGCGGGTTCTTTACCACTAGCGCCACCTGGGAGGCCCAAATAAGTAAATTTAAAAAAAAGGTGAAGAAGGAGAAGATCTGGGAGAGTGGTAGAGGCAGCAACAGAGACTACAGTCAGCCTTCAGGGGATTAAGCGGGGAGTCGTGGGGAAGAAAAGGCAGAGAATGAAGATTATTCCTTTGAGAATGTTGGCAGTAAAAGGAAAAGATGAATCATGTTTCACATATTTAAGAAAATGTTTTCTGTAAGCAATCCAACTTATTTGTAGCAAGAGACAAACCGGTGGAGAGAGAGAGAGGCTGGGGAAATGGACAGAGGCCAATGAGAGGGCAAAAGGCTTCCCTTTCAGAGAGTCCAGATGGAGGGATGATCAGAGGGAAGGAGAGGAGAAAGTAAAAGCAGAAGCACAGAGACCCTGCTTGAAGTCAAGGTGGGCGCCTGCAGTTACTGCTTGCCTGGAATACCTTCCCCTCTCTCTTTTCTTCCCCTCTTTCCCCTGCACCCACTGGCCCCCAGTGGCTTACATTCTGGCTCCTTCATTGCCAAAAGGACAGGGCTGCCTTCTGCATGGACTCACCCAAAACTTTAAACGGTCTCACCGCAGCCTGAAGCTCCTGCACCACTGAGCTGAGGGTGACTAGGGTCACAAACAGGAGGAAAACTCCCCACTTCATGCTGCTGCTGGAAGTCTTCGGATAAAAATGCAACAAGGCTCAGAAGAGCAGAAATTTATCCTCTTTCACCCTCTGAACTGGAATGAAGGGCCGGGGGTGGGACTAGGAGCTGCGGTAGTCTAAGCCCTGCCCAGAAGCTGACATTTCCTGAGAAATGTGACACACACACCATGTGTACCTTGGGTAATGCCATGTTAATTCCTACGTCTCTGAGCCAAGGGAACACCCTCCTCTGACCAACATGTAAAACTCCTAAACCAGGAAAGCCGTGAGTGGCTGAGAAAGGGGGTGAGCTGGAATAGGGGAACTTTCATTCACTCCTTCCTTTTTGAACACAAGTATCAGATGTCTTCTCTGGGCCAGGCACATGCTGGGCATGAGGAATAGGACCTGACAGTGATTATAATGTAGGAGCGGAGTGCTAGCTGGGGAAGCTACAGCCTGCTCTTCCCCTTCACCCCGCCTTGCTCTGGGCCCTGGCGCCTCGGGAATTGAGGGCAGGGAGGAGCGGTAAGCCAGCCACAGGGGTGCTCCTCGGCCACCTGCTGGTGGCAAGGAGGTGACTCTAGTCTCCTTTGGGTGGGGTCTGCGTCTCTCTTCTGCTGAGGACCTAAGTAAAGGTGGTATGATATGGTAGCCTTTGCCTGGATGATCAGTGTCATTTTCCTGGCCTGGCATTCCCCCTCATCCTGTCCACCTTCATTTCTGAGAACCCAGATTCCCGATACATGTGTTAAACTCTTCCAGAGTGTCTCTCATCATGAAGCACTGGGCTGAGGGAGGGCTACAGTAACCAACCAGCTAGGGAGTGAATTTCATTCCCCACTCCTCATCTGAAACACACACTCCCCTTGGGTTTTGGAGGAATGGGCCCTCTTCCCTCCCCAGTGTTAGCGGGAATGGAGGGGAGGCATGTATGAATTTTGGTCATCAATACTGTGTCCCGTATGATCGCTGTCATAATGTGAGATGAGGATGACTGGACTGGTTGCTAATGGCAGGACCAGTTTATAGTCTCTTAGTATGGCCTCGGCGAGATGGCTGACTTCCCTTTAGAGAGTGCAGTACGCGACGTTGAACCAGGGGCCCTGGTTCCTAATTCTGGGGCTACAGGAAGAGATCTGCCCTGTTATGCTCCATTCGTCACAATTCTTGAAATACACCTGTCAGAGGTCCTTTGGGCAAACCATTGACCTCATTCATTGCGAATACCCTTAGGTGGGTTAAGGGCTACATTTATGGGTTATTCATCAAGCAATTTGGCAAATTACCTGAGCTCAATCCTACCTATCCCAAAGGTAAGATCGGTTGCTGTCTAATTTCTGTAACAGTTCAGAGCCAAAAACTTTTAGAGATGCTAAACAGGGAAAAGAATATCACTCTATATGCAATTTCAATTTTTAAAAAAGGCTAAAAAATTTTACAAACTGCCCTAAACTGAAAAGTATTGTTGAAATTAAATTCATTTCCTTTTAGATGTTCTCTTTTCTGATTTTATTTTGGGTTCTTTGTTTTGCTGGTGCTGAAAGTACATGCTTAGCTGGCCCTCTAGATTCCTCAGAGCCCAGCAGGGCCTTCGGAGCCTTGGTAATGAGGCCTTCATCTTCCCTGGATTTGCCTTGGCATGCAGCTATTTGGTGCTGTGAGCTGAATAGACATGTAAGCCTTATAGGTCTATAAAGTCAAAAAAGGTTTTTGCTTTGTCACCAAAAAAATATCAACAAAACCTGTATCTGAATAGAAGCCCACCGCAGATGTGAGTAAAGGGCATAACAACGTCTACATGCCATTTAGTGAGCACTGGTTTTACTCCTGGCTTGGCTCCTTAAAGACCTCCTCATATTTAATTCTAACAAGGCTGTGAGGTGGTTTGTTGGTTAGGAGTCCGATTGCTAAAAGAGGAAATTAAGTATGAAAATGCAAAGGAGCCATCTCTGCTTCACTTTCACATCTATTTCATCATTTTTTCTCTGGTGACCATCTTTCTCAGTTTGTCAAACCATATGGTAGGGGGAATATGACCTCCTCTGAGCCCTCGAGTTCAAGATGAGTCCAGAAAGTGCTAGATTTTTCCCAATCCCAAATCTAAAATGCCAGGGGAGAGAATTTCCTTGGCCTGGTTTGAGTCAGGTGTCACCTCCATCCCCTCAAACTAACAACACAAGCAAAGCTGCTGAGGGCTCTGTGTGTGTTTGTGTGTGTGAGTGAGTGTGTGTGTGTGTGTTGGAGGGGGATTCAGGGAGACATTATAATTAGGAAGACACACAACATGGTTTCCAATACAGATAGGATTATTGCCATTTTACAGATGAGCAAACTAAGTCACGGAGAGGTTTATTAACATCCCCCAAACAGCATTTCAAGCTTAAACTCCAAAGATAGCGCTCTTCTCTAGAACTCATTACCATCGGGTTAAGTCCAAATTCTTAGAAACTTTCCTCTCTGTGGCACAGATAAATGAGCTTTTGAGGACACAGAATTCTACTTCACCTAGTAGGGAATAATCGTCAAGCTTTCATTAGCAGAGTGCAGCAGCTCTGAGCTAGGGAAGATTCTGAGCACACAGTCAGATCAAAGGCAGGGTTCATCCACCTAAAACTGTAACTTTGATTTTAGGAGAGTTAAGGAACAACAGATGGCCCTTATTCGTGGCTCTTCACTCGGTCATTCTGAGGTTGTGAAAATAAGACCAATGTTTATACAGTACTGTAGGTAAGAAAGAGGACTCTAGAGTATGACAGATCCAATTTACATGTGGCTCCACTCCCTGCTAGCTGTGTGACCTTGGGAAAATTGCCTTCCATTTCTGGGTTTGGCTTCCTCATCAGATAAGCAGGCATAGGCAACAACTCCTTATAGGGTTGTTGGACAGACTGATGTATATGGATTTATATGTATACAGTCCTCAGAACTGGCAGCTACTATTATCAATTTCTGTGAAAGAGAATGTATGCCTTTCTATTTCCTATATTACTGCACCTGCAGACAACTCAGGCCAAAGTGTATCAGTTCATTAAGGAAATACCACTAAAGAAAGAGGAATCAGAATCTTTCCATATTTTATTCTGCTGGCAATTATAGACTGAATCATGAAGAGACTCCAGGGCTTAAGCTGGTATTACTGTCAGCTCAGTGACTATCTGTGAGTTCATGATTCTGGTATGGAGGTCAGGAAGCTTAGCAGGTGACCAATTTCTGTCTAAAGAGTCATTAGCTAGAGGAGGGCCAGTTAAGTCATAGACAATCATCATTTTTCCAAAAGATGCTCAAGAGCCTGGCCAGTGTCTGGAAGGATTTGTCCCCACCCAAAGAGTTCCCATTCCCAATAAGAGTTTTCAAACATTATGATCAGCAACAATAGCAGCTTCTAATCAGCAATGACTGCTCCGCACACCAGATCTGAGTGAGAATTCAATTGAACAATTATATTCAGAACTGTGCCTGGAAGATGGCAAACACCCATCAAATATGGCTGTTTTCAAGAATTCAAGAGAGTTTTAATTTTAAAAAGGAATCTTGCTCGTAACTCAAGGAGCCCAGGCTTAATTGTCAGAGTCACCACTGTGTGACCTTGGATTAAGTCATGCCTTCTCTATGGCTCAAGATTCCTCATCTCTAAGAAGGTTGTTAGTTTAAACCTCCACAGATGTGAGAGCCTTTCCTTTATTTTTTCAATTTTGGCCTCATGGTATGTGGGATCTTAGTTCCTGATCAGGGATTAAACTTGTATTGGGAGCATGGCATCTTAACCATTGGACCACCAGGGAAGTCCCCAGCAGCTTTTCCTTTTAAAGGATGCTTCTCCTTTAAATGAAAGGAACTCTGTATTATTTGGCATTCATTATGTGCCCAGCAAGACAGCTTGGTGAATACAGATGTGTGCAGCAGCAAAGGAGGCTTGTGGGAAGGGTGAGGAGTGCATTTGGAGGGTAAGAGTGTGAGCAGGCACAGAGCTGACACTTGAGATGCCCCCCTGCACTTTTTCTTATACAATGTGCCCCTTGATTTTCCCACTTCTTTCCCCTTCTTGCCTTTGTCCTGGGTTGCTGACTTCCTCCTCCTGATGGTAATAGGTAGTTGCTGCTGTAACAGGAGGGAAAAGGGCATGGCACAACTTTTGAAAGAAAGACACAGCCCAAGGACACAACAGTATGAAAAGGCAAAATGATATGACACTGAAAGATGAACTCCCTAGGTCAGTAGGTGCCCAATATGCTACTGGAGATCAGTGGAGAAATAACTCCAGAAAGAATGACGAGACAGAGCCAAAGCTAAAAAGACGCCCCGTTGTGGATGTGACTGGTGATGGAAGTAAAGTCCAATATTGTGAAGAACAATATTGCATAGGAACCTGCAATGTTAGGTCCATGAATCAAGATAAATTGGGAGTGGTCAAGCCGGAGATGGCAAGAGGGAACATTGACATTCTAGGAATCAATGAACTGAAATTGACTGGAATGGGTGATGACCATTACACCTACTACTGTGGCAAGAATCCCTTAGAAGAAATTGAGTAGCTCTCATAGTCAACAAAAGAGTCCAAAATGCAGAACTTGGGTATAATCTCAAAAATGACAGAACAATCTCTGTTTGTTTCCAAGGCAAATCATTCAGTATCACAGTAATCCAAGTCTGTGTCCCAAGCACTAATGCCAAAGAAGCTGAAGTTGAATGGTCCTATGAAGACCTACCAGAGAAGGCAATGGCACCCCACTCCAGTACTCTTGCCTGGAAAATCCCATGGACAGAGGAGCCTGGTAGGCTGTGGTCCATGGGGTCACTAGGAGTCGGACACAACTGAGCGATTTCACTTCCACTTTTCACTTTCATGCATTGGAGAAGGAAATGGCAACGCACTCCAGTGTTCTTGCCTGGAGAATCCCAGGGACGGGGAGCCTATGGGGTTTCACAGAGTCAGACACGACTGAAGTGATGCAACAGCAGCATGAAGACCTACAAGACGTTCTAGAAATAATACCAAAAAAAGATGTCCTTTTCATTATAAGGGACTGGAGTGCAAATGTAGGAGTAATAGGCAAGTTTGGCCTTGGAGTACAAAATGAAGCAGGGCAAAGGCTAACAGAGTTTTGCCAAGAGAATGCACTGGTCATAGCAACCATAGCAACTCCCTTCCAACAACACAAAAAATGACTCTACACATGGACATCACCAGATGGTCAAAACTGAAATCAGACTGATTATATTCTTTGCAGCCAAAGATGGAAAAGCTCTATACAGTCAGCAAAAACAAGACCGGAAGTTGACTGTGGCACAGATCATGAACTTCCTATGGCCAAATTCAGACTTAAATTGAAGAAAGTAAAGAAAACCACTAGACCATTCAGGTATGGCCTAAATCAAATCCTTTATGCTTATACAGTGGAAGTGACAAATAGATTCAAGGTATTAGATCTGATAGACAGAGTGCCTAAAGAACTATAGACGAAGGTTTGTGACATTGTACAGGAGGCAGTGATAAAAACCAGCCCCAAGAAAAAGAAATGCAAAAAGGCAAAATGGTTGTCTAAGGAGGTCTTACAAATAGCTGAGAAAAGAAGAAAAGTGAAAGGCAAAGGAGAAAAGGAAAGATACACCCATTTGAATGCAGAGTTCCAAAGAATAGCGAGGAGAGATAAGAAAGCCTTCCTCAGTGATCAATGCAAAGAAATAGAGGAAAACAATAGAATGGGAAAGACTAGAGATCTCTTCAAGAAAATTAGAGATACCAAGGGAACATTTCATGCAAAGATGGGCACAATAAAGGACAGAATTGGTATGGACCTAACAGAAGCAGAAGATATTAAGAAGAGGTGGCAAGAAAACACACAAGAACTATACAAAAAAAGATCTTCATGATTCAGAGAGCCACGATAGTGTGATTACTCACCTAGAGCCAGTCACCCTGGAATGCGAAGTCAAGTGGGCCTTAGGAATCATCACTACGAACAAAGCTAGTGGAGGTGATGGAATTCCAGTTGTGCTATTTTAAATCCTAAAAGACAATGCTGTGAAAGTGCTGCACTCAATATGCCAGCAAATTTTGAAAGCTCAGCAGTGGCCACAGGAATGGAAAAGGTCAGTTTTTATTCCAATCCCAAAGAAAGGCAATGCCAAAGAATATTCAAACTACTGTACAATTGCACACATCTCATAGGCTAGAAATTCTCAAAGCTAGGTTTCAACAGTACATAAACCAAGAACTTTCAGATGTTCAAGTTGGATTTAGAAAAGGCAGAGGAACCAGAGATCAAATTGCCAACATTTGTTGGATCATAGAAAAAGCAAGAGAGTTCCAGAAAAACATCAACTTCTGCTTTATTGACTACACCAAGGCCTTTGACTGTGTGGATCACAACAAAATGTGGAAAGTTCTGAAAGAGATGGAAATACTAGCCCACCTTACCTGCCTCCTGAGAAATCTGTATGCAGATCAAGAAGCAAGAGTTAGAAGTGGACATGGAACAACAGACTGGTTCCAAATCGGGAAAGGAGTACGTCAAGGCTGTATATTGTCACCCTGCTTATTTAACTTATACGCAGACTTCTTCATGTGAAATGGCAGGCTAAATGAAGCACAAGCTGGAATCAAGATTTCTGGGAGAAATATCAATAACCTCAGATACGCAGATGACACCACCCTTATGGCAGAAAGTGAGGAAGAACTAAAGAGCCTCTTAATGAAAGTGAAAGAGGAGAGTGAAAAAGTTGGCTTAAAACTCAACATTCAAAAAATGAAGACCGTGGCATCTGGTCCCATCACTTCATGGCAAATAGATGGGGAAACAGTGGAAACAGTAACATACTTTATTTTTGGGGGCTCCAAAATCACTGCAGATGGTGACTGCAGCCATGAAATTAAAAGACACTTGCTCCTTGGAAGAAAAGTTATAACAAACCTAGACAGCATACTAAAAAGCAGAGACATTGCTTTGTTGGCAAAGGTCTGTCTAGTCAAAGCTATGGTTTTTCCAGTTGTCATGTATGGATGTGAGAATTGGATCATAAAGAAGGCTGAGTGCAGAAGAATTGACGCTTTTGAACTGTGGTGTTGGAGAAGACTCTTGAGAATCCTTTGGACTTCAAAGAGATCAAACTGTCAATCCTAAAGGAAATTAGTCCTGAATATTCATTGGAAGAACTGAGGCTGAAGCTGAAACTCCAATATTTTGGCCACCTGATGCCAAGAACTGACTCACTGGAAAAGACCCTGATGCTGGGAAAGATTGAAGGCGGGAGGAGAAAGGGATGACAGAGGGTGAGTTGGTTGGATGGCATCACCGACTCAATGGATATGAATTTGGGCAAGCTTGGAGATTGGTGATGGACAGGGAAGCCTGGAGTGCTGCAGCCCATGGGGTTGCAAAAAGTCAAACACGACTGAGTGACTGAACTGAACTGACTGAAGGACACAACGTACACCGAATAGAATCAAATGGGTCCAAAATGGCAGACAAGTGGACTTTGATTAGACCTTGATTCTCAATCAGCAAGCTAAATGACACACCCAGAGGCACCATGACAGTTCCAATGCACTGTCAAAAGGCCAAGTAGTGGGCAGTGGCACAATTCCTGGAAATCTCCACCCTTTCCCAAAAATAGCTGGGGTAATCTCCCACTCATTAGTATATGAAATTACCCAGCCTATAAAAACTAACCTGCCAAGCTCACCCTCTGCAATGACCCACACTCTGTCTGTGGAGTGTGCTCCCTCTAAATTTGAATAAATCAACTATTTACTTATCACTTTGTCTCTCACTGAATTCTTTCTGCAGTGAGACATCAAGTACCTGAGCTTCTTTAGATCTTGAAACCAGGAACAGGGCGGAGTTTTGGCTGGGTTTGAGTCCCAGTCATGTGGGTTCAAGTCCCAAGCAGGATTTTGGCCGGGTTCATGTCCTGGTTGTTGGGACCAGCCCAACAACGAACTGACCTGAAGGAGCTGTGCCACAGAAGAATAAGGAAAGATAAGACTCATAAATAAAAGTGGGGATCAGGGGGCTGATGCCATTCACAGGTAAAAGCCCAGATCCTAATCCTTGCATGCCTTTTATTGCTAACATCTACTTCTTTGTTAGTGCTCTAGAGATATCTGTTGTTTACAATCTCAGATCAGAGATAAAGATATACAATGCACAGTCCTCAAAGTCATTTCTCAGCAACTCCCTCAAGGCTCTGGTTATGAGAAGAGTTACTAATGGTTTTCCATCAGTCACATCAGTATGTCAACATCTTGTTTTCAAGATATCTTTCCACAATGTACATTTTACTGCTCCCAGCCCTTTGACTGGAGGTGATGAGAAAGTCATTCTTATTTTTCAAAGAAGTCCTGTTAATTATAGTACAGGCCTGTGCATAGCATATTCCCTACACTGGCCACATGGGTTCACATGCCAAACAGGATTTTGGCTGGGTTCACGTCCCAGCACACGCGTTCAAGTCCCAATCTAGGTAAACAGTTTCACTGCCAGGACACCCCAATCACCTTGTGAGTTTTGAGGGCAGGCCCTACAGCTCTTTGTTAATGGTGGGGAGGATGACAGGCTTGAACCCCTGCATTCACATCCTGCTGCTGAGTGGACTCTCCTTTGAGGCTGTGAGTTATACTCATTCTCTCTGAGCTCTGTGTCATGGAACCTGGATCAGGAAACAGGTAATCCCTGATAGGCAGCCGACTGCTTGGAGCCAGCATGAGGAATTCCGCCCGTGGCAATGGTCGTGAGGAAGGAAGCCAGACAAAACGCAAAGGCGTGATCTAGCTTCAGGGGTTCCCCCCAGGTTTTCCTGAGCATGTACCCCCAAAACCAGAGTTGGCCTGATTTTATTGTACTGTGCTTTCCACTCTTCTGACTTTCTCTGGAAAGAGTTAACTCAGGGCTTCAGTTAACAGTCCCCTGCAAAAGAATGTCTCAGCTTAAAACCCCTCTTGATAGCTCCCTAATTTACCTCACAGTTAGAGACTTTTACAGCTACACATGTGATTGTTTATAGCCCCTCAACTGTGAGAGGCATGGGAAGCTAACACATAAAGCCTTTCAAAGAGTTAAAAGTTATTAGAGTAGCGCTGGTGTAAGATTTCACTGTTGAGCCAATGCTTGTTGCTAAGTTCCCATATATTTTATCCACTGTGCACCTGGGAGCACATTCATTAACATAGTTTGAATGTAAGAAAAAACAAGTGTAGCCTTGAAACTGACCACATCAGACTTTTGAGCTAATTGGTTCTTTCTTTGTTGTAACTTACTGCACCTTTGCTTCCTGAAAATGTAACTTTGTTTGATACTTTCTGAGGCTGACATACATTAGAAATATAAAGAAAAAACACTTTAAGGGAAAATAAGTTTTCTGGTTGAGCAGTCTTTATCAAAACAGGGTCTTAAAATGTTTCACAGGCCTCCAAGACCAGAAGATAATGTACACAACATCATTTGTGGGAAGGTATAAAAGTCCTTTTAAAAAATAAAGTTATCAGGGCCTCGCTCACCGAAGCAGCTTGGTCTCCCATGTCTTCTTTATTTTCTGGCTGAATTCCCATCTGGGGCTTGGAGGCTCGCCATGTCTACTTACTTGCCCTGACTTCTAAGATCCGTGAGAGAGGGAGCCCAAGGCGGGGCACTCTCCGATATTCAAACGGACGACGGCAGCCTAACGTAGATGGTGCAAATCTCTTGTCCTGAGATTTTATTGGCTTTCCACGTAAACCAAGTTATTCAGCCTCTTTTCTCCACTTGATTTTCCTACTACACTATTTCTTCCTAATCTAATCTTATATCTCTAATAAACAAGCTCTCCTCACCTACGCCGTTCACCCTTTGAATTACCCTGGATCCACCAGGGCTGGACCCTGGCAGCTGACCTTTCTGGATTAATCAGACCTGGGTTTGGCATTGAGCAACAGTTAGAACTGGACATGGAACAATAGACTGGTTCCAAATAGGAAAAGGAGTCCATCAAGGCTGTATATTGTCACCCTGCTTATTTAACTTATATGCAGAGTACATCATGAGAAACGCTGGACTGGAAGAAACACAAGCTGGAATCAAGATTGCCAGGAGAAATATCAATAACCTCAGATATGCAGATGACACCACCCTTATGGCAGAAAGTGAAGAGGAGCTAAAAAGCCTCTTGATGAAAGTGAAAGAGGAGAGTGAAAAAGTTGGCTTAAATGAAATTAAAAGACGCTTTCCTTCCAAGAAAAGTTATGACCAACCTAGATAGTATATTCAAAAGCAGAGACATTACTTTGCCGACTAAGGTCCGTCTAGTCAAGGCTATGGTTTTTCCTGTGGTCATGTATGGATGTGAGAGTTGGACTGTGAAGAAGGCTGAGTGCCGAAAATTGATGCTTTTGAACTGTGGTGTTGGAGAAGACTCTTGAGATTCCCTTGGACTGCAAGGAGATCCAACCCGTCCATTCTGAAGGAGATCAGCCCTGGGTGTTCTTTGGAAGGAATGATGCTAAAGCTGAAAGTCCAGTACTTTGACCACCTCATGAGAAGAGTTGACTCATTGGAAAAGACCCTGATGCTGGGAGGGATTGGGGGCAGGAGGAGAAGGGGACGACAGAGGATGAGATAGCTGGATGGCATCACTGACTCGATGGACGTTGAATCTGAGTGAACTCCGGTAGTTGGTGATGGACAGGGAGGCCTGGCATGCTGCGATTCATGGGGTCACAGAGTCGGACACGACTGAGCAACTGAACTGAACTGAACGTTGTTCTTTCAAATAAGTTTTCTGGGCCAAAAGAAATAGTTTGTTCTGCCTAATCATCAAAACCACTAAAGAATGGAGGCCACTTTGAGTGACAGAGGAAAAGGAGGTGGGAAGAAAGGGACCTGTTATATACTAAGAACTTCTATGTGCCAGATTTTATAAACAGATGCACATTGATACATATATGTATTTTATCTTATTTTTAAAAATGTTTTGGAGGCTAATTACTTTACAATATTGTATTTGTTTTGCCATACATTGACACGAATCCCCCACGGGTGTACATGCATTCCAGTATTTTAAACATATATAATTGTGTGTATGTGCTCAGCTGATCAGTCATGTCTGACTCTTTGCAACCTCATTGACTGGGGCCTGCTAGGCTCCTCTATCCATGGAATTTTCCAGGCAAGAATACTGGAGTTGGTTGCCATTTCCTATGCCTGGGGATCTTCCTGGTCCAGGGATCAAACCTGCATCTCTTGCATTGGCAGGCAGATTAATACCATGCCACCTGGGAAGCTCCAATATATATATAATTACATGTACATATATATATACACACACACACACATTATCTTCACTCCTTTTCAAGATCAAAAATACTCTTTCAAGGGTTATCTCCATTTCACACATGGGGAGATAATCACTCCTCCAGATTCACACAACTTCTTAATTACCCAAGTCTTTCTGACTTCAAATCCCAAGCTCTCTCCTCCACCCGACACTGTTTCTGTCTTTTCCTTACATATTGCCACTCACTAGATTCTAGACCCAAATATTAATCTACAGGGCTCAAGGCTTGACCTAAGAGTGGGCGCTGGCACCCTCTCATTTCCCCCAACCTCCATGGAACTCTAGAATTCCTTCCTGGGTCACATAACCTGAACTGCTAACAAGGAGAAATTCCCTTTGGTAAGTTAAGTTTCATGCCATGCTCAGGTGAAAGGAAAACCCCATCTGAGTATAATAGCTGTTTTCTGTCCTTCTACCTTGTACAGAATCCTCATGCCCCCTTTTACCACAAGTTCTCAGAAATGTGGACCTAGTTTTTCCACCTGCCAATGCATGAGACATGGGTTCAATCCCTGGTCTGGAAAGATCCACTTGCTGTGGAGCAACTAAGCCCATGGGCTGCAACTGCTGAGTCTGCGCTCTGGAGCCTGAGAGCCACAGCTAAAGAGCCTGAGTGCTGTGACTGATGGTTCCTAAAATGCCACTTGGAGGAAAACTTGCCTGCTGCTCAAGAATACTCATTTTCGATTTCACATAGATGATGAAAAAACATTAAGTGAATTAAGCTTTGCAGATTTATTTGTTCCGACAGCTATTTAATACACTGTGAATTCTAATCAGTCACATCACTCTTTTTTAATTTTTGTATTTTGATCACATGACATGCAGGATGGTTCCTCGAACAAGGATCAGACCTCAGCCTCTGCAGTGAAAGTGCTGAACCGTAACCACTAGGCCACTGGGGAACGCCCCTGTATCACACCACTCTTGACAAACCCATTTAATCTCTTGCCCCAACCTCCCCGCCACAGTTCCTCTCAACAGTCGACATACACACACACTCCACTCCCAAAGATATCTGAGGGGGAGTGGAAATTCCAATTTCTTGAAGTCACTTATTTTCTCCTGAATAATGGTAGTAGTGCAGCCATTATGGAATACCGCATTCTTATTGCATTTAAGACATGCCAGCCTGTGCTATAATTCAGATGTGATTTCTTTCCTTCCTTATAGGCTATGAGGCTAAGGACTTTGGAGTGACCCCATTGTGCATTTTATTGGCCTAGGAGAGGGAGAATTTGTGAGCCCTGGAATTTCAGCTTGAGATTGAGAAAGTGAAGCTCAGTGAAGGGGAGAAAAGGGTAAGGTAGACAAATATTTTGGAATTGGAGCAGCTGGAAATAAGTATAGATTTCTGGGCTACCAGTGATTTTCCATTGCACAAATCCAAATGTACCAGCCAGCAAGCAGCTGCTTCTCCAGGTAGCATCACGTAGGCTTTAGGCTCCAGGGACATTGCAATCCACTGTCAACTGAGATGGTGCTATTCTCACAACCCAGCGTTAGAGGTTCCCTCTCCCTCCCCTCCCCGCATCATGCAGCATGTGGGATCTTAGTTCCCAGACCAGGGATGGACCATCACTCCCTGCAGTGGAAGCACTCGAAGCATGGTCTTAACCCCTGGACTGCCAGGGAAGTCCCAGAGGTTCCCTCTTTATCTCTGAAAGTTTCAGGAGGACCCGGTACCCATACCTTTTCTGTTAGGGACTATTTGGTTATCTCTGCCCTGAGACTACGTAATTGCTCCAAGTCTTTCAAGCTCTGATGCCTTTCCTGATAGCTCAGTTGGTAAAGAATCCACCTGCAATGTAGGAGACCTTGGTTAGATCCCTGGGTTGGGAAGATCCCCTGGAGAAGGGAACAGCTACCCACTCCAGTATTCTGGTCTGGAGAATTCCATGGATTGTATAGTCCTTGGGGTCGCAAAGAGCTGGATGCAACTGAGCGACTTTCACTTTCATGTTTCAAGCTCTTGGTGGCCCAAATGGTAGCCCCGATCCTGTAGCAAGTCACTAACCAAGTGTTATGAAACTCTGCTGTGTCAATTCCTAAGGCCTCAAACACTATGAGTGCTTTCCACTGTAGGAGCGTGGTGAGTACAATAGCTTTCAAAGTGGTTGGTTGGAATTAAATTTCCAGATTGACAAGGCAGACTGGCAGGCTGCAGTCCATAGGGTCGCACAGAGTCAGACAGAGCTGAAGTAACTTAGCACGCACATGAATCCTGCATTTTTGAATGTAGTATAGTGAGAATCCCCATGAACAGAGGAGCCTGGGGTTGCCAAGAGTTGGACACGACTGAGCGACTAAGCAAGCACAGCACAGCACATAGTATAAGAAAAAGAAGGAGTTTTGGAACCACTAAAATCTGGATTTAAATGCAGGTTCTACCACATCCTGGCTATATGACCCTGACAATCTCTCCACGTTTCTCCATCAAGAGTTAGAGGCTCAGCATACTCAACTCATGGGGTTGTTGTAAGGATAAGGAAATAACATTGGGTAAGTATCTGACATGAATAATATACCAAATAAAATATTTTCATTCTCCTCTAAATGTTTCCTTACCCTCAGTTGGATTTTAAACTCCTAAAGGCAAGAGGCTATCCTTTGCGACCTCTCTGGAGCAACTGTTACCATGAAAAGAACCAAAGGTTTGCGAGCTGCCTTGAGGATCTAGGCTTGGATATCCAATATGGTGGCCATTAGCCACCTGTGGCAAGTGAGCACTTGAAATGTGGCTTGTGCAACCAAGGCGCAGGAGAATTTTACCTTTATTTAGTCAGCTGTTAAGTCATTTAAATTTACTTTTAGAAGCAGATATTCAGCTTAGTCATTGGAAACATTTAAGTGTGTTTGGAACAAATTTGGTACTTGAAACTTCTTTTTCAACTGTACATTTTATGAAATCTAAATACAGGTCAAGAATTTTTGATGAAAATTTAAAGCCCAGATTGAGAGACACTATAAATGCAAAATACACACTGGACTTCGAAGATTTAGTGTGAAAAAAAGAAGGCAAAATCTCTCATTAATTTTTTTTTTTGCACTGACAACATGTGACTGTTGAGCTAAACATTAATTTTACCTATTCAAAGAAAAAGAAAAGAATTTAGTTGTCAGTCACTACTTTGGGCATCATCCTCCAGACCAGGGGTCCAACAAGGCCCTCAACTACTCTAATATCTCCAGAGATCATTTGTTTTGGAGTGTGCTAGCTTTCCATTTCGTGTGCCCTGCTCAGAGGGTCCCCATGGGAAGTGCTATTTAGACTACACAACTGGCCTCATCCAAGTTTCAGTGTGTGTGGTAGACCACAGGAACTTTGGTTGGAGTCCCAAAGTGAGGTGAGATGGGGCTTGGAGCCAATTCAAAGGAAGCAGGAGGCATGCACTTTGAGGAGAGAAAGTGGGTGGGGACGGTGGTGAGGAGGTAAAGAAGTAAACATAGATAGACAGTGGTAGCTGGGATTTCATCTGTGGGGTGGATGGTAGCTGGATTGAAATATGGAGTCATAGGTCTTCCCTGGTGGTCCAGTGATTAAGATTTTGCCTTCCAATGCAGGTGGTAAATTGTGGATCCCTGGTCAGGGAACTAAGATCCAACAGGACTTGGGGCCAAAAAACCAAAACATAAAACAGAAGCAATATTGTAACAAATTCAATAAAGACTTTAAAAAAGGGTCCACATCAAAAAATCTTTAAAAAAAAAAATCTCAAAAAAAAAAGGAAATATGAAGTCAAGGCATAGTTACGTGACAAGTAGAGAGATTCAGTAGCAAGGGAGACTTCTACCCACTGGAGGTAACAATTAGAGAAGTCTTTGATGCATAAGAAGTGGTGTTATCCAGACTTTATGAGGAGGCAAGTTAAGCATTAGGTGTGACTGACTCTTTGTGACATCGTGGACTATAGCCGCCAAGCTCCCCTGTCCATGGGATTCTCTAGGCAAGAATACTGGAGTGGGTTGCCACTTCCTTCTCCAGAGGATATTTCTGATCCAGGGATCAGACCCCCATTTCCTGCTTGGCAGGCAGGTTCTTTACCACTGAGCCACCAGGAAAGCAGGAAAGCCCATAAAGCAGAGTCAGCTCAGTTCAGTTCAGTTGCTCAGTCGTGTCCGACTCTTTGCGACCCCATGAATCACAGCACGCCAGGCCTCCCTGTCCATCACCAACTCCCGGAGTTCACTCAGACTCACGCCCATCGAGTCCATGATGCCATCCAGCCATCTCATCCTCTGTTGTCCCCTTCTCCTCCTGCCCCCAATCCCTCCCAGCATCAGGGTCTTTTCCAATGAGTCAACTCTTCGCATGAGGTGGCCAAAGTACAGGAGTTTCAGCTTTAGCATCATTCCTTCCAAAGAAATCCCAGGGGTGATCTCCTTCAGAATGGACTGGTTGGATCTCCTTGCAGTCCAAGGGACTCTCCAGAGTCTTCTCCAACACCACAGTTCAAAAGCATCAACTCTTCGGCGCTCAGCTTTCTTCACAGTCCAACTCTCACATCCATACATGACCACTGGAAAAACCATAGCCTTGACTAGACGGACCTTAGTCGGCAAAGTAATGTCTCTGCTTTTGAAAATGCTATCTAGGTTGGTCATAACTTTTCTTCCAAGGAGTAAGCGGAGTAAATGGGTACAAATATACAGGGATAGAAAAGGAGGGAACTTCTATTACAAGTTGCAAACTTGCCACTTTTTTCTTTCTAAAAAACATTGATTTATTTTTGGCTTCATCAGACCTTAGTCGTGGCTCTTGGGTCTTTGTTGCAGCCGGTGGGCGTCTCTCTAGTTGAAGCATGTAAGCTCCAGACAGGCATGCGGGACCTTAGTTCTCTGACCAGGAATTGAACCCATATCCCTCACATTGGAAGGCAGATTCTTAACCACCAGATCACCAACAAAGTCCCACAGCTCTTTTCTTAGTGAAAGATGTGGCAAGAAAGATGGTGAGACTGGAATGGTGGAGGTTGGAGTAAGAGGTAGATGACATGGGTGTTTGAAGAAAGAGAAGTGTGACATTGTCATCTTGGTGGTTGAGAGAGTGAATTTTCTGGGGCAGGGGGGAAGTGTGGATAGATATCCAGGCAATATTGAGTGCCTGGGCTGGTCCCAGGAAAAAGGATGAGGAGGAAACAGGCCATGAATTGTGATGGATAATGAAAAAGAGAGAAGGTCTGTGGATTGGGGTTAAATACTCGTTTGCTGTGGAGGTCTTAATGTAAGAGAACTAGAAATCTTACATAGAAAGAATGACTAAGGTTGGATAATGCCACAGAAACCATTTTATTCAGAAAAAAAGATAATTTTAGAAGCAGTCATGCCATGAATCATCAAATAATTGCCAAAATTCAACACTTAAAATTGAGTTATTTTGGATCCACATCCTGTGATCCTGGGGTTCTGGAAAAGACAGTAAGAAAGCACAGATCTCAGAATAAAGATGACATTTGGAAACAATTGCTGAAGGAGGCCAAGGTTCATTTATCATCCAAATGGATAGTGAGGCCCAGATCCTAAAACACAAAGATAATTATGTTACTTTCCAGAAATTCCTGCTCTTTGCTACCAATCAGCTTTCTCCACGTGCCACCCAGACTCCCACGAGCAGAGGGGCAGCTGGAGTCCTTTCTGGGCTGGCAAAGGCCAGCAGGGACTCAGCCTCCCCGTAAGTAGCTCCGCGATACTCACAGGGACTTGGCAAGATTTCCCACAGCCATTGCTGCAGCATTTTTGGCCCGGGGGACAGGATCCATCTCCTGTGCACCTTTTAGCACAAGTTCCAAACGTTCCTTCTGGCACCCTTGGACATGTTCCAGGTCTCTGTTCTGCTAAAAGACAAAACAGACTTTCCATAACCCAGGCTGGCTCTATAGAAGGCAGTGGGATCCAGTGCTGAGAGATAGAGAGCTTAAGACCTCACTTCCCAAGGGACCTTCTTGATGTCCCCAGTCGCCCCCCTTTCTCAACTTTGGAGGCACACAGGACTGCTTTGTCTATGGGAAAACACACTGATGACCAACTGCTGTAGCGTCTTGGGAGAAGAGGAGAGAGCCTTGCCACTAACCCCCTTCTTTTTGTTCTAGTTGAAACTAGATAATTAAATCCCAGATCACGAACAGCGCCAGCTTCCCACCAATTCTACACGCCTCCAGGTGCCAATGAACACTGAGTCCCACGATGAGAAAAATCATCAGGCCATCAGCAGCATCATTTTAGTACAGGGTTCTGATGACTGTATTTGGAAAAAAATAGCAGATGAAAGACAAAAGGCCAGGTTTCAAGTTTTTAAAAGGGAGCTCCCTGGCAGTCCAGTGGTTAGGACTCGGAAGTATCACTGCTATGGCCTGGTTTCAATCTTTGCTCAGGAAACTAAGATCCCCAGTCCAGTATCCAGTGCTACTCAAACTGGGTCCCATGACCCGGCAGGATCAGCATTCCCTAGGAGCTTGTTAGAAATTCGATTCTTGGGCCCCACCCCAGACCTACTGAAACTCTAGGGTTGGGGCAGAGCAATCTGGATTCAACAAGCCTCTACCCAGGTTATTCTTACACATGTAGATATTGGAGAAACTCTGCTGTATATCATCCCCCAAAATAGTCTACCCTATTGAGTTGGGGGCATGGAAAATGCAGGCTGGATATTACTCTTGTGTATCAGGTGAAATGGGGGTCAACAATTCTCTACTCCGTGTTGGACGGAGACCTCCTTGATCTGTGGGATTACCTTACATACTCCTCCAACACACACACACCCCAAAAAACATCTAAGTGTGGTCCTTGAGCCCAAGACAATGGAGAGGTGTGTTAGCAAGCTGTTCTTTGGATTATGCATGTAGTATTAACTCTACAGCCTTCCTAGTTTCCAGGCCACTTTGTTTGTTGGTTGCGCTGCATAGCATGTGGGATCTTAGTTCCCTGACCAGTGATTGAACCTGTGCCCCCCTGCATTGGAAGTTCAGAGTCTTAACCATGGGACAACCAGGGAAGTCCCTCTCAGGCCACTTTGATTCACCCACCAAAATTACAGCAGCAGTGCTCGACCCTAGCCTTCAGTCAGGAAAGTAAGGGACTTGAAGGTTCTGCAGGGAAAGCGCACCTGCCCGCCACTGCTGGCAAGTATCAGCCTGGATCACGAGGCAAATGGGACAGTGCACAGAGTAGTTTATGATGAGCTTTACTCACCAAGATGTGTTAAAATAGAAAAATATTAAAATAGTCATGTTGAGAAAAATCACAAGTTGCAGAATAATACATGTGGTGTGATATTTATATGACAGTATGTGTAACTCTATCATGCTCATGAAATCACATGTATGTATAACCTTCTAAAAACCAGCAAGAAGAGATTAAAAACCAAATCAAGCTCATTATGACCTCTAGGAAGGGAAGAATGGAATGGGAAAAAAGATACTTGTTCAAGTGGTTTCAAGTGTTTTTGAAATGTTTATCTATCTAAAATAAAGATTTGAAGCAAATATAGAAAAATATTAAAAAAAAAAAAAGAGAGAGAATCAGCCTAGGCAGGTGTACATACTGGTGGACTGAATGAATGGACCTGAGTGTCACACCGGCATGTTTGGGTGTGAGACATAGGTTAACTTGTTCATATCCGTGTTCTTTCCAGCCCTTGTGGAAGAATAATTTGGTACCTGAATGTTATTTCACTTTTGTGTTAAGAGTATTTCCAGCCTTTTCAAGTTTTCAAATACTTCTAGAGCAAGATATTATCAATCTGTCTTTATGGTCTTCCGGACTTGGGAGATGGGGCATCTTTCCCTACTCTGTCAGAGGCTCTTTTGGCCCCTCTATAGCAGTCTGCTCTCTCTACGTGCAGCGGGTCTGATAGCCATTGTCCCAGCAGGGCTGAGCATTCAGTGGGTCAGGGACACGGAAGCCTTGCAGCTCTTACCTCGCCGGTCCTGGGTGGGTGAGCAGACATGGCCACATCCGTTACTGACACATCGGCTTCCTGCCGGGCAGTCCCGGTGTCCTTGGCATTGGTCCAAGCAGATACCTACCCCTAAAGAAAATTCAGCTGAAAACTGTTAAGCCTGGCAGGATAGCAGGGGAGGGCTGTGAGAAGGTTTGCTTGTTTTAAACTTTTATTCAATTCAAAAAATACAGACAAGCTATCTACATATTTCGGAGAAGGCAATGGCACCCCACTCCAGTACTCTTGCCTAGAGAATCCCAGGGACAGAGGAGCCTGTTGGGCTGCCATCTATGGGCTGGCACAGAGTCGGACACGACTGGAGCGACTTAGCAGCAGCAGCATCTACATCTTTTGCATGATCAAGAAAGTAGTACATTTCAAAAGTTTTCAAACAAAAAGTACTCAACTATACAAAGCAAAAAGGAAGTCTCTCTTTCCCCCAACCCGTTCAGCCCATTTCCCAGGAGATATCTCCTATTTCCTGAAGCTCCTTCTGGAATCTTCTCTGTGCTTTTACAAATATAAAGGCAAACACACCAATAATGCACAGATGTACACACACAATGCAAGGAGATGTTTGTCTATTAAATTACAAATATGTGGCGTGAGACTATACGTATTTTTGGTATTGAAAGATGTCTTCATTAGGCAATTTAGCAATGTATATCAAAAGCTTTCAAATGTAATTTGGTCCTTCCATGTTTAGGAATTTATCCTATGAAATGTGATTTAACTCAAGGACATTTATCTTGTACTTGTTATTAAAAAGTAACTCAAAGCGATAGATTATCTAATTCTTCAATAGTAGAATAGGGCATGGAAATAAGGCATATCCACATACTGGGAAACAATGAAGTTTTTTAAAATGTGTGAAAGAATTGTGTTTATTGATTAGGGATGGTCTATGACATCATATTTGTAAAAATCATATATCCTGGATTTTTGTTGGTTTGTTTGTATGTCTGTCTCTGCTAGTATGAGATCTTTAAAGATGGAGATCTCCGCTTTGCTATCTCCCAGCACTCAGCACAGTCCCAGGCATGCAGTAACCACAAAAATCAACATCTATTCCCTGTGAAATCTGAAAAAAATATATCTGTGTGCGCATGAACTATGGAAGTTTTTATTGTAAATGCTAACATGGTTATCTGAGTAACGGGATCATGGATCATGTATCTTTCTAATTAGTATTTCTGAGATTTTTTTTATAACAAACATTATAAGCTGTATAACAAAATAAAAGAAGGAGTTTCAAAAAGTTAGGACACAGCTCGGAAACATGCTTTTCCCTCCGGAAGGACAAGCCTGAATGTGGAGACCGTGGGAATTAACCATCTAAGGAGGGAAGTCGGGGCAGAGCTAAGCACACAGTCTCCCTGGGTTGTATGGGGTCTGGGGACCTGCGCAGGGCTGGGTGTTTTTACCTGCTGTGCGGACTGGAGAGCAGACGCGACTGCATCCCTTCCTGATACATCGTTCTCCAGCCCCACAGTCCCAGTTTCCTCGGCAGCGTTGCACACAGATTCCTAATATCAGAAAAGGATCAGTGAGTTGGTGGGAACGTAAATTGGTACAGCCACTGTGGAGATCAGGATGGAGGTCACTGTAACCAGTGGCCTTTTGGTTCAGAGGAATGTCTCCTCTTTAAGGGACTTGACTGAATTTGCTGCTCATGCTTCTAGAGTCACGTGACTCAGTGGTAAAGAATCCTCCTGCCAATGCAGGAGATGCGAGAGACACAGGTTTGATCCCCGGTCAAGGAACTAAGATCCCACATACCTTCTGGCCAAAAAAACCCAACATAAAACAGAAGCAATGTTATAACAAATTCAATAAAGACTGTAAAAATGGTCCACATTTTAAAAAATCTTAAAAAATAATTTAAAAACGAAAGAAAATCACTCAGAGGAACAAAGGTTTGATCTAGGGATCTTGCTTGAGGGAAAAGTGGGGGAACAATTGGGGATGTAACTTGTTAGGGGACCTCTCAAATTTTTTTCTGATCCAGCTGTGCAGAGAAGTGAGCAGAATGGTTGCTAGGGAGATGGTGGGGGGCAGGATAGGATGCCCTGAAAGAGTGAGCCAAATTAAAAGGAATGTGCAACCAAAGCCTTTTCAGGGTATGGGGAATGGGGCCACCATGATGGATGCCCCAGAAGAGGCAAAGGCAAAGAAGGAGGAAATGTCAAGTCCCGGCAGCCTGCAGGGAAATGGACATCTCTGATCAGCAGTGAGACTGGCACCCCTGTGGCTTTGAGAAACCAAGCTGATGTGGGCATCAGCTCACCGCCGGTGTTTGACTGGGAGACCTTGGCTTGGGGTTCTGGTCAGAGGCCCCCAGGCCAGACAGGAGGAGAGTTCAGGTCCCAGGTTTCCAGCTCCTGGCTCCTGTCTCGAGGATGGTCTAACCCTGCACACCCTAATTCTCTGGTCTGGTGGGACTGTTCCATGAATGAGCTCTTTTCCTGTAAGATTTCCAGAGCTTTGCCATTAAGGGAAGGGAAGAACAAGTAATCCCTGCGAAAGTGCTGCAAGCTGAGCCTGTGCGCTCACACCAGCTTCCTGTAGCATCTGTTTCTTCTCCAGGATAGATTTGTCATCTGAGATGTGGAGTTTCTTACACAAAGAAAGTCATCTGAGAGTAGAGGCTGATCCGTATCCAACAGACTATGTGTCAAAACTGAGTCTCATCTGTTCCTTTTCAGTTTTTATTCCATTTCCCTCTTCTGGGTGACCCGAATTAAATTAGCCAGGTTTAGAGGGATAAAAGGTATAGGTGGAGTGGACACTAAGATTCTTTTTGCTTGTCCCAGCTCCCATGAGTTCAGGCACAGGGTGGCCCCATGCAAGGAGTCACTGATTATCTGAGCACATACACTTTGCCAGAAGTTTATACTGTGAAAATGTGTTAAGGAAACCTAACTCAAAATCAGAGTGGGGATGGGAGGAGAGTTTGGGGGAGAATGAATTCATGTATATGTGTGGCTGAGCCCCTTTGCTGTCTACCCGTAACATTGCTAATCAGCTATTGTGTTGTGTTAGTTGCTCTGTTCTGTCTGACTCTTTGCAACTCCACGGACTATAGTCCTCCAGGCTCCTCTGTCCATGGGATTCTTCAGGCAAGAATACTGGAGTGAGTTGCCATGCCCTCCTCCAGGAGATCTTCCCAACCCAGGGATTGAACCCACATCTCCTGCATTGCAGGCAGATTCTTGACTGTTTGAGCCGCCTGGGTTTCCAATCAGCTGTACTCTAATATAAAATAAAAAGTTCACAAAACAAATGGAGTGAGGAAACCAGGAAGGGAGGGCTCGGACACAGGTACCACTCAAGGCAGTTTGTATTCTCCAGCTGGAAAGAGGAAGATTTTCTGTTGGCTGGCAACTGGGAGCCGCCCTTGCCTGCAGCCAATGAGAAGCCACCGCCACTTCAGACTCTCACTTTCCTCCAATGAACTTCGGTTCAAAACAACCCTTCCCAACTTTCTCCTATCCTCTATAAAAATGCTGCTCTCCTTCGCTCTCTGACTTGCCCTAGTTTACCACATTTTTCTCGTCTCCAATCCTAAGTCCTCTGCTAGTCTCAAAAAAACTTGATTTTGCTGGCTGAATTGCTTACCATTTTCTTGTAAAAGGCTGACAATGCTGTATAAATTCATATATCTCATTCAGTCTTCACACAATGCAGTAACAGAGATATCATTTTCTGGGTTTCCTTGATGTGGAACTGAGGGTAATAAAATATTACATACGGGCTTCTCTGGTGGTGCAGTGAATGGGCGTCTGCCTGTCAATGCATGAGATATAGGTTCTTATTCCTGGTTGGGGAAGATCGCACATGCCATGGAAAACTAAGCCCATGCACCACAGCTGCTGGGTCTGTATTCTAGAGCCCAAGAGCCACCGCTAATGCACCGGTGTGCTGCAACTACTGAAGCCTGAGCACTGAGAGCCCCTGCTCTGCAACAAGAGCAGCCACGACAATGAGAAGCCCATACACCACAGCTGGAGGAAGCCCATGCAAAGCAAGGAAGACCCAGTGCAGTCAAAAATAAAATAAATTAATTAATGTAAAAAATTTAAAAATTACGTACCTTTCCCCAGTGTCCCCAGAACAACATTTTGAAATAAATTCCTAATTGCATGAGGTGTTGCCTCTTACTGACAGTGTTTCCTGTTACTCCATTCTTTCCTCTATTGTTATTTATTTATTTATTTTTTAGAAAGTATGTGCTATGGTTAGGACCAAATACAGATCTACATTAGCTCATTGAGCCATCACCACATCCTCTGACATAGGTGTTGACCCATATAACAGCAGAGGAACTTGAAGCTAAGCAACTTGCCCTGAACCCCACATTGGCGAGCTGCAGAGGTGGAATTTGAAGTTTCTGGAGCCTTGCCCTCCACCTCCTTCTACGCCCAAAACAGACCTGGGGTCAATCCTGACTCAGCCACTCACTGGCTTTATAACCATGAGAAATTCACAGTCACTTAGGCCCAAGAAACTTCAGTTTCTTCATCCAGTATAATAAGGAGGTATGTAAAATCTAGTGAGAAGAACCAGCATTGAAGTATTGCTTAGAATAGCAACAGTAACCAAAATCCCACCTGAAATGTCCACTAGAAGGTAAGTTACTGAGGTGATGTAGTATATTCTATATGGTGGGATAAAGTAAATTTAGTTAAATAAATAAATTTATTGAATTTGGTAAATATTATTAATAATTAATAAATGCAAATAAGTATCATACTGTAGAAATGTTCATTATTTTCTAGACAGTCAAAATATTATGATTATATAAGCATTGTGAGAGAGCTTATTCTTAGGTAGATTGATAAGAAGTTCGGGGCTCTCCAGGAGGAGAAAAGGACAAACTTTTTTTTTTTTTTTACATTTCTGTGTCTTAGTCACATAAGATGTCTTTTCTTAACCTCTAAGATGTTATTTCTCCTAAGACTAACTTTCATTAAGCTCAGAGCTAATGGTTTTGGGGGGGCTCCAAAATCACTGCAGATGGTGACTGCAGGCATGAAATTAAAAGATGCTTGTTCCTTGGAAGAAAAGTTATGACCAACCTAGACAGCCTATTAAAAAGCAGAGACATTACTTTGCCAACAAAGGTCTCAAAGCTATAGTTTTTCCAGTAGTTATGTATGGATGTGAGAGCTGGACCATAAAGAAAGCCGAGTGCCAAAGAATTGATGCTTTTGAACTATAGTGTTGGAGAAGACTTTTCAGAGTGTCTTGGACTGCAAGGAGATTCAACCCGTCCATCCTAAAGGAGATCAGTCCTAAGTGTTCATTGGAAGGACTGATGTTGAAGCTGAAACTCCAGTACTATGGCCACCTCATGCGAAAAGCTGACTCATTGGAAAAGACCCTGATGCTGGGAAAGATTGAGGGCAGGAGGAGCAGGGGACGACAGAGAATGAGATGGTTGGATGGCATCACTGACTCGATGGACATAAGTCTGAGTAAACACCGGGAGTTGGTGATGGACAGAGAGGCCTGGCGTACTCTAGTCCAAGGGGTCACAAAGAGTCGGACATGACTGAGCGACTGAACTGAATGGTTACACAACACAACAGCACATCTCGCTCAAGGGTATGTTTTTTTCTTAAGCTCTGTACTGATGATTATATAAAACAATGTATCTTGCTTGAGGACACGTTTCTCCTTCTTAACAAAAACCTTCTGACTGATTCTGTTCTCTTAAGATGCCTGTTGTGGGAGTGAGTCTGGTAAGACCTTTCTATTGTTAGTAACCAATCCAAAAAAGTATATAAAGCCCCACCCAAACTAGGAAGCGGAACACTCTCTACCCGATTCTGATGTCTGTGTCAGAAGCTTTCCCTATCACTTTTTCACTGTAATAAAGCTCTTCTACACAAAAGCTGAGTGATCAAGCCTTGTCTCTGGCCCTGGATTGAAATTCTCTCCTAGGGACGCCACAAATCCAACACTGTTCACCATAAGCTATCAATTGTTCAGTCACCAAGTCATGTCCAACTCTTTTTGACTCCATGGACTGTAGCCTGCCAGGCTCCTCTGTCCTGGGGTTTCCCAGGTAAGAATAGTGGAGTGGGTTGCCATTTCCTTCTCCAGGCGTTTCTCCCAGACCAGGGATCAAACCTGTGTATTCTGCATTGGGAGGCAGACTCTTTACCACTGAGCCACCAGGGAAGTCATAAAAACATACCATATATATATATATACACACATATGTAAAACAGTTCTATCATAATCATAGTGTGTATATATATGCACACACACATATATGGGCTCATCATTAGTTTCTGATCTTTATATAATGAGTATGACTTAAAAAAAAAGGAAATGATTAAGGGTCTTTTTAAGGGATCTTTATTGATGAGATGCTGGGCACCTGGCCCTCTGACCTGTTTTCCCCCTATAAGGGCAAGAGTGGAGGAAGGGGCCCCAAGAACGTTGATGGGTTTCTGTCTCATTTCTGATCAGCAGCACAGTTTTGAAAAGGCCAGGCAGGGTTAGCCCTGGCACACCTGGTTAGGGAACCAGGCAGGGCTCTTCATCTTACCTATTGATGCTTCGGGTGCGGGGGAGCAGACCCGATTACAGCCTTCGCTGACGCACCGTCTTCCGGCTCCACAGTCGCGATCTCTGAAGCACTGGGACTCACAGATGCCTGCGAGAGAAGATGCATCAAAACTTAAGTCTCAAAAGCAGGTACTAGGAAGGGGCTGCAGCAGAGAATAAATGGAACCCTTCTTAAGAGGCACCATCTGCATTTTATCACTTTAACAAATTATGTAATTTACAAAATGTCTGCTATTGCAAAAAAGTTCACAATCTATATAGAACTTTATGCTTAAAGACTGCTTTTACAATGTACATGACATAACAGAGATGATATTATTCAGAGATGGGATCTGTATTATTCATGGGATCATGTATGTTTTTGTTCCTGATTCTTCCTAGTTTCTGGCTTTCCAATCCCCACCCACAACCACCACCTCATGGAGTCAAGGGCAACCCCTGCTTTGTGGGGAAGGCACACCAGCCTGAAATAAAAAGGCCAGGGCCTGGCAGTGAGTTTTGAATTAGGCTTTGTTGAATTAGACAACAGGCTCTGCTGAGAGAGAAAAGATTTTCTAAATTTCAGAAGCGCCTCTTTGCTTATACAAGGCTTAGAAATCTGAGCAGAGAGAAGATGCTGGAGATTATGTGAGTTCTCATCCCATAGAAAATAAGAAAGTCCTCCTGGTCAATGAGGAAGAGAGGGTAAGGAAGGGGGTATCAGAAAGGAAAGAGAGAGTGGGGAGGCAGAGAGAGAGGGAGGGAGAAAGAGGAGGAGAAAGGGAGAGAATGTTTATGGAAACAAACATTCATAAACTTGACCTTTTTGTTTCACTCCTAAGAAATATATTCTACAGGAAGAATTTCCATTGATGGACAAAACTATAAAATCATTTTCATTATACCATCCTGGGCAACAGCAAAAAAAATGTCAAGCAAATAAAACAACCTTCAAATGGGAACTGGTTAAATAAATTAAAATAAATGTGTTCACTAGTCATCATATAATCCTAAAATTATGAAATCTGTCTGTGTGGACATGGGAAAATGTCCACAACTCATGTTAAATTGTAAAAGACATATGTTCATGCAGGGCTTCCCTGGTGGTTCAGATGGTAAAGAATCTGCCTGCAGTGCGGGTTCGATTTCTGGGTTGGGAAGATCCCCTGGAGGAGGGCAGGGCAACACACTCCAGTATTCTTGCCTGGAGAATCCCCATGGACAGAGGAGCCTGGCAGGCTACAGTTGCGAAGATTCAGACACGACTGAGCGACTAAGCATAACACAGCACATATGTCATGCATGATAGGATATTTTATATAAGAGAATAGGATATACGCTATTGTGCAACTGGAGGCCACAATAGAGGGCTTATTCTAATTTCAATATGGTTCACAGACAGACCCAGGCTCGCTCTCATTGTCCATGTGGCTACAGCTAAGTTTTTTCACTACTGTAAGCCTTGATTCCCTCATCTGTACAACAATATCTGTTACTACTTCCGAGATTTAAAAGCAACAATCTCAGAACATGCCTGGAAAACAACAGGAACTCAGAATTTGATGTTTCTTCCCACAGTGACTATGTATCTGTCAAGGAATCAGTTAATGCAGGAGGCTGGTAAATCCTTCCAGACACCAAGTATCCTCAATAGTAGACGCTGCAAGTTTTCAAACACATGTGGAAACTATTGTACTCAATAAATTACTAAACAGTTTAATAGCATCACTGAGTTAACTGGGTAATCAACCACCATGTGGACTGCCTGACAGTCCCTTCCTGACCCTCTGACTTTTTACATAATTACAGTGTCCTCATGGGCAATTTTGAACATTTGAATCGAAACACTTTAAAGTGTTCAGGTCTCTAGGTTGGACTGAAGGCTTGTTAATTGTCCTCCAAACAGAGACCAAGGTGAAAACAGGAGAGGGCCCGTGGCAAGGCTTGGATTTCAATGGAGATGTTTGGACTCCGGATATCCTGGTTTTTCACAATCACGTGAGAGTGATGCTCCCTTTCGATGAAGGGCATCTTCTGAAATGGCGCATATCTGGCTTCCATACTGCCAGAGTCTTTTTCTACCATTTAGTGAGCCCTTGTCATTGTGCCAGTTCTAGGCAAGTGACTCACATCTATGATCTCATTTGTCACAAGATCACTAGGAGATGGGCCTTCTTAATCTCGATGTACAGAAACCAAGACTCTGGGAGCTTGAGTAACTTCCACAAGACCCCAGAGCTAGAAAAAAGCAGACACAGAATCTGAGACACACAAATCTTTCAAAAGAAAGATTTGAAAAGAAGCTTCCTCGTTACTGCTGCCGCCTCTCTGTAGCACTAACATCTGTGTTCACTCATGAACCAGGACGGGAGGACAGCCCCAGAAAGCTGCTTCTCAGGACGGTGCTGTGGATCCTGACTAAGGGAAGGGAGGGGAGCTGTGGAGGAAGGCGGGCAGCCAGCAAGACGTGGGAAAATCCCACCGGGACAGGGCTCGCTTGCTGCAGTTGGGACTTTCAGAAAAAAGAACAGAACACACCACATGACAGATGCGGGTCCTTTCTATTCCGCGTTCTGTGTCTTGAGGAAATGAAGAAAGAGACAGAAGTGGGTAAGTGGTGACTCCTGAAGAGTTCCTCCTGCAGGGAGGCTGTAGAAAAGTGTTCAGGGTTTTTCAGGTTGAGGACACCAGCTTTGCCATGTATTAACAAGTCACATAACTTTTCTGACCTCAGATTTCTATGTCTAGGAAATGAGTGTGACACGACAGGGTACTCACACTTCCGCCTCATCCACTCCACCCAGGGCTGCCATGTATGGCTTTACAGGTTGTGCATAATTTTACAATTATGTCTGGTGACAGGATGAGCAGGGCTATAATCCATCCCATCTTCATCCTGAAGCCTTCCATCTGGGCACTGCCTCCACCCAGAGAGAAGGGCAATTTTTCCATACGGATAAATGTAGTTGGCCACCACAAGAGGCCTTTTTCTCATTCTCCCAACGGTGACATTTGAGCTTGTGGTGATTTCCATCCATCCTTAGTGGCCCAGCCAAAAGCCAAGTGGATGTCTGTCTGTGCGAATGCTCCCTCCTGACCAAGGCAGCCTCGGGGAAGGCACATATCTGGTCGTCACCCTTCACTTGTTTCTGAGCTACCATTTATTGAGCACTGACTAAGTGCCAGGCACCTGGCTACATATTTAGCATAATCTCACTTAATCCTTAGAATGACCCTGTGAGATAGGGACTATTATCCTTGTTTTAGGATGAGTAACTTGCAGCCATCTCAGAGCTGGGAAAAGGAGGGGCCAGGGTTTGAACGCGGTCTGTGTGACTGCAAGCCTCCTCGTTACCCTCTACTGCTGCGAAGGCTCTCTGGAGCAGCAGCCATGCTGCCATGTTCTCATGTGAGCCAGGACAATGATGTCAGCCCCAGGACTAGCCTTCCCCATCAGAAGCCCCAGGGCCTCCTGTCCTAGCTCCACAGAATGGGGCTGTGCGGGTCAGGAGGGGAGTCCCAGGGGAAACTCCATCAGCCAGCCAGATGTGGGGAAACACCCGCCCTGGGACAGAGGCAGCTGCTCCAGTTGGCAGCGAACAGGACAAGAAGATCTGAGCAGGAAGGAGATGTCCTAAGTGGGCAGCGTGGCTGTGAGAATGAGCCAGAGTGTGGCCAGCAGCTGCCACGCCAGGGACACACACTTGTGGCCACTTCATGCAAAGATGCAGGGTGGGTTTTTTTCTTATAGTTTGCATGTTGAGGAAAATACAAACCATGTGGATAATGTCCCTTCGTTGTTACTTCTTTGGGAGGCAGTGTGATCTGGGAAGTACTCTGGCATTGGACATGAAGAGACTGCCACTGCCGTATATTAACTGCCTGATATAGGAGGAGCACATAATCTCCCTGAGGCCCAGTTTCCAAGCACTTGAAATGCGGGTAGTAAGATTTGCTTCTTGAAGGTGTAATGAAGATAAAATGCAAAGGTGAGGTCTACAGACATTTCTACCTTATCTGCTTTAGCCAGCACTATGTTATGATTTTTTGGGGAGTGTTAGTTCTAAAAGGTTTTGTAGCTCTTCATAGAACCAGAGTAACAGGCAAATTTGGCCTTGGAATACAGAATGAAGCAAGGCAAAGGCTAATAGAGTTTTGCCAAGAGAATGCACTGGTCATAGCAAACACCCTTTTCCAATAACACAAGAGAAGACTCTACAGGTGGACATCACCAGATGGTCAACACTGAAATCAGATTGATTATATTCTTTGCAGCCAAAGATGGAGAAGCTCTATACAGTCAGCAAAAACAAGACCGGGAGCTGACTATGGCTCAGATCATGAACTCCTTATTGCCAAATTCAGACTGAAATTGAAGAAAGTAGGGAAAACCACTAGACCATTCAGGTATGACCTATGCATCTGGTCCCATCACTTCATGGGAAATAGATGGGGAAACAGTGGAAACAGTGTCAGACTTTATTTTTTGGGCTCCAAAATCACTGCAGAGGGTGATTGCAGCCATGAAATTAAAAGACGCTTATTCCTTGGAAGGAAAGTTATGACCAAACTAGATAGCATATTCAAAAGCAGAGACATTACTTTGCCGACTAAGGTCCGCCTAGTCAAGGCTATGGTTTTTCCAGTGGTCATGTATGGATGTGAGAGTTGGACTGTGAAGAAAGCTGAGTGCTGAAGAACTGATGCTTTTGAACTGTGGTGTTGGAGAAGACTCTTGAAAGTCCCTTGGACTGCAAGGAGATCCAACCAGTCCATTCTGAAGGAGATCAGTCCTGGGATTTCTTTGGAAGGACTGATGCTAAAGCTGAAACTCCTGTACTTTGGCCACCTCATGAGAAGAGTTGACTCATTGGAAAAGACTCTGATGCTGGGAGGGATTAGGGGCAGGAGGAGAAGGGGACGACCGAGGATGAGATGGCTGGATGGCATCACCGACTCGATGGATGTGAGTTTGAGTGAACTCCGGGAGTTGGTGATGGACAGGGAGGCCTGGCGTGCTGTGATTCATGGGGTCGCAAAGAGTTGGACACGACTGAACAACTGAACTCAACTGATGTTATGATTGGGGAGGTCATGCAATGGTCAGTGGCAGCCAGCAGATGGCGCCACGGTAGCTCACACTACAGACCTAGCTCCCGAGCCAGGCGCCCCGGCATCGCCCTTCCTGAAGCGGGGACAACAGCTGGGGGCGCTGTTAAGGCGCTCCTTGGTGTCACTGTCTGCAGTGTGAGCCAAGTGACTTAAAGAAGAGGGTGGGCACAAATCACGGTAAAACGAGAAAGAAGAACAAAATATATTTGGTTCATTTTTAAGTTTCCTCATCTGGAAAATGGAGGTGAGATGAATACCTACGTCTTTCATACCTAAAGTTCTCAAGATTAAACAAGAGAATGAACTTTGAAAAGACCTGGCACAGAGGGGTTGCCAAATATGGGTTTTCCCCTCTTTTCCTATTCTTTGGGATGCCAACTCATCGCAAAGGATCACTGAAATAATCCCTAAGAACCATATTTCATAAACATCACTCATGTTGTTTTATAATTCCATGTAGTTTAAAACAATAAACTCATATGAAATTATCATCATTGTCAAACAGTGAAAACTTAAACTATATGCGGCATTTTAAACTTCATGAAACGTTTTGACCTAAACAGGACATCCTTAGAAAGGAAAATTAGCCAAGTATGTTTGAATTTTAAAAAAACAAGCAAACATACATGCCCTTTGAGTCAGCAATATCACTTCTAGGAATGTTTCCTAAGGAAAGAATCAAGTTATACACGTAAAGATTTAATAGAAAATATTAGAGAAGTTGAAAAGCCCATTGATTAAGGATTAGTAAACAGAATGTGGTATATTTACAATAAAAATGCTTTGAAGTCTTAAAAAAAAAAAAGTTGTATAACACATGTCCACGCTTGTGATAAACTATTCACTACATATTATTAAGTGTTAAAAGATAAAGGAAATTTAAAAAATATATTTGTGGAGGATGATTTGGCTCTATGCCCCTTGAGTATATATGTGGAAGGATATGAATGTACATGTAACTCTGTTTATCTCCGGGTAATAAGAGTATAGGCACATCTTTCATCAACTTGTTCTGTGCAGGCATGCTAAGTTGCTTCAGTCCTGACCTACTCTTTGCGACCCTATGGACTGTGCCTACCTGGCTGCTCTGTCTGTGGGATTCTCCAGGCAAGAATACCGCCTCCAGGGTATCTTCCCAATCCAGGGATTGAACCTATGTCTCTCATGTCTCCTGCACTGGCCGGGGCGGGGGGTGGGGGCGATTCTTTACTACTAGCACCACCTGGGAAGCACAGTTTGTTCTGTAGTTTCTGCCTTTTCTGCAGAAAGTATGTATTTCACGTGAAAAATTAAGATTCAGTAGTGGTCTATGGAGAGAGTCTATGAAATTGCTATATGCTTTGACAATCCATCTGTTAAAAATCAGGGAGGACAAAGGAAAGAACATACGAAAAGCAGAGTAAGCTTGGTAAGTAACTTAACTTGATTCAGGGGAAATGAAAGGATATTGCTTAGATTCAGCTGCTGGGGGCAGAGGAGTGGAGAGGAAGGAAAGGAGGAAATTAGCTAATTTTATTATGTCTGTAACTCATAGTAGGAAACCTATAGATGATAATTTAAAAAAGAGGGGGACAGAAGAGAAGACTCTTGAGAGTCCCTTGGACTGCAAGGAGATCAAACCAATCAATACTAAAGGAAATCAACCCTGAATATTCATTGGAAGGATTGATGCTGAAGCTGAAGTTCTAACACTCTGGGTACCCGATGTGAAGAGGTAACTTGTTAGAAAAGACCCTGAGCCTGGGAAAGATTGAGGGCAAGAGGAGAAGGGGGGGACAGAGGATGAGATGGTTGGATGGCTTCACCGACTTGATGGACATGAGTCTGAGTAACCTCTGGGAGATAGTGAAGAACAGGAAAGCCTGGCATGTTGCAGTCCATGGGGTTGCAAAGCGTTGGACACAACTCAGCAACTGAACAATAGCAAAGGGTAGTACTCTACGGTCTTGGTATAAGGTAACTATCAGAACAAAAACCATAAAGCTTTCTAAATGCAAAGCATGCAGTAAGAGACAGGGAAAGGAGAGACAGATGACAGAAATAAAATAGGCTATATAATCAATGACTATACATCTGATAAATACATTCACAACAGTAAATAAAACAGCAACCAAAAAAGGTAAGATAAACCTCATGTATCTCTTTCAGAGATGTATATAGAAATAATATGTAATAAAATGATGTCTGGAATTTGCTTAAAAATATCAGGGGATGAGGGGAGGTGGGTGGGATTAGATCTGAAAGAAGGATGACCACATGTTGATAATGGTTGACACTGGGTGATGGGTACATGGTCTGTCATTTCACAATGTGTCTGCTTTGTGTGAAGAATTTCCAAAATAAAAAGTGACACTGAAATCTGCTTAGGGACATTCAAAATACCTTAATGAGTAAAAAAATGTGCAATCACTAACATGTCCATACACAGAGAGAGTACATGTGGAAAGATTAACAATGATGTTTCTCTGGGTGATGATATTGTGGGTGTCATTTATACGGTTATATAGTTTTAGATGTAGAGTCTTGTTTTGCAACCATAAATATATATTTGGGGGGAAGAGGATAAAGAGGAGAGTTGTTCTTAAAAAGAAGTGCCCAGCTGAAAAAAGTTGACTTACGGAATGCAATGAGATTGTGATGGAAGAGTCCAAAAGATCTCCTTTCAAAAAATATTTTATGATGAAAGCATTCAAAACCATGCTCAAGAGTTAATTGCTATTGAACAATTGTTGAAAAGGTGGGCAGAACAAAGCATATATTCCTGCTGGGACCAGGACATCAGGCAGGGTGCTCAGTCTTACTTGCTTGAGGGGCTGGTGAGCACACGTGGCCACAGCCATTGCTGACGCACTTCTCTCCTGCCGCACAGTCCCGGTCTTCTCGGCACTGCTCCACACAGACACCTGCACAGTCAGAAAAGACTGGGCTGAGACTCTTAAGCTAAATAAATGCTTAAATGACCGTGGCATAACAACAGCTACTTATACTTAGATCTAGGACTTTGCTGTTTAGATATGACCTCACATAGAATGATATGACCTCACATAGAATGATATGACCTCACATAGAATGATATGACCTCACAAAGATATGACCTCACTTAGGACTTCATCTGACCCTAACAGCAAATAATAGCTGAGGTATTTGCAGGGGTATTTGGAGAAATGCCTTAGGACTGAAGTCTTAGGAAAGAAAGCTGCAAGGAAAGCTGGTTAATGGTAACCCCAATGATCTTTAACCAGTAGGGTTTGTTTTCGGTGTTTTATAGATGAGGCCGTTGAGAGATTGTCTGGTCCATGGCAGAGTTGGGACTTGAAGTCCGGTTCAAGTTCAACCACTTCAAGTCCAGTTCTTTGCCTTTAAAGCACATGTGCCTTTTTCTATACAATTCAGTGAAATTAACCTTGAATATAGAGTTGAGCCCCTAAATCCAGAAATTATTTCCGATGCACGTAGAGATTCTACTGGATTCTAATCCCTAAAGAAAGTCTCAATGTGACTTTCTGATACTCATAGAGACAGAATTTAAAGATGGAGGCAGCCCTGGAAGCTGCATCAAAACCTTTGGCAAAAGAACAACATCTCAACCAACAATCACATCACCACCACCAAGAGAATTCTCACTGTGGGTCCTGCCGCAGGGTTGACCTGCTTCTGCCCTGCTCACGATTCATCTCTTTCCAGCTCGCTTTTATCATCTGTACCTGGGTGACTGATGTATGGCCTGGGCAAGTGAAGAGAGGCTGGACTAGACAAGTGACTCCAGATATAATGATTATCATAAACACCTCAGGCATTCTGGTTTGTTTCTCTGGATGACCACACAATTGTGCCAGATCAGATCACGCCATGCACTTAACTCTTCCAGGACAGAGCAGGGTGGAGAAAGTCAGGACTCACCTACACTCATCAGCGGGGAGCAGATTCGCTGACAGCCATCCTGGATGCACTGTTTTCCTCTCCCACAATCCCTGTCTTCATTGCACTCGATGCTACAGATGGCTGATGACCGGAAATATGTGGTTAAAAGCTCTTCTCTTACAATCAGGAAATAAATACTTCAAATGCCTTTACAATATCATTCAAAAACCATCAATTCCCTAGAACTACATCTATCCAGTTATATGCAGAAAACTACACGATACGACAAAGAAAAAAGTTTAACAATCTTATAAACGCAGGCAGATGCCATGTTCATGGATAAAAAGATACAGTGTTTTAAAGATATCAGTTTCTTACCAAATTGAAATTTAATACAGTCCCAGTCAAAATTGTAGAAGGATTTGTCACAAAAATAGACAAGCTGATTCTGAAATTTTATACAAAAGTTCACCAAAATCAACAATTATCAAGATAGGAATCGAGATAAGTTTAGCAAACTTGCAGGACTGAAATGTGGTTGGATGAACTGGGCTCTCTGAATGAAAAAGAAGAAACTTTGTTTCTTACCTCACACCACACAACAAATCTGTTCAAGTGAGTTATAGATCTAAGGGAAAGGTAAAGCAATAAAGCTTCTAGAAAATGCTCTAAAAGATAGCTTCAAGACCTTGGGATAGCCAAATATTTCTAAAATTTTACAGAAATATTACTGACCATGAAAATAAATAGGTAGATGGAATCTCATTTAAATTATGAACTTTTCTTCATTGAATGACAACATTAAGACAGAGAAAAGACAAGCCTCATTGAGAGAAAAAGTTTATAATACATATATACAACAAACAATTTGGATCTGGAGTTCCTTACAAGTCAATAGTAACAATTCATAAACTAAGAGAAAAATGGGGAAAAGGATTCAGCAGACACTTCATAAAGGAGATAATTGGAAGTTGTGAGACAAAAATAATGTCAGATTCTGGGAACTTGGTTTTAATTGTGCAAATTGGCATAGTTTTTGAACCTTCTAGAATCTCCCCATAAAACAGAGCAATCAAAATAGCACAATTCAAAACACATAGACAACAGATCTGTAGAACAAGATATCCCCTCAAACTCCAAAATATGAGTGGGTGGAAGGAGACAAAACACTGTCTTTCAGCAGCCCAATGAGGTGTCTGCATCTGTGCAGAAATCCAAGGAAAGCGATGAGGTGACTGGTGGAGAAGCCTGGGGACATCATTCCTACGAGAACTTCCTAAAGGACCCAGTAGAGGTTGACTGTCAGCCAACCGAAGTAGTGGAGAGATAGGAAAATTGAGACAAGTAAGATCATTAAATACATACTTAGAGAAGAATTAAGACTCAATAATGTTCTATGAAGAGAGCCTATGAACCCTCTATAGGCTGTGACAATATACCTAGTAAATATCAGGAAGGACAAAGGAAAGAACATATGAAAAGCAGAGTAAGCTTGATAAGTACCTTAACATGATTCAGTGCAAATGCAAGGATATTGCTTAAACGTAAGAGCTGGGGATAGGGAAGTGGGGAGGAAGGAAAGAAGGAAATGAGCTAATTTTATTATGACTATTACTCATAGTAGCAAATCTATAGGCAATAATAAAAAAGGGTGGGCACCATGGCTAGCAGTCTAAGGTCTTGATGTAAGGTGACTATTAGAACAAAAAACATGAAGCTTTCTAAATGCAGAACATATAATAAGAGAGAGGGAAAGGGATAGATAGATTGCAGAAATAAAATAGGTTATATAATGAAAGACTATGTGTCTAACAAATACATCTGTACAACAGTAAATAAAATAACAACCAAACAGGCAAGATAAAGCTTATACCTCTCTTTTAGAGATACATGTAGAATACATGTATAATGTGACAAAATAATGCCTGGAATCTGAAAATAACAGGGATGGCGGAAGTGGGTGGGATTAGGCATGGAGGAAGAATGACCACAGGCTGATAAAAGTTGGGTAACGGGTACATGGTGTATCATTATACCAACCTCTCTGCTTTGCACATAGATTTCCCATAATCAAAAGTTAAAACTGAAATGCACTGAGGGATGGTCAAATATCTTAATGAGCTAAAAATGTGCAATCACCAACATGTCTATACATACAGACAGAGTAAGTGTGGAATGACAAACAATGGTGTTTCTCTGGGCAAAGGGAGCGTGGGTTCCATTTATTTGTTTCTATAGCTTTGGTTGTAGAGTCTTGCTTTCCCACCATAGATACATATTTGGGGAGTGGTAAAGTGACTGTGCTGGAAAAAATTGAGAAGGACTGAATGCAATGGTACTGTGATGAAGGAGTTCAGAGAACACCCCATTCTTTGAATGTTTTGTGTTGAAAACATTCAAAACCATGCTCAAGATAAATTACTATTGAACATTTGTTGAAAGGTTGGGANACTGTGCTGGAAAAAATTGAGAAGGACTGAATGCAATGGTACTGTGATGAAGGAGTTCAGAGAACACCCCATTCTTTGAATGTTTTGTGTTGAAAACATTCAAAACCATGCTCAAGATAAATTACTATTGAACATTTGTTGAAAGGTTGGGAAGGACCAAGTGCATAGTCCTTTTAAGCCCTGGAATTCGAGCAGGGCGCTCAGCTTTACTTGCTTGCGGGGCTGGTGAGCACACGTGGCCACAGCCATGGCTGACGCACTTCTCTCCTGCCGCGCAGTCCCGGTCTTCTCGGCACTGCTCCTCACAGATACCTTCACGGTCAGAAAAGACTGGGTTGAGACTCTTAAACTAAATAAATACTTATAAATGACCATGGCATAACAATAGGAGCATACACTTAGATCTCGGACTTCGCTGTTTAAATATGATCTCACATAGAACCTCATCTGGCACTTCCAGGAAATAATAGCTGAGGTATTTGCAAGGGTATTTGGAGTAATTCCTTAGGACTGAAGTCTTTGTAGGAAAGAAAGATGCAAGGAAAGCAGGTTAATAGTAACCCAAATGATCTTTAACCAGTAGGTTTTATTATTTGTATTTTATAGACGAGGACTTTGAGAGATTGTCTGGTTCATGGCAGAGCTGGTACTTAAATTCTGAGTTCTTTGCCTCTAAAGCACATGTCCCTTTTTCTATACAATTCAGTGAAATTAACCTTTAATATAGGAGAAGGCAATGGCGCCCCACTCCAGTACTCTTGCCTGGAAAATCCCATGGACGGAGGAGCCTGGAAGGCTGCAGTCCATGGGGTCGCTGAGGGTCAGACACGACTGAGCGACTTCACTTTCACTTTTCACTTTCATGCATTGGAGAAGGCAATGGCAACCCACTCCAGTGTTCTTGCCTGGAGAATCCCAGGGACGGGGGAGCTTGGTGGGCGGGGTCACACAGAGTCGGACACAACTGAAGCGACTTAGTAGTAGTAGTAACCCTGAATATAGAGTTGAGCCCCTAACGCTCCAGAAATTATTTCTGATGCAAGTAGATGATTTACTGGATTCTAATCCCTAAAGAATCAGTATGAACAGGCAAAATGATAGGATATCAAAAGAGGAATTCCCCAGGTCATTAGGTGCCCAATACGCTACTGGAGATCAGTGGAGCAATAAGTTCAGAAAGAATGAAGGGATGGAGCCAAAGCGAAAACAATACCCAGTTGTGCATGTGACTGGTGATAGAAGCAAGATCCGATGCTGTAAAGAGCAATATTGCATAGGAACCTGGAATGTCGGGTCCATGAATTAAGGCAAATTGGAAGTGGTCAAACAAGAGATGACAAGGGTGAACGTCGACATTCTAGGAATCAGCGAACTAAAATGGACTGGAATGGGTGAATTTAACTCAGATGACCATTATATCTACTACTGCGGGCAGGAATCCCTCAGAAGAAATGGAGTAGCCATCATGGTCAACAAAAGAGTCCGAAATGCAGTACTTGGATGCAATCTCAAA
>SJYT01040789.1:253822-471843 GCA_006410635.1 Cephalophus harveyi | reverse complement strand
TGAAGGAGATCAACCCTGGGATTTCTTTGGAAGGAATGATGCTAAAGCTGAAACTCCAGTACTTTGGCCACCTCATGCGAAGAGTTGACTCATTGGAAAAGACTCTGATGCTGGGAGGGATTGGGGGCAGGAGAAGAAGGGGACGACCGAGGATGAGATGGCTGGATGGTATCACTGACTCGATGGATGTGAGTCTGAGTGAACTCCGAGAGATGGTGATGAACAAGGAGGCCTGGCGTGCTGCGATTCATGGGGTCGCAAAGAGTCGGACACGACTGAGCGACTGAACTGAACTGAATCCCTAAAGAAGGTCTCAATGTTACTTTCTGATACTCATAAAGACAGAATTAAAAGATGGAGGCAGCCCTGGAAGCTGCATCAAAACCTTTGGCAAAACAACAACATCTCAACCAACAATCACATCACCACCACCAAGAGAATTCTCACTGTGGGTCCTGCCGCAGGGTTGACCTGCTTCTGCCCTGCTCACGATTCATCTCTTTCCAGCTCGCTTTTATCATCTGTACCTGGGTGACTGATGTATGGCCTGGGCAAGTGAAGAGAGGCTGGACTAGACAAGTGTCTTCAGATACACTGATTATCATAAACACTTCAGGTATTCTGGTTTGTTTCCCTGGATGACCACACAATTGTGCCAGATCAGATCACACCATGCATTTAACTCTTCCAGGGCAGAGCAGGGTGGAGAAAGTCAGGACTCACCTACACTCATCAGTGGGGAGCAGATTCGCTGACAGCCATCCTGGATGCACTGTTTTCCTCTCCCACAATCCCTGTCTTCCCGGCACTCGATGCTACAGATGGCTGATGAGCAGAAATATGTAGTTAAAAGCTCTTCTCTTACAATTGGGAAATAAATACTTCAAATGCCTTTACAATATCAATCAAAAATGATAAATTCCCTGGAAATACATCTTTCTAATTATGTGCAGAAAGCTACATGATATGACAAAAAAAAAAAATTAACTATCTTTAAATGCAGACAGATGCCACGTTCTTGGATGAAAAGGTACAGTGTTTTAGAGATATCAATTTCTTTCCCAAATTGCAATTTAATACAGTCCCAGTCAAAATTGTAAAAGGATTTGTCATAAAAATAGACAAGCTGACTCTGAAATTTTATACTAAAGTTCACCAAAATCAGCAATTATCAAGATAGGAATCGAGATAAGTTTAGCAAACTTGCAGGACTGAAATGTGGTTGGATGAACTGGGCTCTGTGTATGAAAAAAAAGAAACCTTGTCTCCTATCTCACACCACACAACAAATCGGTTCAAGTGAGTTTTAGATCTAAGGGAAAGGTAAAATAATAAAGCCTCTAGAAAATGCTCTAAAAGATAGCTTCAAGACCTTGGGATAGGCAAATATTTCTTAAATTTTACAGAAATATTACTGACCATGAAAATAGGTACGTAGATGGAACCTCATTTAAATTATGAACTTTTCTTCATTGAATGACAACATTAAGACCGGGAAAAGACAAGCCTCATTGAGAGAAAGTGTTTATAATACATATATACAACAAACAATTTAATCCAGCGTTCCTTACAAGTCAATAGTAACAATTCATAAGCTAAGAGAAAAATGGGGAAAAGGATTCAGCAGACATTTCATAAAGGAGATAATTGGAAGTTGTGAGACAAAAATAATGTCAGATTCTGAGAAGGTGGTTTTAATTGTGCAGATTGGCATAGTTTTTGAACCTTCTAGAATCTCCCCATAAAAACAGAGCAATCAAAATAGCACAATTCAAAACACATAGACAACAGATCTGTAGAACAAGATATCCCCTCAACCTCCAGAATATGAGTGGGTGGAAGGAGACAAAACACCGTCTTTCAGCAGACCAATGAGGTGTCTGCATCTGTGCAGAAATCCGAGGAAAGCGATGAGGTGACTGGTGGAGAAGCCTGGGGACATCATTCCTACAAGAACTTCCTAAAGGACCCACTAGAGGTTGACTGTCAGCCAACCAAAGTAGTGGAGAGATATGAAAACTGGGACTAGTAAGGTCATTAAATCCATACTTACAGAAGAATTAAGACTCAAGAATATGAAGAGACTCTATGAACCCTCTATATGCTGTGACAATATACCTATTAAATATCAGGAAGGACAAAGGAAAGAACATACGAAAAGCAGAGTAAGCTTGATAAGTACCTTAACAGGATTCAGTGCAAATGCAAGGATATTGCCTAAGCTTAACTGCTGGGGATAGGGAAGTGGGGAGGAAGGAAAGAAGGAAATGAGCTAATTTTATTATGACTATTACTCATGGTAAGAAATCTATAGGCAATAATAAATAAAGGGTGGGGAACACGGTTAGTACTCTAAGGTCTTGATATAAGGTATATATTAGAACAAAAAGCAGAAAGCTTTCTAAATGCAGAACATATAATAAGAGAGAGGGAAAGAGATAGGTTGCAGAAATAAAATAGGTTATATAATGAAAGACTATGTGTCGAATAAATACATCTACAACAGTAAATAAAATAACAATCAAACAGGTAAGATAAACCTTATACATCTCTTTTAAAGATATATGTAGAATTAATATGAGAAAAAATAATGCCTGGAATCTGAAAATAACAGGGATAGGGGAAGTGGGTGGGATTTGACGTGAAGGAAGAAAGACCAAACTTTGACAATGGTTGGGTGATGGGTACATGGTGTATCATTCTACCAATCTGTCTGCTTTGTACATAGATTGCCCATAATAAAAAGTGAATGCACTGAGGGAAGGCTAAACAGGTTAATGAGTTAAAAATGTGCATCACTAACATGTCCACAAGGACAGAGTACGTATGGAATGACCGACAGTGGTGTTTCTCTGGGCAAAGGGAGTGTGGGTTCCATTTATTTGTTTCTATAGCTTTGGTTGTAGAGTCTTGCTTTCCCACCATAGATACATGTTTGGGGAGTGGTAAAGTGACTGTGCTGGAAAAAATTGAGAAGGACTGAATGCAATGGTACCGTGATGAAGGAGTTCAAAGAATACCCCATCCTTTGAATGTTTTATGTTGAAAACATTCAAAACCATGCTCAAGATAAATTACTATTGAACATTAGCTGAAAGGTTAGGAGCAACCAAATGCATAGACCTTTTAGGCCCAGGAATTCGGGCAGGGCGCTCAGCCTTACTTGCTTGCGGGGCTGGTGAGCACACGTGGCCACAGCCATTGCTGACGCACTTCTCTCCTGCCGCGCAGTCCCGGTCTTCTCGGCACTGCTCCTCACAGATACCTTCACGAGCCGAAAAGACTGGGCTGAGACTCTTAAACTAAATAAATACTTATAAATGACCATGATGTAACAATAGGAGCATACACTTAGATCTCGGACTTCGCTGTTTAAATATGATCTAACATAGAACCTCATCTGATCCTTTCAGGAAATAATTGCTGAGGTATTTGCAGAGGTATTTGGATTAATTCCTTAGGACTGAAGTCTTTGTAGGAAAGAAAGATGCAAGGAAAGCAGTTTAATGGCAACCCCAATGATCTTTAACCAGTAGGTTTTATTTTTGGTATCTTATAGATGAGGCAGGCCATTGAGAGATTGTCTGGTCCATGGCAAAGCTGGGACTTGAAGTCTGGTTCAAGTTCAACCAGACTTCAAGTCCTGTTCTTTGTCTTTAAAGCACATGTACCTCTTTTTTTATACAATTCAGTGAAATTAACCTTGAATATAGAGTTGAGCCCCCTAAAGGTCCAGAAATTATTTCTGATGCAAGTAGAAGATTTACTGGATTCTAATCCCTAAAGAAGGTCTCAGTGTGACTTTTTGATACTCATAGAGACAGAATTTAAAGATGGAGGCAGCCCTGGAAGTTGCATCAAATCCTTTGGCAAAAGAACAACATCTCAACCAACAGTCATAGCACCACCACCAAGAGAATTCTCACTGTGGGTCCTGCCGCAGGGTTGACCTGCTTCTGTCCTGCTCACGATTCATCTCTTTCCAGCTCACTTTTATCATCTATAACTGGTCCAGCTCGCTTTTATCATCTGTACCTGGGTGACTGATGTATGGCCTGGGCAAGTGAAGAGAGGCTGGACTAGACAAGTGTCTTCAGATACACTGATTATCATAAACACTTCAGGTATTCTGGTTTGTTTCCCTGGATGACCACACAATTGTGCCAGATCAGATCACACCATGCATTTAACTCTTCCAGGGCAGAGCAGGGTGGAGAAAGTCAGGACTCACCTACACTCATCAGTGGGGAGCAGATTCGCTGACAGCCATCCTGGATGCACTGTTTTCCTCTCCCACAATCCCTGTCTTCCCGGCACTCGATGCTACAGATGGCTGATGAGCAGAAATATGTAGTTAAAAGCTCTTCTCTTACAATTGGGAAATAAATACTTCAAATGCCTTTACAATATCAATCAAAAATGATAAATTCCCTGGAAATACATCTTTCTAATTATGTGCAGAAAGCTACATGATATGACAAAAAAAAAAAATTAACTATCTTTAAATGCAGACAGATGCCACGTTCTTGGATGAAAAGGTACAGTGTTTTAGAGATATCAATTTCTTTCCCAAATTGCAATTTAATACAGTCCCAGTCAAAATTGTAAAAGGATTTGTCATAAAAATAGACAAGCTGACTCTGAAATTTTATACTAAAGTTCACCAAAATCAGCAATTATCAAGATAGGAATCGAGATAAGTTTAGCAAACTTGCAGGACTGAAATGTGGTTGGATGAACTGGGCTCTGTGTATGAAAAAAAAGAAACCTTGTCTCCTATCTCACACCACACAACAAATCGGTTCAAGTGAGTTTTAGATCTAAGGGAAAGGTAAAATAATAAAGCCTCTAGAAAATGCTCTAAAAGATAGCTTCAAGACCTTGGGATAGGCAAATATTTCTTAAATTTTACAGAAATATTACTGACCATGAAAATAGATAGGTAGATGGAATCTCATTTAAATTATGAACTTTTCTTCATTGAATGACAACATTAAGACAGAGAAAAGACAAGCCTCATTGAGAGGAAAAGCTTATAATACATATATATACACAACAAACAATTTGGATCCAGAGTTCTTTACAAGTCAATAGTAACAATTCATGAACTAAGAGAAAAATGGGGAAAAGGATTCAGCAGACACTTCATAAAGGAGATAATTGGAAGTTGTGAGACAAAAATAATGTCAGATTCTGAGAAGGTGGTTTTAATTGTGCAGATTGGCATAGTTTTTGAACCTTCTAGAATCTCCCCATAAAAACAGAGCAATCAAAATAGCACAATTCAAAACACATAGACAACAGATCTGTAGAACAAGATATCCCCTCAACCTCCAGAATATGAGTGGGTGGAAGGAGACAAAACACCGTCTTTCAGCAGACCAATGAGGTGTCTGCATCTGTGCAGAAATCCGAGGAAAGCGATGAGGTGACTGGTGGAGAAGCCTGGGGACATCATTCCTACAAGAACTTCCTAAAGGACCCACTAGAGGTTGACTGTCAGCCAACCAAAGTAGTGGAGAGATATGAAAATTGGGACTAGTAAGGTCATTAAATCCATACTTACAGAAGAATTAAGACTCAAGAATATGAAGAGACTCTATGAACCCTCTATATGCTGTGACAATATACCTATTAAATATCAGGAAGGACAAAGGAAAGAACATATGAAAAGCAGAGTAAGCTTGATAAGTACCTTAACATTTCAGTGCAAATGCAAGGATATTGCTTAAACTTAACTGCTGGGGATAGGGAAGTGGGGAGGAAGGAAAGAAGGAAATGAGCTAATTTTATTATGACTATTACTCGTGATAAGAAATCTATAGGCAATAATAAATAAAGGGTGGGGACCACGGTTAGTACTCTAAGGTCTTGATATAAGGTATATATAAGAACAAAAACTTAAAGCTTTCTAAATGCAGATCATATAATAAGAGAGAGGGAAAGAGATAGGTTGCAGAAATAAAATAGGTTATATAATGAAAGACTATGTGTCGAATAAATACATCTACAACAGTAAATAAAATAACAACCAAACAGGTAAGATAAACCTTATACATCTCTTTTAGAGATACATGTAGAATTAATATGAGAAAAAATAATGCCTTGATCTGAAAATAACAGGGATAGGGGAAGTGGGTGGGATTTGACGTGAAGGAAGAAAGACCAAACTTTGACAATGGTTGGGTGATGGGTACATGGTGTATCATTCTACCAATCTGTCTGCTTTGTACATAGATTGCCCATACTAAAAAGTTAAAACTGAAATGCACTGAGGGAAGGCTAAATAGCTTAATGAGTTAAAAATGTGCAATCACCATTATGTCCATACACACGGACAGAGTACGTATGGAGTGACCAACAATGGTGCTTCTCTGGGCAAAGGGAGCGTGGGTTCCATTTATTTGTTTCTATAGCTTTGGTTTTAGAGTTTTGCTTTCCCACCATAGATATATATTTGGGAAGTGGTAAAGTGACTGTGCTGGAAAAAATTGAGAAGGACTGAATGCAATGGTACCGTGATGAAGGAGTTCAAAGAACACCCCATCCTTTGAATGTTTTGTGTTGAAAACATTCAAAACCATGCTCAAGATAAATTACTATTGAACATTTGTTGAAAGGTTGGGAAGGACCAAGTGCATAGTCCTTTTAAGCCCAGGAATTCGGGCAGGGCGCTCAGCCTTACTTGCTTGCGGGGCTGGTGAGCACACGTGGCCACAGCCATTGCTGACGCACTTCTCTCCTGCCGCGCAGTCCCGGTCTTCTCGGCACTGCTCCTCACAGACACCTTCACGATCAGAAAAGACTGGCTGAGACACTTAAATTAAATAAATACTTATAAATAACCATGGCATAACAACAGCTGCGTATACTTTGATCGAGGTCTTCATTGCTTAAATGTGATCTCACATAGAACCTCATCTAACCCTAACAGCAAATAATAGCTGAGGTATTTGCAAGGGTATTTGGAGTAATTCCTTAGGACCGAAGTCTTTGTAGGAAAAAAAAGATGCAAGGAAAGCAGTTTAATGGCAACCCCAATGATCTTTAACCAGTAGGTTTTATTTTTGGTATTTAATAGATGAAGCCATTGAGAGATTGTCTGGTCCATGGCAAAGCTGGGACTTGAAGTCCGGTTCAAGTTCAACTGGACTTCAAGTCTAGTTCTTTGCTTTTAAAGTACATGTGCCTTTTTCTATACAATTCAGTGAAATTAACCTTGAATACAGAGTTGAGCCCCCTAAAGGTCCAGAAATTATTTCTGATGCACGTATTTACTGGATTCTAATCCCTAAAGAAGGTCTCAATGTGACTTTTTGATACTCATAAAGACAGAATTTAAAGATGGAGGCAGCCCTGGAAGTTGCATCAAATCCTTTGGCAAAAGAACAGCATCTCAACCAACAGTCATAGCACCACCACCAAGAGAATTCTCACTGTGAGTCCTGCCGCAGGGTTGACCTGCTTCTGTCCTGCTCACGATTCATCTCTTTCCAGCTCACTTTTATCATCTATAACTGGGTGACTGATGTATGACCTGGGCAAGTGAAGAGAGGCTGGACTAGACAAGTGACTCCAGATATGGCTGATTATGATAAACCTTCCGATGTGTTTCTGGATGACCACACAATTGTGCCAGATCAGATCACGCCATGCACTTAACTCTTCCAGGACAGAGCAGGGTGGAGAAAGTCCGGACTCACCTACACTCATCAGCGGGGAGCAGATTCGCTGACAGCCATCCTGGATGCACTGTTTTCCTCTCCCACAATCCCTGTCTTCACGGCACTCGATGCTACAGATGGCTGATGACCGGAAATATGTGGTTAAAAGCTCTTCTCTTACAATCTGGAAATAAATACTTCAAATGCCTTTACAATATCATTCAAAAACCATCAATTGCCTAGAAATACATCTATCCAGTTATGTGCAGAAAACTATATGATATGACAAAAAGAAAAAAAAAATTAACTCTTATAAATGCAGACAGATGTCATGTTCATGGATAAAAAGATATAGTGTTTTAAAGATATCAGTTTCTTACCAAATTGAAATTTAATACAGTCCCAGTCAAAGCTGTAGAAGGATTTGTCTTAAAAATAGACAAGCTGATTCTGAAATTTTATACAAAAGTTCGCCAAAATCAATAATTATCAAGATAGAAATCGAGATAAGTTTAGCAAACATGCAGGACTGAAATGTGGTTGGATGAACTGGGCTCTCTATATGAAAAAGAAGAAACTTTGTTTCCTACCTCACACCACACAACAAATCTGTTCAAGTGAGTTATAGATCTAAGGGAAAGGTAAAGCAATAAAGCTTCTAGAAAATGCTCTAAAAGATAGCTTCAAGACCTTGGGATAGGCAAATATTTCTTAAATTTTACAGAAATATTACTGACCATGAAAATAAATAGGTAGATGGAATCTCATTTAAATTATGAACTTTTCTTCATTGAATGACAACATTAAGACAGAGAAAAGACAAGCCTCATTGAGAGAAAAAGTTTATAACACACATATACAACAAAGACAATTTGGATCTGGAATTGCTTATAAGTCAATAGTAAGAATTCATATCCTAAGAGAAAAATGGGGAAAAGGATTGAATAGACACTTCATAAAGGAGATAATTGGAAGTTGTGAGACAGAAATAATGTCAGATTTTGAGAAGGTGGTTTTTATTATGTAGATTGACATACTTTTTGAACTTTCTAGAATCTCCCCATAAAAACAGAGCAATCAAAATAGCACAATTCAAAACACACAGACAACAGATCTGTAGAACAAGATATCCACTCAAACTCCAAAATATGAGTGGGTGGAAGGAGACAAAACACTGTCTTCCACCAGACCAGTGAGGTGTTTGCATCTATGCAGAAATCCAAGGAAAGCGATGAGGTGACTGGTGGAGAAGACTGAAGACATCATTCCTACAAGAGCTTCCTAAGGAACCCACTAGAGGTTGACGGTCAGCCAACCAAAGTAGTGGAGAGATAGGAAAATTGGGAAGGCAATGGCAGCCCACTCCAGTACTCTTGCCTGGAAAATCCCATGGACGGAGGAGCCTGGTGGGTTACAATCCATGGGTCACTAAGAGTCGGACATGACTGAACGACTTCACTTTCACTTTTCCTTTCATGTATTGGAGAAGGAAATGGCAACCCACTCCAGTGTTCTTGCCTGGAGAATCCCAGGGATGGGGGAGCCTGGTGGGCTGCCTTCTATGGGGTCGCACAGAGTCAGACAGGACTGAAGTGACTTAGTAGTAGTAGTAGTAGTAGTAGTAAGGTCATTAAATACATACTTACAGAAGAATTAAGACTCAATAATGTACTATTAAAAAAATTTTTTTTTATTATTTACGCTAGTAAAGTAATGCTCAAAATTCTCCAAGCCAGGCTTCAGCAATACGTGAACCGTGAACTCCCTGATGCTCAAGCTGGTTTTAGAAAAGGCAGAGGAACCAGAGATCTAATTGCCAACATCCACTGGATCATGGAAAAAGCAAGAGAGTTCCAGAAAAACATCTATTTCTGCTTTATTGTCTATGCCAAAGCCTTTGACTGTGTGGATCACAACAAAATGTGGAAAATTCTGAAAGAGATTGGAATACCAGAGCACCTGACCTGCTTCTTGAGAAACCTGTATGCAGGTCAGGAAGCAACAGTCAGAACTGGACATGGAACAACAGACTGGTTCCAAATAGGAAAAGGAGTACATCAAGGCTGTATATCGTCACCCTGCTTATTTAACTTATACACAGAGTACATCACGAGGAATGCTGGGCTGGATGAAGCACAAGCTGGAATCAAGATTTCTGGGAGAAATATCAATAACCTCAGATATGCAGATGACACCACCCTTATGGCAGAAAGTGAAGAAGAACTAAAAAGCCTCTTGATGAAAGTGAAAGAAGAGAGTGAAAAAGTTGGCTTAAAGCTCAACATTCAGAAAACAAAGATCATGGCATCTGGTCCATCACTTCATGGCAAATAGATGGGGAAACAGGGGAAACAGTGGCTGACTTTATTTTTTTGGTCTCCAAAATCACTGCAGATGGTGATTGCAGCCATGAAGTTAAAAGACACTTGCTCCTTGGAAGGAAAGTTATGACCAACCTGGACAACATATTAAAAAGCAAAGACATTACTTTGTCAACAAAGGTCCGACTAGTCAAGGCTATGGTTTATCCAGCAGTCATATATGGAGTTAGACCATAAAGAAATCTGAGCACCGAAGAATTGATGCTTTTGAACTGTGGTGTTGGAGAAGACTCTTGAGAGTCCCTTGGACTGCAAGGAGATCCAACCAGTCCATTCTAAAGGATATCAGTCCTGGGTGTTCATTGGAAGGACTGAGGTTGAAGCTGAAAATCCAATATTTTGGCCACCTGATGCTAAGAGCTGACTCATTTGAAAAGACCCTGATGCTGGGAAAGATTGAAGGTGGGAGGAGAAGGGGACGACAGAGGATGAGATGGTAGATGGCATCACCGACTCAATGGACATGAGTTTGGGTAAGCTCCAGGAGTTGGTGATAGACAGGGAGGCCTGGCGTTCTGCAGTCCATGGGCTCCCAAAGAGTCGGACGTGACTGAGTGACTGAACTGAATTGAATGTGCTATGAAGACAGTCTATGAACTAACTATATGCTGTGACAATATACCTATTAAATATCAGGAAGGACAAAGGAAAGAACATATGAAAAGCAGTGTGAGCTTGATCAGTACCTTAACAAGATTCAGTGCCAATGCAAGGATATTTGTTAAACTTAACTGTTGGGGATAGGGAAGTGGGGAGGAAGGAAAGAAGAAAATGAACTATTTTTATTATTTACTATTTACTATGGCTATAGTAATATTTCAGAGAAGGCAATGGCACCCCACTCCAGTACTCTTGCCTGGAAAATCCCATGGACGGAGGAGCCTGGTGGGCTGCAGTCCATGGGGCCGCTAAGAGCTGGACACGACTGAGCAACTTCATTTTCACTTTTCACTTTCATGCATTGGAGAAGGAAATGGCAACCCACTCCAGTGTTCTTGCCTGGAGAATCCCAGGGACAGGGAGCCTGGTGGGCTGCCGTCTGTGGGGTCCCACAGAGTCGGACACGACTGAAACGACTTAGCAGCAGTAGCAGCAGCAGCATAGTAATATTTACTATTAGCCATAGTAGGAAATCTATAGGCAATAATTAAAAAAAGGGTGGGGATCACAGGTAATACTCTAAAGTCTTGATATAAGGTACCTATTAGAAGAAGAACCATAAAGCTTTCTAAATGCAAAACATGTAATAAGAGAGAGGGAAAAGGATAGACATTTTGCAGAAATAAAATAGGTTATATAATGAAAGACTATGTGTCGATAAATACATCTACAACAGTAAATAGAATAACAACCAAACAGGTAAGATAAACCTTATATATCTCTTTTAGAGAAACATGTAGAATGTGATAAAATAAAGCCTGGAAACTGAAAATAACAGGGATGATGGGAAGTGGGTGGGATTAGACATGGAGGAAGAATGACCACGCCATGACAATAGTTGGGTGATAGATACATGGTGTATCATTATACCAATTGTCTGCTTTGTACATAGATTTCCCATAATAAAAAGTTAAAACCAAAAAGTGCTGTGGGATGGCTAAATATCTTAATGAATTAAAAATGTACAAGCACTAACTTATCCATACACACAGACAGAGTACGTATGGAATGACCAACAATGGTGTTTCTCTGGGCAAAGGGAGTGTGGGTTCCATTTATTTGTTTCTATAGCTTTGGTTGTAGAGTCTTGCTTTCCAGCCATAGATATATATTTGGGGAGTGGTAAAGTGAGTGTGCTGGAAAAAATTGAGGACTAAATGCACGGTACCGTGATGAAGGAGTTCAAAGAACACCCCATCCTTTGAATGTTTTATGTTGAAAACATTCAAAACTGTACTCAAGATAAATTACTATTGAACATTAGCTGAAAGGTTAGGAAGGACCAAGTGCATAGTCCTTTTAAGCCCAGGAATTCGGGCAGAGCGCTCAGCCTTACTTGCTTGCGGGGCTGGTGAGCACACGTGGCCACAGCCATTGCTGACGCACTTCTCTCCTGCCGCGCAGTCCCGGTCTTCTCGGCACTGCTCCTCACAGATACCTTCACGAGCAGAAAAGACTGGGCTGAGACTCTTAAACTAAATAATACTTATAAATGACTATGACGTAGCAACAGCAGCATACACTTTGATCTAGGACTTCGCTGTTTAAATATGATCTAAAATAGAACCCCATCTGACCCTAACAGCAAATAATAGCTGAGGTATTTGCAGTAATTCCTTAGGACTAAAGTCTTTGTAGGAAAGAAAGATGCAAGGAAAGCAGGTTAATGGTAACCCCAATGATCTTTATCCAGTAGGTTTTATTTTTAGTATTTTACAGATGAGGTCTTTGAGAGACTGTCTGGTCCATGGCAGAGTTGGGACTTAAATTCTAGGTCCTTTGCCTTTAAAGCACATGCGCCTTTTTCTATACAATTCAGTGAAATTAACCTTGAATATAGAGTTGAGCATCTAAAGGTCCAGAAATATTTCTGATGTAAGTAGAGGTTTTACTAGATTCTCATACCTAAAGAAGGTCTCAGTGTGACTTTTTGATACTCATAGAGACAGAATTTAAAGATGGAGGCAGCCCTGGAAGATGCATCAAAACCTTTGGCAAAAGAACATCTCAACCAACAATCACATCACTACCACCAAGAGAATTCTCACTGTGGGTCCTGCCGCAGGGTTGACCTGCTTCTGCCCTGCTCACGATTCAGTTCTTTCCAGCTCACTTTTATTATCTGTACCTGGGTGACTGATGTATGGCCTGGGCAAGTGAAGAGAGGCTGGACTAGACAAGTGACTCCAGATATAATGATTATCATAAACGCCTCAGGTATTCTGGTTTGTTTCTCTGGATGACCACACAGTTGTGCCAGATCAGATCACGCCATGCACTTAACCCTTCCAGGACAGAGCAGGGTGGAGAAAGTCAGGACTCACCTACACTCATCAGCGGGGAGCAGATTCGCTGACAGCCATCCTGGATGCACTGTTTTCCTCTCCCACAATCCCTGTCTTCATTGCACTCGATGCTACAGATGGCTGATGACCGGAAATATGTGGTTAAAAGCTCTTCTCTTACAATCTCAGAATAAATACTTCAAATGCCTTTACAATATCATTCAAAAACGATCAATTCCCTGGAAATACATCTATCTAATTATGTGCAGAAAGCTACATGATACAACAAAGAAAAAAAATTTAACTACCTTTAAATGCAGACAGATGCCATGTTCTTGGATGATAAGGTACTGGGTTTTAGAGATATCAATTTCTTTCCCAAATTGAAATTTGATACAATCCCAGTCAAAATTGTAGAAGGATTTGTCACAAAAATGCATAAGCTGACTCTGAAATTTTATACAACCAACAATTATCAAGATAAGAATCAAGATAAGTTTAGCAAACTTGCAGGACTGAAATGTGGTTGGATGAACTGGGCTCTCTGTATAAAAAAAAAGAAACCTTTTCTCCTATCCCACACCACACAACAAATCTGTTTATGTGAGTTATAGACCCAAAGCAAAGGTAAAGCAATAAAGCTTCTAGAAAATGTTCTAAAGGATAGCTTCAAGACCTTGGGATAGGCAAATATTTCTTAAATTTTACAGAACTATTACTGACCATGAAAATAGATAGGTAGATGGATTCTCATGAAAATTATGAACTTTTCTTATTGAATGACAACATCAAGATGAGAAAAGAATCGCCTGATTGAAAGAAAATGTTGATAATACACGTATACAACAAACAATTTGGATCCAGAATTCCTTACAAGTCAATAGTAACAATTCATATTCTAAGAGAAAAATGGGGAAAAGGATTGAGTAGACACTTCATAAAAGAGATAATTGGAACTTGTGAGACAAAAATGATGTCAGATTCTGGGAGCTTGGTTTTTATTGTGCAGATTGGCATAGTTTTTGAACTTTCTAGAATCTTCCCATAAAAACAGAGCAATCAAAATAGCACAATTCAAAACACATAGACAACAGATCTGTAGAACAAGATATCCCCTCAACCTCCAAAATATGAGTGGGTGGAAGGAGACAAAACACCATCTTCCACCAGACCAATGAAGTGTCTGCATCTGTGCAGAAATCTGAGGAAAGTGATGAGGTGACTGGTGGAGAAGACTGGGGACATCATTCTTACGAGAGCTTCCTAAGGAACCCACTAGAGGTTGACTGTCAGCCAACCAAAGTAGTGGAGAGATAGGAAAATTGGGAAGGCAATGGCAGCCCACTCCAGTACTCTTGTCTGGAAAATCCCATGGACGGAGGAGCCTGGTGGGCTACAATCCATGGGGTCGCTAAGAGTCAGACACGACTGCGTGACTTAACTTTCACTTTTCACTTTCATGCATTGGAGAAGGAAATAGCAACCCACTCCAGTGTTCTTGTCTGGAGAATCCCAGGGATGGGGGAGCCTGGTGGGCTGCCGTCTATGTGGTTGCACAGAGTTCGACACGACTGAAGCGACTTAGCAGCAGCAGCAGCAGCAGCAAGGTCATTAAATACATACTTACAGAAGAATTGAGAGTCAATAATGTTCTATGAAGAGAGTCTATGAACTATCTATTTGCTGTGACAATGTACCTATTAAATATCAGGAAGGACAAAAGAAAGAACATATGAAAAGCAGAGTAAGCTTGATAAGTACCTTAACAAGATTCAGTGCAAATGCAAGGATATTGCTTAAACTTAACTGCTGGGGATAGGGAATGGGAGAGGAATGAAAGATGGAAATGAGCTAATTTTAATATGACTATTACTTATAGTGAGAAATCTATAGGCAATAATAAAAAAAAAAAAGGTGGGGACCAAGGGTAGTACTCTAAGGTCTTGATATAAGGTAGCTATTAGAACAAAAAACATGAAGCTTTCTAAATGCAAAACATAATAAGTAAGAGGGAAAGGAGTAGACAGATTACACAAATAAAATAGGTTATATAATGAAAGACTATGTATCTAACAAATACATCTACAACAGTAAATAAAAATAACAACCAAACAGGTAAGATAAACCTCATACATCTCTTTTAGAGATACATGTAGAATACACGTAGAATGTGATAAAATAATGCCTGGAATCTGAAAATAACAAGGATGACGGGAAGTGGGTGGCATTAGACATGAAGGAAGAATGACCACACGTTGACAATGGCTGGGTGACAGGTATATGGTGTATCATTCTACCAATCTGTCTGCTTTGTACATAGATTGCCCATAATAAAAAGTTAAAACTGAAATGCACTGAGGGAAGGCTAAATAGCTTAATGAGTTAAAAATGTGCAATCACTAACATGTCCATACACACGGACAGAGTATGTATGGAATGACCAACAATGGTGTTTCTCTGGGCAAAGGGAGTGTGGGTTCCATTTATTTGTTTCTATAGCTTTGGTTGTAGAGTCTTGGTTTCCCACCATAGATATATATTTGGGGGCTGCTAAAGTGACTGTGCTGGAAAGAACTGAGAAGGACTGAATGCAATGGTACCGTGATGAAAGAGTTCAAAGAACACTCCATCCTTTGAATGCTTTATGTTGAAAACTTTCAAAACCGTACTCAAGATAAATCACTATTGAACATTTGCTGAAAGGTTGGGAAGGATCAAGTGCATAGTCCTTTTAAGCCCAGGAATTCGGGCAGGGCGCTCAGCCTTACTTGCTTGCGGGGCTGGTGAGCACACGTGGCCACAGCCATTGCTGACGCACTTCTCTCCTGCCGCGCAGTCCCGGTCTTCTCGGCACTGCTCCTCACAGACACCTTCACGATCAGAAAAGACTGGGTTGAGACTCTTAAACTAAATAAATACTTATAAATGACCATGGCATAACAATAGCAGCATACACTTTGATCTAGGACTTCGCTGTTTAAATATGATCTCACATAGACCCTCTCATCTGACCCTAACAGCAAATAATAGCTGAGGTATTTGCAGGGGTATTTGGAGTAATTCCTTAGGACTGAAGTCTTTGTAGGAAAGAAAGATGCAAGGAAAGCAGGTTAATGGTAACCTCAATGATCTTTAACCAGTAGGTTTTATTTTTTGTATTTTATAGATGAGGCCGTTGAGAGATTATCTGGTCCATGGCAGAGTTGGGACTTGAATTCCGGGTTCTTTGCCTTTAAAGCACATGTGCCTTTTTCTATACAATTCAGTGAAATTAACCTTGAATATAGAGTTGAGCCCCTAAAGGTCCAGATATTATTTTTGATGCAAGTATTTACTGGATTCTAATCCCTAAAGAAGGTCTCAATGTGACTTTTTGACTTTCATGGAGACAGAATTTAAAGATGGAGGAAGCTCTGGAAGTTGTATCAAAACCTTTGGCAAAAGAACATCTCAACCAATAATCACATCACCACCCCCAAGAGAATTCTCACTGTGGGTCCTGCCACAGGGTTGACCTGCTTCTGCCCTCCTCACGATTCATCTCTTTCCAGCTCAGTTTCATCATCTGTAACTGGGTGACTGATGTATGGCCTGGGCAAGTGAAGAGAGGCTGGACTAGACAAGTGACTCCAGATATAATGATTATCATAAACACCTCAGGTATTCTGGTTTGTTTCTCTGGATGACCACACAATTGTGCCAGATCAGATCACGCCATGCACTTAACTCTTCCAGGACAGAGCAGGGTGGAGAAAGTCCGGACTCACCTACACTCATCAGCGGGGAGCAGATTCGCCGACAGCCATCCTGGATGCACTGTTTTCCTCTCCCACAATCCCTGTTTTCACGGCACTCGATGCTACAGATGGCTGATGAGCAGAAATATGTGGTTAAAAACTCTTCTCTTACAATCTCAAAATAAATACTTCAAATGCCTTTACAATATCATTAAAAAACCATCAGTTGCCGAGAACTACATCTAGCCAGTTATGTGCAGAAAACTACACGATACGACAAAGGAAAAAAATTAACTATTTTATAAATGGAGAGAGATGCCATGTTCTTGGATGAAAAGATACGGTGTTTTAGAGATATTCATTACTTTCCCAAATTGAAATTTAATACAGTCCCAGTCAAAATTGTAGAAGGATTTGTCACAAAAATGCATAAGCTGACTCAGAAATTTTATAGGAAAATTCACCAAAATCAACAATTATCAAGGTAAGAATCGAGATAAGTTTAGCAAACTTGTAGGACTGAAATTGTGGTTGGATGAATGAAGGTCTCCGTATGAAAAAGAAGAAACCTTGTCTCCTACTTCACACCACACAACAAATCTGTTCAAGTGAGTTAACAGATTTAAGAGAAAGGTATAGCAATAAAGCTTCTGGAAAATGCTATAAAGGATAGCCTCAGGACCTTAAGATAGGCAAATATTTCTTAAATTTTAGAGAAATGTTGCTGGCCATTAAAATAGGTGCAATCTCTTTAAAATTATGAACTTTTCTTCATTGAACGACAACATTTAAGACAGAGAAAAAAAAAAGCTTGATTGAGAGCAAATGTTTATAATACACATATAAAACAAACAATTTGGATCCAGAATTCCTTACAAATCAATAGTAACAATTCATAACCAAAGAGTAAATTGGGGAAAAGGATTGAGTAGACATTTCATAAAGGAGATAATTGGAAGTTGTGAGACAAAAATAATGCCAGATTCTGGGAACTTGGTTTTAATTGTGCAGATTGGCATAGTTTTTGAACCTTCTAGAATCTCCCCATAAAAACAGAACAATCAAAATAGCACAATTCAAAACACATAGACAACAGATCTGTAGAACACGATATCCCCTCAAACTCCAAAATATGAGTGGGTGGAAGGAGACAAAACACCATCTTCCACCAGACCAATGAGGTGTCTGCATCTGTGCAGAAATCCAAGGAAAGTGATGAGGGGACTGGTGGAGAAGCCTGGGGACATCATTCCTACAAGAGCTTCCTAAGGAACCCACTAGAGGTTGACTGTCAGTCAACCAAAGTAGTGGAGAGATAGGAAAATTGGGACTAGTAAGGTCATTAAATACATACTTACAGAAGAATTAAGACTCAATAATGTTCATGAAGAGAGTCTATGAACCCTCTATATGCTGTGACAATATATCTATTAAATATCAAGAAGGGCAAGAAAAGAACATATGAAAAGCAGAGTAAGCTTAATAAGATTCAGTGCAAATGCAAGGATACTGCTTAAACTTAACTGCTGGGGATAGGGAAATGGAGAGGAATAAAGAAAAAAATGAATTATTTTTATTATTTACTATTTACTATTGCTATAGTATTATTTACTATTAGTCATAGTAAGAAATCTATAGGCAATGATAAATAAAGAGTGGGGACCCCAGGTAGTACTCTAAGGTCTTGATATAAGGTACCTATTAGAACAAAAAACATAAAGCTTTCTAAATGCGAAACTTATAATAAGAGAGAGGGAAAAAGATAGGTTGCAGAAATAAAATAGGTTATATAATGAAAAACTATGTGTCAAATAAATACATCTACAACAGTAAATAAAATAACAACCAAACAGGTAAGATAAAGCTTATACCTCTCTTTTAGAGATACATGTAGAATACATGTATAATGTGATAAAATAATGCCTGGAATCTGAAAATAACAGGGATGGGGGAAGTGAGTGGGATTGGACAAGAAGGAAGAAAGACCACACATTGACAATGGTTGGGTGATGGTACATGGTGTATCATTATACCGATCTGTCTGCTTTGTGCATAGATTTCCCATAATAAAAAGTTAAAACTAAAATGTGCTGAGGGAAGGCTAAATATCTTAATGAGTTAAAAATGTGCAATCACTAACACGTCCATACACATGGACAGAGTAAGTGTGGAATGATCAACAATGATGTTTCTCTGGGTAATGGTAGTTTCTATAGCTTTGTTGAAGAGTCTTGCTTTCCAACCTAGATATATATTTGGGGCGTGGTAAAGTGACTGATGCTTTTGAACTGTGGTGTTGGAGAAGACTCTGGAGAGTCCCTTGGACTGCAAGGAGATCCAACCAGTCCATCCTAAGGGAGATCAGTCCTGAGTGTTCTTTGGAAGGACTGATGCTGAAGCTGTAACTCCAATACTGTGGCCACCTCACTGGAAGAGTTGACTCACTGGAAAAGACCTTGATGCTGGGAGGGATTGGGGGCAGGAGGAGAAGGGGACGACAGAGGATGAGATGGTTAGATGGCATCACCGGCTCGATGGACATGAGTTTGGGTAAACTCCGGGAGTTGGTGATGGACAGGGAGGCCTGGCATGCTGCAATTCACGGGGTCGCAAAGAGTCAGATATGACTGAGCGAATGAACTGAACTGAAAGTGACTGTGCTAGAAAAAATTGAGAAGGACCGAATGCAATGGTACCGTGATGAAGGAGTTCAAAGAACACTCCATCCTTTGAATGTTTTATGTTGAAAACATTCAAAACCATAGTCAAGATAAATTACTATTGAACATTTGTTGAAAGGTTGGGAAGGACCAAGTACATAGTCCTTTTAAGCCCAGGAATTCGGGCAGGGCGCTCAGCCTTACTTGCTTGTGGGGCTGGTGAGCACACGTGGCCACAGCCATTGCTGACGCACTTCTCTCCTGCCGCGCAGTCCTGGTCTTCTCGGCACTGCTCCTCACAGACACCTTCACGAGCAGAAAAGACTGGGCTGAGACTCTTAAATACCATGAATATTTATGTTGTAAATGACCATGACCTAATAACATCAGGATACACTTTGATCTAGGTCTTCATTGTTTAAACATAAACTCACAGAGAACATCATCTGACCCTTCCATCAAATAATATCTGAAAGCTTTGCAGGAATATTTGCATTTGAATTCAGAGACATTTCCTTTTAAAGCACATGTCCCTTTTGCTATACAACTTAGTGAAATTAACCTTGAATACAGAGTAGAGCCCCTAAAGGTCAAGAAATTATTTCAGATGAGAATTTATTGGATTCAGATCCCTGCAAAAATCTCAGTGTGGCTCTGTGATACTCCTAGAGACAGAGTTTAAAGACGGAGGCAGCCCTGGAAGCTGATCAAAGACTTGGGCAAAAGAATAACACTTCCACCATGAATACATCACCACCACCAAGAGAATTCTCACTGTGGTTCCTGCCACAGGGTTGACCTGCCTCTGCCATCCACATTATGAATCTCTTCTAATCTCACTTTTATACTCTGTAAATGGAGGTTGTCTGGTGTTGTGGTTTGAGCAAGTAAAGAGATGCTAGTTAGATGAGTGACTCCAAATGTGGCCGATGATAACAATCATCTTTAAAATGAACCACAGATAGTAGGACCTGTTCAGGCCTAATTACTCAGCTTCTCCAGGGTTGAGCCTGTACTTGTATATTTTAATGAGGGCTACAGCTGATGCTAATGCTGAGATGGACTCGAGATTCTTCCAGAGCCAGTATGTCTGACATTTTAGGATTTAATCGGCTTTTACCAATTTGTAGAGGAAAGCTGGGGACCACAACTCTTCATCAATATCCACCCATTCATTCATTTGCTCACAGTTCATTTACTCATTCATTCATTCCCTTGTTTCTAATTCATTAGCTTATTCTAAGAAAAATATCAACTCTGTGTAAGGAACAGGACTAGATGTTTCAGGAAATTGGGATGTTTAGTTTTCATATCAACAGGGCAGATTAAAACTAGGATGGGAAATCAAGTTTGCTCTGAAATAACAACAGTTCACAACACTATGCATGTTTAATAGCAAGTGACATGAGAAAGGGACTGCAAAGACTAGATAGGAGTGGTTTAGTGATTACTGTGCTAGAGAATTACCTGGGATTTGAACTCACAAATACAGTCACACACATTGACAAAGACCATCCAATGGGGAAAGAATGGTCTTTTTAATAAATGGTGTTGAGAAAATGGACATCCACGTGCAAAAGAATAAATTGGGATTACTGCCTCAAATCATATGTATACATACATACATACCTATAATATGGGCTTCCCTGGTGGCTCAGACAGTAGAGAATCTACCTGCAATTTGAGAGACCTGGACTCAATCCCTGGGTCAGGAAAATCCCCTGGAGAAGGGAATGGCTACCCATTCCAGTATTCTTGCCTGGAGAATTCCATGGACAGAGGAGCCTGTTGGACTATAGTCCATGGGGTCGCAAAGAGTTAGACATGACTAAGTAAGTAACACACACTCATACAGTATACACACACATATACAAAAATTCACTCAAAATGGATCAAAGACCTAAATGTAAGAGTTAAAACTATAAAGCTCATAGGAGGAAACATAGGTATAAATCTTTGTGACCTTGGATTGGGCAATGGTTTCTTAAATACGACACCCAAAACAAAAGCAAAAAAAGAGGCATATAAGTTGGCCCTCAAAAAATTAAAATCTCTTGTGTATTAAAAAGCACTCTCAAGAAAATGGAAAGAAAATCCACAGAGTGGGAGAAAATATTTGCAAATCATATGTCTGAGAAGTGTTCTAAGGTGTCTCAGTGGTGAACAATCTGACTACAGTGCAGGAGACATGGGTTGGTTCCCTGGCTTAGGAAGATCCCCTGGAGAAGGAAATGGCAATCCACTCTAGTATTCTTGCCTGGGAAATCCCATGAACAGTGGAGCCTGGTGGGCTATAGTCCATGAGGCTGCAAAAGGGTCAGACACATCTTAGCAACTGAACAATGACAACAATCCAGACTATATAATGAATTCCTACAATTCAGCAAGAAAAGGACAAACCCTCCCATCTTGCAAAGGGAGGGCTTGAATAGACATTTCTTGAACAGATTACATACAAACGAACATTAAGCATATGAAAAAGCACCCAATATCATTAATCACTAGCGAAATGCAAATTGAAACCACAACGAGGTATCACAGTAAGATATCCCACAATCACCATGATGGCTATAATTAATAGTCAGGTGTCAACAAGTGTTGGAAAGGATGTGGGAGGGTTGAGAACTCTCACAGATTGATGTTGGGTAAACTGGTGCAGGCTCTGTGGAAAAGAGAGCTTGGCAGTTCCTCAAGAAATTAATCATAGACTTGCCACATGACTCAGCAATTCTACTCCTTGCAAATCCACCCAAGGGAACGGAAAGCATGTTCACACAAAAACTTATACACAAATGTTCATGGCACCATAACTTGCTTACTCGCCACAAAGTAGAAATAACACAAATGTCCATCAACTAATGAATGTATAAATCACACCTGGTAGAGCTAATGGCAACCCACTCCAGTACTTTTGCCTGGAAAATCCCATGGACAGAGGAGCCTGGTAGGCTGCAGTCTGTGGGGTCACTAGAGTCAGACACGACTGAGCGACTTCACTTTCACTTTTCACTTTCCTGCATTGGAGAAGGAAATGGCAACCCACTCCAGTGTTCCTGCCTGGAGAATCCCAGGGACAGGGAAGCCTGGTGGGCTGCCGTCTATGGGGTCGCACAGAGTCAGACACTACTGAAGTGACTTAGTAGCAGCAGCAGCAGAGCTATACGATCCAGCCGTAAAAAGGAATGAAGTACTGATAGACGTTAAATTTAGATAAACTTTGAAAATGTTGGGGAAGCCAGACACAAAAGTCCACATTGTTATATAATTTCCTTTACATGAAATATCTAGAATAGAAAAATGCTTCGCAGATGGAAAGTGGATTAGAAGGGGGTGGAGGTGGGGAGGAAGGAACAGGGAGTTTGACAATGGATATGGGTTTTCTTTAGGGGGTGATGAATGGTCTGTAATTAGATGGTGATGGCTGCACAACATTGTGAATATGTTAAAAACCACTGAGTGGTACAGCTTAAAATGGTAAATTTTATCTCAGTAAACACACACAGGCAAACACAGAGCTGGAGACCTCAGAGAGCCTGATTTAATTGGTGCAGCCGAGGGTCTTGGCATTGGTCTTTTTAATACACTTCTGGGGTGATTCTAAAGTATTGACAGAGCCTCTTCTTACCCAAAATGTGGTCTGTAGGCCAGCGTCATCAGCATCACTTAGAAGCTTGTTAAGAATGCAGAATTTTGGACCCCATCCCAGACCTGAATCACAGTCTGCAGTTTAACCAGATCCTTGGGTAATTCCTGTCATATTAAAGCTTGAGAACTACTGCCCTAGTCTAGAAGAACTGAGTGTTTCCATTATGTTTATGATGGAAATAGTACACTGGGGCTTTTCAAGGATTAAGGAGATTTCCACAGTCTGGGGTTGGGGAGGTTGTCACATAAGAGAATATATTTACATTTTGAGGAAATCAATCGCCTGATTAGAGCTGCACTTTGGGAAGAACAATCTCACATTCAAGCATAGAATTGGCTGGAATTCAACACACAACATGTGTTTTAGAGGAGAAAGAGTTCCAAGAGTATTGCAAGGGTCCAGGTATGTAACTATGGTGGTGGCAATCAGATTGCAAAGGCTATAAGAGAAACTGTGAAAGAAGATTTGACAAAATCTGGTCATTGCTTATATGGGGGGAGCAAGACAGCCAGAGAAATCATCTTTGGCTGTGGAAGTGTAGGAAAAGAAAGCCAAAAGCACAGAAAAGGAAGGGCAAAGAGAGAAGCCATGGAAGACAGTTTCAGATTTAAAAATCGTGAACAATGTCAGATTCTGCAGAAATATCAAGGAGGTTGACTATTGAAGAAAATTACTAGATTGTCAACCAGGAAGATATTGATGCTGTGGGAGAGTGAAGTCGGGGGATAATTGGTGGAGGGGGGATGTTGGTGGTGATTGTAGTGGTGGTGGTTGTCGAAGTGATATTAGAAGGAATCAGGTGTGATTGGTAACTGTCAAGAAAGACGGAAAATAGAAGTGGGTTCAGAAGTATGTTTCTCAACAATGCAGAAATGTATTTGTTTGTAGGTAGAAGCAAATGGAGAGAAGGGGATAGAGTTACTGGGAACACACCCAGAAGCTGATGGAGCAGAGACAGAGGAGGAGGTGAGGGCAGTGCAAATGGAGAGGTTGGCCTTTGGAGAAAGGGAGAGAGGAGGTCGGCAGACACAGAAGGATGCTGGCATGGGGACTCGTGGGGAAAATTAAAATGTGCCTCAGGGTCTCGTTATGCGGACTCTTCTCCATGTTTACCCATCCCCGTTCCACCCCCTCTTTAGACTGCACAGGAGTGCTAGATTTTCCACTTTCTGACTCTCTTGTTCTGAGAGGTGGGACGAGACTTACCAATTGCCTGGAGTCTTGTGTTGAGGGTGAGGAGAATGGCCAGGAGGAAGAGGCTGCCCAACTTTATGTTGCTAATTGAGGACATCATGTGCAGACGATACAGCAAGGCCCAGGCAGCTGAGATTTATACGCTGCTGGACAGAGAGCCTGGCCTGCATTCAAGGCCACCATCGGCATTTAGGAAACTTGAAACTTGTATCTCTGCCAAGCAGCTGACTTTGCTGGACAAAAAAGAACCCCCCCCCCCCAAAAAAAAAACACCCTCACAAACTCTATGTGGTGTTGGGCAATATTTGTTTTCCAAGCAAGTTCTTTGAGACATGGTTCTTACTGTAATTAAAAAAAAGAAAATCTATCAGATAAGAAAGCGAGAGATGTGAGGGTGGGTGAAGAAGACAGTGATAGAAGATAGATGAATATAGATAGACAGATATGTAGAAGCCACACTGTGCCAAGTGGCTTCAGTTGTGAGGAACTCTTTGCTGCCCTATGGACTGTAGCCCGCCAGGCTCCTTTTTCCATGGGATTCTCCAGGAGAGAATACTGGAGTGGGTTGCCATTTTCTCCTCCAGGAGATCTTCCCAATGCAAGGATGGAACCAGACTCTCATGTACTGCAGGCAGATTCTTTAGCATATGCGCCACCATGGAAGCTCATAGATAGAAGAGGTAACTCAACAACCTCTGTGTGCAAGGTGCTTTCCTCTTTAAGCATCACAGCTGAGGTGCCACAAGGTTAAATAGCTTGCTTGAGGTTACAGAGCTGCTAAATGGGGTTCAGACTCAGATATTATTGACTTCATATTTCGTGACTCCTTTCCTATAACTCTCTGTCTTTACATCAGCACCTGGGTCTAAATATTGTATTGCATCGTATGATACTGTTAAAGGACCCATCTTTCTCCTTCTTCCCTAAAGGTGGTGCTAAATATTTGTGCATCTGTATGCTTGTAGATGTATGTGGATGTGGATTGATAGATGGATGAGAGTGCAGAAAACTTCTGGAACAATAACCTCTCAAGTAGTACCAGCACTCCCTTCCTCTTAGGAATAACAGAGTGAGTTGGGGGATTTAGGTACTCAAGAGGTCTTTAGTGTCAACTGAAATAAGACTAAGGTAAGGAGGATACATTGACATATTACTTGTACAATTAACAATGAATTACGGAAGAAAGAAAAACTCTCTAAAATACAGAGACTAGATTGGAGAGGTGCAGGGCTAGTGGCAGGAAGTGCTGTTCAGTTCAGTTCAGTCACTCAGTTGTGTCCGGCTCTTTGTAACCCCATGAATCGCAGCACGCCAGGCCTCCCTGTCCATCACCAACTCCTGGAGTTCACTCAGACTCACGTCCATCGAGTCAGTGATGCCATCCAGCCGTCTCATCCTCTGTCGTCCCCTTCTCCTCCTGCCCCCAATCCCTCCCAGCATCAGAGTCTTTTCCAATGAATCAACTCTTCACATGAGGTGGCCAAAGTACTGGAGTTACAGCTTCAGCATCAGTCCTTCCAAAGAACACCCAGGACTGATCTCCTTTAGGATGGACTGGTTGAATCTCCTTGCAGTCCAAGGGACTCTCAAGAGTCTTCTCCAACACCACAGTTCAAAAGCACCAATTTTTCGGCACTCAGCTTTCTTCACAGTCCAACTCTCACATCCATACATGACCACTGGAAAAACCATAGCCTTGAAGTGTTGTTAGCAGGGTTTATTAAACATATCATATTGCAATATAGAGAAACATATCTATCCAATCTGTCTTCCATACCCCTGACTTTCCCTAAACTCTTTGATACTGTGTTTACCCTACAGAACTTAAGAAGCCACCAATTAGCGCTCCTCATAAAGCTGGGAGAGAGATGAGCAGACCTGTCCCTGGATGCCAAGCCCTCTTTCTGCAGTCTGGGTGCCACTGAAAGGCATTTACTCTCTCTTCTCACTTTCAAAAATTCAAAAGAAATAAAATTTGAATCCTTCCTGTGCAATCCATGGAAAATATAGCTGAGCCAAGTCTCATGCATAAACAAGTTTTGGCTCTCCCCTCTTGCCCCAGCTGTCCTGCACAGAAAGTACCACGGTGGGGTCAGAACTCCTCAGCCTTTGTTTTCTTTATCTGGGAAGATGGGACACAGGGGAGATGAAAACCCAGATGCTCATTCTAGTAAATCACATGATTGTAAATCAGTGCAAACTCCTCTCCACTTTCGATTTCTCTTTCTAACCCCACAATACCTTGAAGTACCCTCACTCTGATCTCTGTCAATAGCATCTATTGGCAAAACCTGCGCTGTTGGAGACACCTATGGACTTTATGCTTCCCTGCACCAAAGTACCACCCAGCAGGGATGGGTTCCACCATAAATTCATGATCAACAGCTTCAACGATGCCCTGCAATTTTAGTACAATTTCAACACAAGCTCCCACTCTTCATAAAGTGAAGTGAAGTGAAAGTCACTCAGTCGTGTCCGACTCTTTGTGACCCCATGGACTATATAGTCCACGGAATTCTCCAGACCAGAATACTGGAGAGGGTAGCCTTTCCCTTCTCCAGGGGATCTTCCCAACCCAGGGATCGAACCCAGGTCTCCTGCATTGCAGGTGGATTCTTTACCAGCTGAGCCACAAGGGAAGCCCATTCTTTATCAGGATTATTGAAAATCTTGTCCATGCTTCTCAAACCTCAGTCTCTTCCAGTCCTTCATACTCAGAAGTTGACCTTGACTCTTTACAGGAAAAAAATTTTAACTACTAAATCAATTTCTTTAAGAGATATAGGATACTTAGTAGCAAAGTGCCTCTGTTAAGATACCTTTTGGTGAACAATTTTCCCACCCCTACAGGGTGGATTTCTGCGGGTTCTGTGGGTGCAGCACCAAACTGATCATGATCCCATGAATCTGATCTTGCCTTCTCCAAGAAGGTCCACATCTCATCCTTGGGGGTAAGGATGCCATGGGCACTCTATCCTAGTCCTAGAGTTAGTGGCTGTTCCTCATATCTGCCACCCTCATACTCTTTAGAATTCTCTTTACTCCTGCTGGTCAATCCCACAGTCAACAAAAGAGTCCAAAATGGAGTACTTGGGTGCAGTCTCAAAACCAATGATCTCGGTTTGTTTCCAAGGCAAACCATTCAACATCAGAGTAATCTAAGTCATTGCCTCAACTACTGATGCCAAAGAAGCTGACGTTGACCAGTTCTGTGAAGACCTACAACACCTTCTAGAACTAACACCGAAAAAAAAGGTGTCCTTTTCATCACAGGAGATTGGAATGCAAAAGTAGGAAGTCAAGAGATACCTGGGATAACAGGCAAGTTTGGCCTGGGAGTACAAAATGAAGCAGGGCAAAGGCCAACCATTTTGTCAAGTGACCATAATGATCATACCAAACACAATTTTCCAACAACACAAGAGATAACTCTATGTATGGACCTCACCAGATATCTGGTCAACATGAAAATCAGATTGACTATCTTCTTTGTAGTCAAAGATGAAGAAAATCAACACAATCAATAAATACAAGACCTGGAGCTAACTGTGGCTCAGATCATCATTTCCTTATTGCAAAATTCAGGCTTAACTTAAAGAAAGTAGGGAAAACCACTAGGTCATTCAAGTGTGATCTAAATTAAATCCCTTATTATATGCAGTAGAGGTGATGAATAGATTAAAAAGATTAGATCTGATAGACAGAGTGTCTGAAGAACTATGGACCAAGGTTCATAACATTATACAGGAGGCAGTGACCAAAACCATCTCAAAGAAAAAGATGTACAAGAAGGTGAAGTGGTTGTCTGAGTAGGCTCTATAAATAGTTGAGGAAAGAAGAGAAGTGAAAGGCAAGGAAAAAAGGGAAAGATATACCCAACTAAATGTGAAGATCCAAAGAATAGCAAGGAGAGATAAAAAAGCCCTTTTAAGTGAATAATGCAAAGAAATAGAGGGAAAAAATAGAATGGGAAAGACCAAAGATCTCTTCAAGAAATTGGAGATATCAAGGGAACATTTCATATAAGGATGGGTACAATAAAGGACAGAAAAGGTAAGGACCTAACAGAAGCAGAAGAGATTAAGAAGCAGTGGCAAAAATATTCAGAACAACTATACGAGAAAGGTCTTAATGACTCAAATAAACTCAATGGTGTGGTCACTCACCTAGAACCAAACATTCTGCAGTGTGAAGTCAAGTGGGCCTTTGGAATTGCTACTACAAACAGAGCTAATGGAAGTGATGAAATTCCAACTGAGCTATTTAAAATTCTAAAAGATGATGCTGTTAATGTGCTGTACTCAATATGTCAGCAAATTTGGAAAACTCAGCAGTGGACACAACTGGAAAATTCAGTTTTCACCCCAATTCCAAATAAAGGCAATGTCAAAGACTATTCAAACTACCATACAATTTTTCTTATTTCAACGCTAACAAGGTTATGCTCACAATCCTTCTAGCTAGGCTTTAGCAGGACATGAACTGAGAGCTTTCATATGTAGAAGGTGGGTTTAGAAAGTGTAGAGGGACCAGAGATCAAATTGTCAAAATTTATTGGACCATGGAGAAAGCAAGGAAATTCCAGAAAAACATCTACTTCTGCTTCATTTACTATGCTAGATCCTTTGACTGTGTGGATCACAACAAACTGGAAACTTCTTTAAAGAGATGGAAGTATCAGACCACTTTATCTGTCTCATGAGAAACTTCTATGGGGCTCAAGAAGCAACAGTCAGAACGAGACATGGAACAACTAAATGACTGGTTCAAAATTGGGAAAGGTGTACATCAAGACTGTATATTGTCACCCTGCTTATTTAACTTATATGAAGAGTACAGCATGCGAAATGCTGGGCTGGATGAATCACAAGTTAGAATCAAGATTGCTGGGAGAAATATCAACAACCTCTGATATGCAGTTGATACCATTCTAATGGCAGAAAGTGAAGAAGAACTAAAAAGCCTCTTGAAGAGGGTGAAATAGGAGAGTGAAAAATCTGGTTTGAAATTCAATATTAAAAAGAAAACTAAAATCACAGCATCTAGTCCCACCACTTGATGGCAAATAGAAGGGGGAAAAGTGGAAACAGTGACATGTTTTATTTTCCTAGGCTCCAAAATCACAGTGTATGGTAACTGCAGCCAGGAAATTAAAAGATGCTTGCTCCTTGGAAGGAAGACTATGATGAACCTAGACAGCATACTAAAAAGCAGACATATCACTGCCCAGAAAGGTTCATATAGTCAAGTTCAATTCAGTTGCTCAGTTGTGTTTGACTCTGGGACCCCGTGGACTGCAGCATGCCAGGCTTCCCTGTCCATCACCAACTCCCAGAGTTTACTCAAACTCACGTCCATCAAGTTGGTGACACAGACGCATTCATCTCATCCTCTGTTGTCCCCTCCTCCTTCTGCCCTCAATCTTTCCCAGCATCACAGTCTTTTCAAATGAGTCAGTTCTTTGCCTCAGGTGGACAAAGTATTGGAGTTTCAGTTTCAGCATCAGTCCTTCCAATGAATATTCAGGACTGATTTCCTTTAGGATGGACTATGGTTTTTCCAGTAGTCATGTATGAATGTGAGAGTTGGACTATAAAGAATGCTAAGCACCAAAGAATTGATGCTTTCAAAATGTGGCATTAGAGAAGACTCTTGAGAGTCCTTTGGACTTCAAGGAGATCAAACTAGTCAATACTAAAATGTATCAACCCTGAATACTCATTGGAAGGGCTGATGCTGAAGCTGAAGCTCCAATACTTTGGCCACCTGAGAGGAAGAGCTGACTTATTGGAAAAGACCCTGATGCTGGGAAAGATTGAGGGTAGAAAGAGAAGTGGGCAGCAAAGGGGGAGATGATTAGATAGCATCACTGACTCAATGGACATGAATTTGAGGAAACTCTTGGAGGGAGAAAGTGGAGAACAGAGGAGCCTGGAGTGTTGCAATCCACGGGGTCGCAAAGAGTTGGACACAACTTAACATCTGAACAACAACAAAGTAAATCCTTTGTTACTCTAATCCCTCTTGCAGTTAGTCATTTTTATATTGAAGTCACTCTGTTCAAGTGACTGAATGGTCCCTTTCTCCTGGTTGAATCCAGATTGGTACCCTACCAAAGCTAACTCAAGAAGAACTAAATAACCTGATAGCCCTATATTTCTTAAAAAATTGTACCAGTAGCTTAAATGGTTTTTTTTTTTTTTCTGTAAAGGGGGAGTCAAGGACATCTGCCAAGTGTGAGGGACTGAAAGAAACTGATGTTTGAGAAACATAGACAAGATTTTCAATAGTCCTTTGCAAGAGTGAGAGTTTGTGTTCAAATTGTACTAAAATTGCAGGGCAAAGTTGAAGTCCTATATGAAGCTGTTGATCATGAATTTATGGTGGAATCCATCCCTGCTGGGTGATATTTTGGTGCAAGGAATCGTAAAGTCCATAGTTAGGGGTCTCCAACAGTGGGGTTTTGCCAATAGGTGCTATTGACAGAGGCCAGAGTTAGGGTACTTCAAGGTAAAGAGATTAGAAAGAAAAATAGAAAGCAGAGAAGAGTTTGCATTGATTTCCAACCACATGATTTACTAGAATGAACATCTGAGTTTTAATTCATCACCCCAGAGCCTTGCCTTCCCAGAGAAAGTGAAAGTTTGAGCATTCTAACCCCACTGTGGTACATTCTGTGCAGGACAGCTGGGGCAGGGAAGGAAAGCCAAAACTTGTTTACACATGAGAGCTGGCTCAGATATTTTTTTGACTGATTGCACAAGAAGAATTCCAGTGAAGCTGGGAAGAGTGAGTAAATGCCTTTCAGTGGCACCCAGACTGCAGAAAGAGGGCTGCCATTCAGGAACAGGTTTGCTCATCTCTCTCGCAGCAACAAAAGGAGCACCAGTTGATGGATTCATAAGTCCTGTAGGGTAAACACAGTATCAGAGAGTTTAGAGCAAGTCAGGGGTATGAGAGACAGATTGGGTAGATATATTTCTCTATGTTGCAATATGATATGTTTAATAAGCCCTCCTAAGCTGAGGGCTGAAGAATTGATGCTTTTGAACTGTGGTGTTGGAGAAGACTTTTGAGAGTCCCTTGGACTGCAAGGAGATCCAACCCATCCATTCTGAAGGAGATCAGTCCTGGGTGTCCTTTGGAAGGACTGATGCTAAAGCTGAAACTCCAATACTTTGGCCACCTCATGCGAAGAGTTGACTCATTGGAAAAGACTCTGATGCTCGGAGGGATTGGGGGCAGGAGGAGAAGGGGACAACCGAGGATGAGATGGCTGGATGGCATCACCGACTCGATGGACGTGAGTTTGGGTGAACTCCGGGAACTGAACTGAGCTGCACTTCCTGACCCTAGCTGTGCAACTCTTCAACCTAGTCTCCATATTTTAGGGAGTTTTTCTCTCTTTTATCATTAATTGTTAATTGTGCAAGTGATATGTGAATGTCTCTTCCTTACCTTAGTCTTATTTCAGTTGACATTAAAGACCTCTTGATTACCTAAAGCCCCCAACTCACTCAGTTATTCCTAAGAGGTAGTAAGTGGTGTTACTACTTGAGAGGTTATTGTTCCAGAATTTTTCTGCTACATGCGTATAGATGCACAAATATTTAGCACCACCTTAGGAAAGAGAGAGAACAAATGTGGCCCCTAACAATATCATACGATGCAATACAATATTTAGACCCCTGTGCTGATACATAAACAGAATGTTACAGGAAAGGAGTCATGAAACATGAAGCCAAGAATATCTGAGTTTGAATCCCATTTAGTAGCTTTGTAACCTCAAACAAAAGAGTTGGGGATACCAGAGCACCTTACCTGTCTCCTGAGAAACCTGTATGGGGCTCAAGAATCAACAGTCAGAACCAGACATGGAACAACTGACTTATTCAAAATTGGGAAAAGAGTATGTTAAGGCTGTATATTATCACCCTGCTTATTTAACTTATATGAAGAGTATATCATGAAAAATGCTGGGCTGAATGAGTCACAAACTGGAATCAAGATTGCTGGGAGAAATATCAACAACTTCAGATATGCAGATGATACCCCTCTAATGGCAAAAAGTGAAGAGAAACTAGAGAGCTTTTTGATGAGGGTGAAAGAGGAGAGTGAAAAAGTTGGCTTAAAACTCAACATTCAACCAGTTGAGTTTGGTTGGCAACCAGTCCCATGACTTCATGGCAAATATATGGGGAAAAAATGGAATCAGTGACAGGTTTTATTTTCTTGGGCTCCAAAATCACTGTGGATGGTGACTGCAGCCATGAAATTAAAAGATACTAGCTCCTTGGAAGAAAAGTTATGACCAACCTAGACAGCATATTAAAAAGCAGAGACGTCACTTTGCCAACAAAGTTCATCTAATCATAACTATGGTTTTTCCAGTAGTCATGTACAGATGTGAGAGTTGGACCATAAAGAAGATTCAGCACCAAAGAATTGATGCTTTGGAATCGTGATGCTGGAGAAGACTCTTGAGAGTCCATTGGATTGCAAGGAGATCAAACCAGTCAATCCTAAAGGAAATCAACCCTGAATATTGGAAGGACTGATGCTGAAGCTGAAGCTCCAATATTTTGGCCACTTGACACAATAAGCAGACTCATTGGAAAAGACACTGATGCTGGGAAGGACTGAGGACAGGAAGAGATAGGGGGGACAGATGATGAGATGGTCGGATGGCATCACTGACTCAGTAGACACGAATCTGAGCATACTCCAGGAGACAGTGAAGGACAGGGAAACCTGGTGTGCTGTCGTCCATGGGGTCACAAAGAATTGGGACAGTTTAGTGACTGAACAACCTCAAGCCAGCTATTTAATCTTGTCATACCTCAGTCGTGATGTTTAAAAAGGAAAACATTTTGCACACAGAGGTTGTTGAGTTACCTCTTCTATATATCATCTGTCTATCTATCTTCTCTTCTCTCATTGTCTTTCCCCTTCTCCCTCTCTTATTTTCTCTCTTTCATCTGATATATTTATTTATTACTAAGGAGATATAGTCCCCTTGTCTCAAAAGCTGGTTTGGAAAACAAACATTGCCCAGCACCACAAAGTTTGTGAGTTTGTTTTTTCCCAGAAAAGTTCACTGCTTGACAAAGTCCAGGATTCAAGTTACCTAAATGTTGACGGTGGCCATGAACTCTGGCCCAGCCCTCTGTTTAGGAGGGTATAAATCTCAGCTGCTTGGGTCTTGCTCCATCATCAGCACACAAAGGCCTCAACTAGCAACATGAAGTTGGGTGGCCTCTTCTTCCTGGCCAGTCTCCTCACCCTCAACACAAGTCTCCAGGCAATTGGTAAGTCTCGTCCCACCTTTCAGAACAAGAGTCTGGAAGTGGGAAATCTAGGACTATCCTGTGCAGTCTAAAGAGGGGATGGAGCGGGGATGGGTAAACATGGAGAACGGTCCATGTAAGGAGCCCCTGAGGCACACTTTAATTTTCCCCACGAGACCCCTTGCCAGCATTTCTCTGTGTCTGCCGACCTCCTCTCTCCCTTTCTCCAAAGGCCAACTTCTCCATTTGCACTGCCCTCACCTCCTCCTCTGTCTCTGCTTCATCAGCTTCTGGGTCTCTCCCCAGTGTTTCTAACCCTCTTCTCTCCATTTGATTCTACCTACAAGCATATCATGCGAAGAAGAGTTGACTCATTGGAAAAGACTTTGATGCTGGGAGGGATTGGGGCAGGAGGAGAAGGGGACAACAGAGGATGAGATGGCTGGATGGCATCACGGACTCGATGGACGTGAATCTGAGTGAACTCCGGGAGTTGGTGATGGACAGGAAGGCCTGGCGTGCTGCAATTCATGGGGTCGCAAAGAGTCAGACACGACTGAGCAACTGAACTGAACTGAACAAGCATATAAATTCCTGTATTGTTGAGACAACATTTTTCTGAACCCTCTTCTGTCTTCTCTTTCTCTTTCTTCCAAACCACTGACCCCTGAGCCCATCCAATATATCTTCAACCACCACCATTACAGTTACCACTGATACCAACCCCCCAACCCCCACCCCACACTCCACTCTCCAAATGCACCAATACCTTCTTTGTTGACAATCTAATAATGTTTCTTAGTTGTCAATCTCCTTGGTATCCCTGCAGAACTGACATTGTTCAGGATCTTTTCAGTCTGAAACTCTCTCTTTGCTCTCTGATGGCTTCTCTCTTTGCTCTTCCTTTCCTGTGCCTTTGGCTTTCTTTTCTTTCTACCAACACCGTCCCCCCACCCCCAACCTTATAGGCTCCCAGTCAAACATGATTTCTCCGGTTGCCTTGCTCCTGCCTTGAGCTCAGTCACTAAGTCAACCAGCGAGAGTTCCAATCCCACTCTTTGAGACCCCATGGACTGTAGCCCACAATGCTCCTCTGTCCATGGGATTTTCCAGGCAAGAATACTGGAGTGGGTTGCCATTTCCTCCTCCAGTGGATCTTCCTGACCCAGGGATCAAATCCATGTCTCCTGCATTGGCAGGTGGATTCTTCACTACTGCGCCATCTGGGAAGCCTGCTCCTCCCACTCTGACGTAATCAATGACCAGTCCTTGTGAAATCTTCTTTCACAACTTCTTGTACAGCCATTCCAAACTGACCTGTACTACTCTAGTTACATACCTGGACCCTTGCAATACTCTTGGAACTCTCTCTCATCCAAAACATGTATCATGTGTTGAATTCCAGCCAACTCCATGCATGAATGTGAGATTGTTCTTCCCAAAGTGCAGCTCTAATCAGGAGACTGATTTCCTCAAAATGTAAATGTGTTCTTTTATGTGACGACCTCCCCAACTCCCTGGTGGCTCAGAGGTTAAAGCGTCTGCCTCCAATGTGGGAGACCCGGGTTCGATCCCTGGGCCAGGAAGATCCCCTGGAGAAGGAAATGGCAATCCACTCCAGTATTCTTGCCTGGAGAATCCCATGGACAGAGAAGCCTAGTAGATTACAGTCCACGGGGTCGCAAAGAGTCGGACACGACTGAGCGACTTCACCTCCCCAACTCCTGCCTGTGGAAATCTGCTTAATCCTTGAAAGCCCCACTGTACTGGCTATTTCCACCATAAACATAATGAACATACTCATTCCTTCTAGTTTAGGGCAGTAAGTTCTCAAACTTTAATATGACAGGAATCATCCAAGGAGCCTGTTAAACTGCATATTGTGATTCAGGTCTGGAGTGGGGCCCAAGATTACGAATTCTTAACAAGCTTCACGGTGATGCTAATAACCCTGGCCAACAGACCACATTTTAAGTAGAAGAGACTCTGCCAGCACTTTTGACTCACCCTAAAAAGCTTGTTAAAAAAGCCCAATGCCAACATCCTCTGCTCAGGCTCTCTGAGGTCTCTAGCTTTCTCTGTGTGGGGTGTGTGTGCTTATTGAGATAAAATTTACCATTTTAAGGTATACCACTCAGTGGTTTTGGTATATTCACATTGTTGGGCAGCCATCACTGTCATCTAGCTGTAGCTCATTTTCATCACCCCCAAAAGAGGTCCCATACCATTATCCAACTCCCTGTTCTGAACTTCCCCCACCCCTGACAACCTCTAATCAACTTTCCATCTCTAAGCATTTTTCTACTCTAGATATTTCGTATAAAGGAAGTCATTTGACAATGTGATCTTTTGTGTCTGGCTTCTTTCACTATTTTCAAGGTTCATTTAAGTTGTAGCGTCTATCAGTTCTCCACTCCTTTTCATGGCTGGATTGTGTGGATCTACCAGATATGATTTATACATCCATCAGTTGATGGACACTTGGGTTATTTCTACTTTGTGGCTAGTATGAAGTTAATGCTGCTATGAGCATTTGTGTGCAAATTTTTGTGTGAACATATTTTCAGTTCTCTAGGGTAAAATTGCTAGGAGAGGACAAAAAATTGCTAGGAGTGGACATAGTCACATAGCAAGTCTATGTTTAATTTTTTGAGGAGCTGCCAAGCTGTTTTTCACAAAGCCTGCACCAATTTAACCGCGATCAACCAGCGAGAGTTCTGATTGCTCCCATATCCTTGCCAACACTTGTTGACACCTGACATTTGATTATAGCCATCATAGTGATTGTAAAGTGGTATTCCACTGTGGTTTCAATTCACATTTCCCCAGTGACTAATGATGTTGGACACTTTTTAATATGCTTAATGATAATTTGCATATGATGTATTCAAGAAATAGCTATTCAAGTCCTCCTTTTGCAAGATAGAAGTGTTTGTCCTTTTCCTGCTGAGTTGTAGGAATTCATGATATAATCTGGATATTAGACTGTTATTAGATATATGATTTGCAAATATTTTCTCCTATTCTATGATCTGTCCTTTCATTTACTCGATAGTGTTCTTTAACGGACAAAAGTCATTAATTTTATGAAGTGCAATTTCTTTACCTCTTTTGTTGCTTGTGTTTTGGGTGTCATTTTTAAGAAATCATTGCCCAATTCAAGGTCACAAAGATTCACACTGATGGTTCCTTCTAAGAGTTTTATAGTTTTAGCTCTTATAGTCAGGTCTTTGATCCATTTTGAGTGAATTTTTGTGTATGTAGATATATACTATGTATGTATGCATTTACTGTTTGAGGTAGTAATCCAAATTTATTTTTTTGCATGTGGATGTCCATTTGTCCCAGCATCATTTGTTGAAAAAAAAAAAAAATCCCATTCTTTCCCCATTGAATGGTCTTTGTCAGTGTGTGTGTGTGTGTCTGTGTGTTTAAATCCCAGCCAATTCTCTAGCACAGTAATGGTTAAACCACTTCTCTGTACTCTTTTCAGTACCTCTTTTATGTCACTTTCCATCAAAATGTTTAACGTTGTGAATTACAGTCTGTTGAGAGCAAACTTTGATTTCCCATCCTGATTATTTCTGCCTTGCTGATATGAAATCTGACTCATACCTCTATTTCCTCAAATATCTAGTCCCTGTTCTTTACATATGGTAGGTATTTTTAAAAGAATAAGTTGATGAATTAGAAACAAGGGAATGAATGAGTAAATAAACCATGAATGAATGAATGAATGGCTGAATGTTAACAAAGGGTTATGATCCCCAACCTTCCTCCACAAATTGGCAACAGCTTATGAAATCCTAAAATGTCAGAGACATGCTGTCTCTGGGAGAATCTCTAGTCCAGCTCAGCATCAGCATCATCTGGAGCCCTCATTAAAATATACACATATAGGCTCAACCCTGGAGAACCTGAGTAATCAAGTCTGGACCAAGTCCTACACTCTGTAGTTCATCTGAAAGCTCCCAGGCGATTCTGATCATCAGCTACATTTGAGAGTCACTCATCTAGTCCAACCTCTCTTTACTTGCTCAAGCCACACACCAGACAACCCCCATTTACAGGCAATAACAGGGAAACTGAATGAGATTCATAGTGGTGGCAAAACAGGTCAACCACTGGCAGGACCCGCAGTGAGAATCCTCTTGTAGGTGATGATGTGCTTGTTGGTTGAGATGCTCTTTTGCCCAAGACTTTTAAGCAGCTTTGAGGGTCTGCCTCCATCTTTAAACTCTATCTTTATGAGTATCAAGACTAGAATCCAATAAGTGCTTCCATCAGAAATAATTTCTTTGTTGATGTCTGGCAGAAACACCATATTGTAAAGCAATTAAACTTCCATTAAAAATAAATACTAAAAAAAATAGTTTCTTGACCTCTGGGAGCTCAACTCTGTATTCAAGGTTAATTTCACTGAGTTGCATAACACAAGGGACATGTGCATTAATGGTAAACAACCCTGAATTCAAATCCGAATAACCCAGATCTTATTTACTGGAAGGGTCAGATGAGGTTCTATTGGAGCTCGTGTTTACACAGTGAAGTCCTAGATCAAAGTGTATCCTGATGTTATTAGGACATGGTCATTCACAACATAAATAATCATGGTATTTAAGTGTCTCAACCCAGTCTTTTCTGATCGTGAAGGTGTCTGTGTGGAGCAGTGCCGAGAAGACCGGAACTGCATGGCAGGAGAGAAGTGAGTCAGCAATGGCTGTGGCCACGTGTGCTCACCAGCCCCGCAAGCAAATAAGGCTGAGCGCCCTGCCTGAATTCCTCAGCTCCACAGGAATATGCTTGGTCCTGCCCAACCTTCCAACTGCTTAACATACACACACCCGAATAGTTCAGTTACCTTATACTAAGTTCTTTGAGTACTTACTACCCACTACCCTGTGTGCTAAGCCTCTTCAGTAGTGTCCCACTCTGTGTGATCCTATGCACTGTAACCTGCCAGGCTCCTCTGTCTGTGGGATTCTCCAGGCAAGAATACTGGAGAGGGTTGCCATGCCTTACTAGTCCCCATTTTCCTCTCTCCAGTACTTGGATTAGCTGACAATCCATTCTTAGCAGATTCCTCAGGAAGTTCCCATGTCCCCAGTCTTCTCCATCAGTCACTGCATTGCTTCCCACAGATTTCTGCACAGAGGCAGACACCTCACTGCTTTGGTGGAGTTCAGTGTTGTGTCTTTCATCCACTCATATTTTGGACTTTGAGGGGATACCTTATTCTGCATTTTGTCGTCTACGTGTTTTAAATTTTACTATTTTGATAGCTTTGTGTGTGTTTTTATGGGGAGATTTTAGAAAATTCAAAAATGTATGCAATCTACACAATTAAATCCATTTTTCCAGAATCTGACATTATTTTTGTTGACCAACTTCTTTTGCCTTTATGAACCATCTGCTTGATCCTTTTGCCCATTTTTCTGTTATGTTATCAGTTGGTACTATTGATTTATAAGAAATTCTGGATGCAAGTTTTTTGTTGTATGCATGGATTATAAACAGTTTCTACTAATGTGGCTTTCTTTTCACTCTCTTAATGCCGTCATTCAATGAAGAAACATTCTTAATTTTAATGAGATTCCATCTGCCTATCTGTTTTAATGGTCAGTAATACTTATGTGATATTTAAGAAATGCTTGCCTATCCTGAGATCATAAAGGTATCTGTTACAGTATCTTCTAGAAGCTTTATTGCTTTACCTTTTAATTAGGTCTATAACCTTTTTGGAACAGACTTTGTTGTGTGGTATGAGGTAAGAGACAAGATTCCTTTTTTACTTGGTAGGGCTTTTTTTTTTTTTGCTTTTTTAAAAGAATATAAATTTATTTATTTTAATTGGAGGTTAATTACTTTACAATATTGTATTCATTTTGCCATACATCAACATGAATCCGCCACAGGTATACACGTGCTCCCCATCCTGAACTGCCTTCCCACCCTCCTCCCTCCCCGTACCATCCCTCTGGGTCGTCTCAGTGCACCAGCCCCAAGCATCCAGTATCATGCATTGAACCTGGACTGGTGATTCATTTCATATATGATATTATACATGTTTCAATGCCATTCTCCCAAATCATCCCACCCTCTCCCTCTCCCACAGAGTCCAAAAGACTGTTCTATACATCTGTGTCTCTTTTGCTGTCTCACATACAGGGTTATCATTACCATCTTTCTAAATTCCATATATATGTGTTAGTATACTGTATTGGTGTTTTTCTTTCTGGCTTACTTCACTCTGTATAATCGGCTCCAGTTTCATCCACCTCATTAGAACTGATTCAAATGTATTCTTTTTAATGGCTGAGTAATACGCCATTGTGTATATGTACCACAGCCTTCTTATCCATTCATCTGCTGATGGACATCTAGGTTGCTTCCATGTCCTGGCTATTATAAACAGTGCTGTGTGAAGATTCCTTTATATATATATATATGAACAACCCAGTTAACCGAATTGCATTTCAGTTCTGCAGCTATGCTTAAAATTATCTTATTTTCTTGATTATTGTTGGTTTTGGGGAAACCATATAAACTTTTAGAATAAGCTTATCCATTTTTGTGAAAAATTCTTCTATGATTTTGACTGGGATAGTATTAACTTTATTAGGGTGGGGGAAATGATATGTTTATGACACAATCTTTTCATCCATAAACATGGCATCTCTCTCCATTTATAAGATAGCTAATTTTTTTTCTTAGGAGTATCACATATTTTTCTGCACATAATTGGTTAGATTTATTTTTTGAATGTTATTGTAAAGGCATTTAAGTTATTTATTTTCGAACTCAAGACTTCAGCGCTTTTAACCGCATCTTTCCTCTTGTCAGGCATGTGTGTGGATGAGTGCAGAGAAGACAGGGACTGCGGGGTAGAAAAAGAGTGCCTCCAGGTTGGCTGCCAGCATGTCTGCCTGCCTCTAGCTACAGCAGGTGAGTCCTGACTTTCTCCACCACCGTCTGTCCTGAGAGAGTTAGGAGCTTGGGGTTATCTAAAGTTGCACAACTGTGTGGTCACCCAGAGAAACACTGGAATGCCTGAGGTGTCTCTCTGTTCTTGCCCTTTGAGCAAAAAGCTGGTCACTGCACCCTTTCTCGCTACATTGTGAAGTCTGGGAATGCTGAAAAAAAAAAATCTCATTTAATTTTGCACAAGCAATATTTACTTATTACAGAAAAGTCAGGAAGTACAGGACAAATTGATGGCAAGATGTGCCTATAATCGTATTACTGGGAGATAAACATAGTTACGTGTATGTTCATATCCTTCCACACATACATTCTGAGGGTAAGGCCTTTGCACCACAATGAAGATCCCACGTGCTGCAATTACCAACAGATGGAGCCAGAAAGAAAAAAAGAATGGAAGGAAGGAAAGAATATTTTTAAAAAAGAGAGAGAAAGCAAGAGAAGAAGAACTGGATGGGAGTTGGCAAGCTAAGAATGGGTGGAATAGAAGCCTTAGGAAAGAGAACAACATATCCAAAGGTCCTGAGGCAAAAATGAGGATCATACATTTGAGATGAGAAAAGAAGATTGGTATGGCTGGAGCCTCAAAACAAGGGAGCAGGCTGAGCCTCAGCAGACAGGCAGGGACCCAATTATGGGGCATTTGACAGGACATGCTACAAGGATTTGGATTTTATTCTGGGTATAACGGGAAGCTTTGGAGGGTTTTCAGGTGGCTGCAGTGGAGAATGGAAGGGATGCGGGAAGAATGGAAGTGGAGAGACCTAGTGGAGCATATTATGGTCATCCGGGCAGGAGATAAGGATGATTTCTACTGAAATGATTTCATGTCTGCAGGTAAAGTTTGTGTGTAGGAATCTATTGCATTTACTTCGATTTTTAAATGAATATTCAGTAAAGCAACAAATTAAAAATATAGCTTACCAGTGGATAAAGAAGATGTGGTACATATATACAATGGAATATTGCTGCTGCTGCTGCTGTCGCTTCAGTCATGTCCGATTCTGTGCGACCCCATGGATGGCAGCCCACCAGGCTCCGCCATCCCTGGGATTCTTCAGGCAAGAGTACTGGAGTGGGTTGCCATTTCCTTCTCCAGTGCGTGAAAGTGAAGTCACTCAGTCGTGTCCGACTCTTCGTGACTCCATGGACTGCAGCCCACCAGGCTCCTCCATCCATGGGATTTTCCAGGCCAGAGTACTGGAGTGGGGTGCCATTGCCATCCCAGCACTAGAGGATGCTTATTGGCCAAAACAGACTTCTGACCTGGGTTTGTGCACTTCAAGTGTGATTCTCTCCACCATGACTATGGACTGCAGCCCACCAGGCTCCTCCATCCATGGGATTTTCCAGGCCAGAGTACTGGAGTGGGGTGCCATTGCCATCCCAGCACTAGAGGATGCTTATTGGCCAAAACAGACTTCTGACCTGGGTTTGTGCACTTCAAGTGTGATTCTCTCCACCATGACTGGGTACACGGAACTCTAATACTCAAAATGGCAACAGGAGGCTTGGAATTCACATCTTTTAAATAGGGTTGGTGTCTTCTAAGTTCTGATTAGACCCTCGAGTGCTTGTCCTGTGTGACTTGTGTAGACAGAAGCCTTCCCTGGGGGTGTAGCAAACATTCCTCAGGGCTATGCTAGACTTTTTTTATGTCTTTAGCTCTTTCAGGACGTTTATTACCCTCCCCTCTGGCATGAAAGACACTTGAAACCATCCATCCTTTAGATCCTTCTGTAACCCTCTGATCTGTGTGGATGGAATCTTGCATCTCCTTCTAAGGTTACAGCTGACACCCTGCAGCAATTTCTTACCACATAATTCAATTCTGAATGCCTGTGAGCATCTTCTTGATGCTCAGCCTTGACTTCAGCTGCCTGGTTGGATTCTGCATACCGGCCAAGCCCTCATCCGCTTCTGAGGCACATCCTGAGGTCTTCCACGAGGGTGGTGGTGGAGAAGCCAAAGTGAAGTGAAGTGAAGTGAAGTGAAGTCGCTCAGTCGTGTCCGACTCTTTGCGACCCCGTGGACTGTAGCCTGCCAGGCTCCTCTGTCCATGGGATTCTCCAGGCAAGAATACTGGAGTGGGTTACCATTTCCTTCTCCAGGGGATCTTCCCGACCCAGGGATCGAACCCGGGTCTCCCTCCTTGGAGGCAGACGCTTTAACCTCTGAGCCACCAGGGAAGCAGGAGAAGCCAAAGTCGCTGGAATTGAGAGAGATTTTCAGACAGTTGACAGGATTTGTTGATAGAATTTGTTGATTGACAGGATTTGTTGATAGATTGGATGGATGGATCAGGGAGAGGAGTTCCAAGGGTGACTTCCTGTTTTCCTCTTGAGCAGCTTGGAGGATGGAGGTTCCATTCCTGAGGAGGGGGGCTCGGAGAAGGAGCGCAGCCGCGGTAGTTACAGCTCCACATTCAGGGCACGCTCGGTATCCACCCAGCTCCCCGCAGGCCCGAGCACCCCAGTGACTCAGGAGGAGAGCCGACCTGCCTGGCAGCGGGGGTGAGCGGCCGCGGTTTGCCACTTGCGGAGCCTGCTCTGCAGAGGTCGTCAGCGGCCCCATGCTGTGCCCACCTCCTCCCTGCCCTTCGCCCCTGCACTCCCGGTGCCCGTCCTTCCAGCCCCCAGGTCTCCTCACCTCCTCACTCACTCTAGTCCCTTTGGCTTTGAGATTTGAGCTTCCATCCCATTTTAGTGTGGATGGAGGTGCAGAGAACTGGTTTCCGATGGGATTTGTGTGCGCTCAAGAGCACCGGGGCGCTAAGGACTGGAGTTTGGAAGAGGAGGGTGCCGTCCAGTGAGGAAGTGGCCTTGGCCAGGGCAGCCGTGGGCTCCGCGGACAGACTGTGCTCATTTCCTGACTTTGCCCCTGACAGTAGGTGGTCGTCCGCTCCCCACCACTAAACTCACGGATGGACAGAGACCTCTGACCTCTGGGGTCAAAGAGCATCCTTCCTCCATGGGAGTTTAGGGTCGAGGCCGACAGCCATGGCGTGCCTTCCCCAAGGACTGAGCTGGAGGGCGTGCGCTGGGCCACACTGGTGTCCCTGAGGCCCTTCTGCAGTTTGTGTCCAGTGATGCACGGCCAGACTGGCATCAGCCTCCGCCTCCGCCTCCTGCCTGCCTCCTTTCCTCCTCACGCCCACGGAGCACTGCCCTGTACCTGCCTCTGTCTTTGGTTGAGGAGGTGGTGGGGAGGATGGCCACATTTCCAGGGTCACTTTTACCCCAGGTGTCAAGGATAAGGGTCAGGCAGCATCTAAAGAGACTGTAGGACTTCAGTGTTGGGGTGCATGGATTGGGGACGGAGCACGGATTTTGGGCGAGAGCGCAGATTTGATGGGCGAGCACAAGGGGGCGCTATTTACAGGCGGTCGAGGCGGGCACAGAGAAGTAAATGTTTTGAGTGGCAGAGACCTGGAGAAGAGCTTTCTGGGAAGCGTGAGCCGCTCTGCCCACTTGGACGAGGGAGTGGCGAGGTGTGTTTGCTGTGCACCTGAGCTCTGCACATGCAAACAGAGGGTCTCCCCACGGTCGTCTGTATTCACACTGTTCGCCTTGTCTAAGGACCCTGAACTGGGGTCACTGTTCGTCCTCCTAACTACGCCCCTATCATTCCACTATTTACATCTACTCCTATTGAAATGTTTACAAGGCCCCAGATACGCAGTAAATACATAGAAGTATCTGTAAAATCAAAGAAATGACCAGGCTGTCTGCGAGAGAACCAATTCAAGCCACCAGTCCCTTTCTGCAGCACGGATTTATTTCAAGACCTCGGCGTCTGCAAGGGGACGACAGATGCTCTCCGGGGGCTGCAGTCTCCTCTGGCCCCAGAAGGTGGGGCTTCATGGCGAAGCTTCAGGAGAGCGCAGACCATCAGAGCAGGAACAAACGCGAGCGCGGGCTTTCATTCGGGCCTCGACTCGCCCAGGGCGCATCTGGGGTGAGGGAGCTGGTTGGGGAGGGGAGGTGGCTCTGTGGCTTCTTCTCATTTTCCCTCGACTGTGAAGGTTCCACTGTTCCCAGCTCACTTGGACGTTTGGTCCAGGTATTTAAATATTTCTGCACCCAGGCCTGGCCTGGGTCGGCACAGATGGGTCACCCACTTCTGGTCTGGAAGCTGAAGAGCAACAAGGAGAAGATGAGAAGTGGAGAGTCAGCAGGCAAAGAAGAGTCCGTCCACCACCCTAGCCTTTCCCCCGACCCCCACCAGCAGCTGCCTCCTGTGTCACCACACCCCACCCCACTCTTGTCGCTGTTCCTAGAGACTCCTGCCCCTGCTTCCCTCTCCCAGCCCTACTGGTTCTTGAGATTGCACCCTTTCCATTGTTGGGGGGCTGTATTTACATGACCCCTGGCTGAGGGCACTGGTCCTTCGATAATTTTCCACATGAGAGAGTGGGATTTCCATTGACATGTAGGAGAAATAGCAGGTTATCAGCTGGTTCTGCCACACCTAGGGCTGTAAGATGCTGGAAACTGCTCCATGAGAATGCTTAGACCTCTATCTGCACCCCCACAGCCCCTGAGGAGACATAAGACATAAGACAGGAGCATCTGGCAGGAAATGTTCTGATCTGCCTCCTCCCCACCCTACTTCCTTTAAAAAAATCTTTTGGCTGTGCTCCCAGGCATGTGGGATCTTAGTTCCACAGCCAGGGGGTGGGGAACCAATGGCTCTGGCAGGACAGACTCTTAACCACTGACCCACCAGGGAAGCCCCCTCCCGGCCTTTAAATTGTCCTCCTCTGAGACATCTCCTCCCTCCCACTGCCAGCCCCTCCCAGCCTCATCTCCCAGACCCTCTCCAGGGCTGGGATGGGACTCTGTGGTCCTAGTGTTTCAAATTTCTGATTGTCCTCAGGATTCAGAAATAAGGAATCAGAATTCCTAGAAAATCTCAAATCATAAATTGTTTCATATTTGTCTTTTTTAAAAATTGAGATATAAATAGATGTATAACATTGTATTCATTTTAGGTGTACTGTATGTTTAAATTTAAATTTTTTTCATTTTATTTGAAATTACTTTATTTAAATTTTATATTATTTTGAAGTATAGTTTCTTTATAATATTGCCTTAGTTTGTATATTTTTTGCAGCACTTTATTCTCAGTTTTTAAAAATAATGTAACTATATAAGATGTGTATAAGAGACAGGTATACCACTCAGTGTTAACTATATAGTAAACGATGAATCATTTTTTGCTGATAGGTTTTTTTTTTAAGTTTCAGAGGTTTTCAGTAAAAATAAATAAATCCAAGGTAATAATAAATGATGTTTCTATGTATAGTGACAAGATGATGGACTCGGGAACACATTGAATGTTCTGTAGCAAATAGAGACAGTTGATAATAGAAAACATGAAGAGAGGGTCCATTAACACAAAGTAAAGGGTTAATGAAAATCATTTAAAAATTGAAAAAAGTGCTTTAACTATTTTATATTTTAAATATTTAAAGTTTATCATTCAAAAGTAAAAGTTTTAAACATAGGAAGCATTGAGACTTCTCTGGTGATTCAGTGATTAAGCTGCCACACTCCCAGTGGGGCCCAGGTTCAATCCCTAGTCAAGGAACTAGATCACATATGCTGAAATGAAGACCTACTGCAGCCAAATAAATAAAACAAACAAAAAACCCTAAACAAACAAAATAAAACACAGGAAACATTAGCTGCAAGCTATTTTTAGTCTTTACTTACCTTTGCTTAGCCTCAAATATTTCAGACGCAGAACATTTTTTCCATATTGGGTTAGCCAAATTGTTGAAAGCATGTCTAAATGCATTTTCAAGTTGGAGTTTGAATACTAAATGCTTCATATAATCTCATTTCCTATTTTAACGATGGACATGTCTTGTCTGCTTGTCCTGAATTTAGTTTCTCTTTTCAAATTGGTGTTGCTTTGGCAAATTTAAATTTTACAGAAAAGTTAGCCAACGTTTCTGCTGTCATGTCCTAGTATTCTGTGACATTTACACATTGACTCTATGTATTTCTTCTGTCAAAGCATTTATAAAGAACTATCACCTTCAGCAATTATTCAAACCCTGGGCAACTGAACGTTATGGGCAATGTCAGTGAACGTTATTATTCAAATAACATAATATCCACATCTCTGAGCAAGAATCACAGTTGGAGTTGCCCATTTAAGGACATAATTTGCTTTTCCCAACTTGTTCTTTCTTGAAGCACCACTTATATGATTGTGAAAGTATATGAGTTTTACAAACTCATTAGCATTTCTTAGCTGTGGACTCACACTTTTACCAGTGCAATGGTCTCAAGCTACCGGATGGGGATAACCTCTCCCCTAACTGCTCCCAGTCGCTCCACACGCTGATCTTAACCTTGAACTCCACGTGCCAAGTGTTTACCGCTTTTGTTCTTGATGTCAGCAAATTCCTTTAAGTCAGTAACTTCTCTCTGTTGATTGTCATGCGGTATTCTATCAGAGAATTAGAATATTTTTTCCCATTTTTCCAATTGCTCTACTGAGTTTTGGGGGGACTTGTAATTTAGAAAAAAGCGTATAATTTCCTGAGAAATATAATTTCCCACATGAAGATGCTAGTGGGTGCCTAGGGTAGGCCAGAGCAGGGCGGGACTGTTCCCCTGCATCTGAGAGGACCCTCCCTCACAGGTCTGGCAGTGGTGGGGACTGTTAAAAAGTAGGAAGTTTGCTCAGCTCAGAGGAGCAGGGCCTTGGCTAGGAGGCAAGAAAGCTCCATTAGTTCTTGTTTCTTCTCCGGAAAGCTGTGTCACTCCAGGCAGGACACCTACCCTTTTTGAACCTTTGTCCTTAAAATGGCAATAGTAGCCTTAGGGCAATTACTGTGCAAACTGATATTTATACCAATGATTGTTTTGTGCAATAAAGGCCTTATTATCCCCACGGAACAGAAGAGGAAGCTATGGGTCAGGAAAACTAGACAAGATACAAAAGGTCACAACCTGGCCAGAGCAGAGCTTCCAGACCCAAGCTCCCAGGCAGAAACAATCTGCTTCTGCCCCCAGTGCATTCCAGCATGTTGCCTGAGCGAATGGCACAGAGTCGGCTTTTTATGTATACCTGGGATAGATACTCTTTTGAGATGCTGGGCAGAGCAGTTGCAGCTCTGGGTCGGGCATGGGATCACCAGGGTCAACACTGATGCACTTAACACCAGTCTGGACCCAGACAGCCATGCTGTGGGTCATTTTCAGTACAGTGTTCAAAAACATTACCTGTGCTAGACAGCATTCCATCATAAAATAGGCCTGTGCTGGATGATGTTCCCCGACTGTCGGCTAAGGTGAGTTCTGATGGGCGAGGCTAAGCTGTGGTGTCTGGGAGGTTAGGTGCATTATACGCATTTTCAGCTTTCTGTATTTTCCATTTCCGGTGCATTTATCGGGAGGTAACCACCTCTTGAGTTGAGGAAGATGTGCCCTGAGACTCTACTATAGGCCTGGTGCTTGGCTTAGTTCCTGATGTGGCTCATCTCCCTTCCTCACAACCACCCTTTGAGAAGTTATCACTGATCCCGTTTGCAGATGAGAGGTCATATGACAATAACTGAAATTATTGGAAAGCAGTGAAAAGCTCTTTTGCAGTCAAAATTCCTGGAAAAGAGCTGTCAAATATTGCCATTTGACATAGCAGGGTGTCAAATGACAGTCCCAGTGTGCAGTGCTGTTCAGTCTCCGAGTTTGGTTGACATTCAGCTCAGGAGAGTTGCTTCCTGGGAAGCCCCCTCCCAGGTCCCTCTGAGCTGCCTTCGCCCCTGGCTCCAGCCCCCTGCAGAGAGGCAAGCAGGCCTGTTGAGGGCAGTGAGCTGCGGGTCAGGACACTTGGGGTTTAGCCCTGCCTCTTTCACAGTCACCTGCTGCCTCCTCTTCCTGTAGCACAGGTATTTACTGAGAGCTCTGTGCCATGTACACACTGGACAGGTCTTGCAGGGAGAGGAGGGAAGCTGACTTGGGTGTCTCAGGCTCAATTTCCCCTGAGACCACATGGATTGCAGCTGGGTGTGGCGGGCAGTGGGGACCCTGAGGCTTGGGCAGCGCCCCCTGTCTAAGGGGACAGCACCTCATCCTCAGGCCCAGTTGGAGGTGAGCTTGTGGAAACTTGGGCTCATGTCTGTTTGGTCTTCCATATTTGTGAAAGAAATGGGCAATAGGGATTTTTTAAGGTTTCCAGTTTTTCAATGTTGGCAACCATCCAAATATGGTCAAACCCCATCTAATCTGTGAAGAGAGCATGATCCTTTGTGGGTTCCTGTCGCCCAGATTCTGCTCCTGCCTGGAGGCAGCTGAGCAGACACCTCTGGGTCAGCTTCTCGAGGCTGGAGACCAAAGGCCAGGAAGGCTGTTTTCAGAGGCAGGTTTTCTCCACCCCAGGAGAGGCAGAAGTGAGCCTCAACCAGAAATAGGGAGACACCCTCAGGAAAGACACTGTTTTGCAGGAACCCCAGACCACGTTTTCCAGACCACCCACAGCTCCTCACTGTAGCCCCACCCCCTGCCCACCCCCACCTTCAGTCTCCAGCCCCTGTGTTCTCTTTGTTGAGAGCAGGGAGAGTAGCAGGCTCACTTTCATTGGCCTCCGAGTGCAGGACGGCAAGAGTGAGGAGGAAGGCCAGGGCGGCCAGGCTGACCCTCATCGTTCTGGGTGCCAACCAGCAACAGGAACAGGGCTGGGCTGAGGACTCCTGGGTTCTCTGGCTCCTTGAAATCTGGGCTCTGAGCCTCCTTTATAAAAAGTTGCTGCTCAGGAAGTCAAAACATACAAAAATTTGAGATTGCATGGCAGTTTTGATTCTTTGGTGTTGTAATCAATGCTGTTGTGCAGTGCATGTGCTCTGTGGCCCCGTGGACTGTAGCCTGTCAGGCTCCTCTGTCCATGGAATCTTCCAGGCAAGAATACTGGAGTGGGTTGCCATTTCCTCAACCAGGGGATCTTCCTGATCCAGGGATTGAACCAGCGTCTCTTATGTCTCCTGAACTGGCAGGCGGATTTTTTCTCTTTTTTTTTTTTTAAATATAAATTTATTTATTTTAATTGGAGGTTAATTACTTTACAATATTGTAGTGGTTTTGCCATACAGTGACATGAATACTAACAATGAGAAAACAGAAAGAGAAATTAAGGAAACAATCCCATTCACCATTGCAACGAAAAGAATAAAATACTTAGGAATATATCTACCCAAAGAAACAAAAGACCTACGTATAGAAAACTATAAAACACTAATGAAATAAATCAAAGAGGACACAAACAGATGGAGAAATATACCATGTTCATGGATTGGAAGAATCAATATAGTGAAAATGAGTATACTACCCAAAGCAATCTATAGATTCAATGCAATCCCTATCAAGCTACCAATGGTATTTTTCACAAAACTAGAACAAATAATTGCACAGTTTGTATGGAAATACAAAAAACCTCGAATAGCCTCTGCCTGACTTCAGGCTCTACTACAAAGCTGTAGTCATCAAGACAGTATGGTACTGGCACAAAGACAGAAATAGATCAATGGAACAAAATAGAAAGCCCAGAGATAAATCCATGCACCTATGGATACCTTATTTTTGACAAAGGAGGCAAGAATATACAATGGAGAAAAAACAATCTCTTTAACAAGTGGTGCTGGGAAAACTGGTCAACCACTTGTAAAAGAAAGAAGACAGGCAGATTATTTACCAACTGTGTCACCTGGGAAGCCCTGTGACCAATGACATACCTAAAATATGAGAACTCAGTCAATTTAGACAAAGAAAAGAAGAAGGCAGAGAGTGACCCTGGCTTTCACATTTGGCTGATGTCTTGAGGGTGGTGGTGGGGGAGGCCTGGAGACCAGGAGCTGTGTCAGAAATGGCCCCCCTCTCCTGGTCTCCCCTGGGAGCCTGGTTAAGCCCCCTAGGTGAGCCCAACCTCAGGGATGGACCGTGAGCTCAGAGGTTGGGTGACTGTCTCAGGATCAGCAGCTATGGCTAGATGCCAGAGAGGGATGTGGGGGTGAGTGCAAGTTCACCCCGAGCACAAGGCCCACGACTGATAGGGGCTGGGGGGGAGCAGGGTCTAGGGGGTTCTGGGATGGCTGGGCCTCACCAGCCAGGGTGGACTGGAAACCTTCACCTACATGGAACAGAAGGGCCCTGCCCCTTGCCCAGGCCAGGGAGCTTCATCAGACCCTTAGCTACCCAGGCAGGGGCCCGGGCTCTCTGCTCAGGCAGGCCAGCCTCCAGGACAAGACTGAGGGACAGTTTCTTCTGGACTGAGCTGGGGGCGCCAGAGGCAGGGCAGTGCTGCCCACAGAATGCAGCTGTGTCTTGTCACCCTAAGTGTGTGCTGCAGGGGCCGTGCTCAGGATGCCAGGATGGTTTAGTGACCGAGATGGAAGGTGCCAACCATTCTGGGCGCCTGGGACCAAGGAGATTCCTGGGATGTGGGAATTTCAGTGCTGACACAGGGATGATTGGTTATCCTACTAGGAGGTCAGGCAGGGGTGACTGTCCCCACCTCCAATCCCACCAAATTCAGATCAGGCACCTGTGTGGTTTTTTCCCGTTTCTTTTCATTGTGATTACAATACATGTAATGTAGAATTTGCCATCATAAACATTTCTAAGGGTACAGTTCAGTGGTGTACATTCAGTGGTGATAAGTATATTCATACATTGTGCAGCCTACCCCCATCCATCCACAGAACTTTTCTCATCTTGCAAAACAGAAACTCTATTCCACTCAACAGTGACTTCTCATTCTCCCTTCCCAAGCCACTGGCAATCACTATTCTACTTTCTGTTTCCATGAATTTGATTATTCTAGGTATCTCACACATGAGTGGAGTCATACAGAGTTTGTCTCTTGGTGATGGGCTTTTTTTTCTTAGTATAATGTCTTCAAGGTCATCCATTTTGGAGCATATGTCAGAATTTCCTTTCTAAGCCTGAATGTTATTGCACTGTCTATATACCATGCTCTGCATGTCCATCCATCTGTTCATGGACACGTGCTGCTTCCACATTTTAGCTATTGTAAACAAATGTTGCTATGAATGTGGCCATACAAATACCTCTTTAATACCCTGTTTTCAATTTTTTTTAATTTAAATTTATTCATTTTTAATTGAAGGATAATTGCTTTACAGAATTGTGTTGGTTTCTACCAAACATCAACATGAATCAGCCATAGGTATACATATGTCCCCTCCCTCTTGACCCTCTCTCCCACCTTCCTCCCCATCCCACCCCTCTAGGTTGTTACATAGCCCTGGTTTGAGTTCCCTGAGTCATACAGCAAATTCTCACTGGCTATCTATTTTACATATGGTAATGTAAGTTTCCATGTTACTGTCTCCATACATCCTACCCTCTCCTTCTTCCCCTTGTTTTCAATTTTTTTAGCCTATACACCCAGAACTGGGATTGTTGGGTCATATGGTAAATCTATTTTAAATTTTTTCAGTAACTACCACACTGTTTGACAGCCATTGCATCGTTTTATATCCCCATCAACAATTGTACAAGCTGGGCTCCACATCCTCACTAACATTTGTTATTTTTTGTTATCTTTGAGAGTAACCATACTAATGGTGTGGGGTGATATCTCATGGTGTTAAGTATCTGTGTTTTTATCAGTTTTACATAATAGGGTTCCAGTTTGTTTGCAAAGAAAATGTCCTGTACTAAAAGGAAAAAAGTTAACCCCTTGTTCTTATGGAAAGAGCAGGAACTTTGATCTAGTCAGAGGCATTGTTTAAGCCCAGGAGTTCACCACTTACAAGCTATGGGAACTTTTGGTAATTTTGTTAAGCTTTTAAAGCTTTGCATGCCTACTGAAAGGTGTATGTGTTACCGACAGTGAGGTCCAGCTGCTCGCCACTCAAAAGCCAATGAAGAGGCCAGGTTGGTGGAAAGTAAAATTTGCTTTGTTTCGGATGCCAGCAACCAGCAAGAATGGACATCTGTCTAAAGGCCACCTCCCCATCACTGACAATCAGTGAACAAGAGCTTTTATAGACAGAGGAAGGCAGATATATGCAGAAATAGCACAGGCAGCTCCGACAGTCATCTTGAAATTGTCCTCTGTGGTCTGACCAGCGTCATCTTGATTATTTTACATACTGTTAATCTTCATTCTCAGGGTTGAGTCTGGTTCTCAGAATTGTGGCAGCTTATGTCACAGCTACAGTCTGGTCATCACGTACCTCACTTCTTCCACCTGGTGAGAGTTTCAGTATCTATTAATAAAAGACAACTCACAGGATATGGATCATAATATTATTTATGGCCCTTGAGAAGGAGCTAAAGGTCCTTGACTATGCTTAGTGAATACACTATTAGTACATAGTCTCCTGTGACTGTTTTCCTTTGTTTCTGCATATTCTTACTCATCTAAACTTATTCTTCGGCAAAAGTTTTTCCACAGACAAATGGCAGGCAGAGGACATGGGGGACAAGAACCATAGGTCCTGCCCCATTTCGTATGTACCCTAGCAATCTAAGTGAGTGAAATTTTCCTTATGTGTCCATATTGAGCCCTTCCTTAGGGCTTAGCTTCATTCATTCAGTAGGTGTTTTTTTTTTAAATGTTCTTTATTTTTAATTTTTAAAATCATTTTCTAATTTAATTTTTTTAACCTATGTTTATTGAACTGCTACTGTGTTCTACGCACTTTCTAGAACTTGAGGATACAGAGGCAGACAAGAAAAGCAAGGCTTTTGCTCTTCAGGTGCTCAAATTCCAGAGGGGAATCAGACAAACAACGGAGAGGGAGATGGAGGTACAAGCTAGGAAGAGAATGAGCCAAGGTGTTGTTATGGAGCCCGAAGGTTGAGTGAAGGTTACTTAGTAAGCCAGTTAGGGGAACCTCTTCAAGGGGGGTGTCATTTCAGCTGGGACTGGCTTGTTGAGGAGGAACTGGGCTTGCAAAGATCAGGGGAGGTGTGTCCTGGGAGTGGGAACAGCAAGGCCAAGACCTAGACGTGGAAATAGGTTTGGGACATTTGAGGAATAGCCAAATGAGTAGGGGACTGAAGAGAAGGGAGGTGAGGGCCATTGTCCAGGCCCTTTGTGTCTGGTCACTCGACAGTTTACTTTCCACTTCATCCATGTGGGCCCTGAATGTAGCTGTATCCTGGATTACAGGTGGGTGGATGTAACAAGAGCTCTTGTCAGTTGCTTTAAGGGAAAACAGGAAGAGAAGACCATGGATTCCTCCCCCTGAGACTTCAGTCTCCCCCCTGTAAGTGGACGGAGAGGGTCTGAGCTGCTTGATTTCTCCCAGCAAACCAGAGCCCAGCGGGGAGCAGGGCCTCTCCTGGTTCTTTTCAAGTTCAGAGAGATGGAGACACATGCAGTGGATGCCTCTGATGGCTGCCTTTGTCTTCCCTGCTGACTGTGGTCTCCTGGGTGTGCACAAGGATGGGGCAGGTGGCCGACACTGGCCTTTGTCCCTTGGTGAGCAGAGCATCAGATGTGGGGGAGGTGGGGGACACACGTGGGCAGGAGGAGGGGAGAAGCTGATTCATTCATATCATCACTTGCATCCTTGTGCCAGCTTCTGGACTCTTGAATCTAAGTTCCTGGTAACACTCAGTTATCAGCCTTCCGTGCTTTTGTAAGCAGCATGCACCCTTATCCTCAAGCTTTATTCTTGCATAACTGACCCTACTTATCTACTTAAAAAAGAAGGGTTGGAGTAAGAGAGAGGTCTTGGGGAGGATTAAGGCACCAAGAGATTTGAAGTGGGGGGTAAAGTTGCTGTTTTTGTTTTTACACTAGCACAAAGGATAATATGCCAGCCCACAATAGACTGTACTTTAGTTTCCTGAACTTTACTGCTTTTCCAGCTGGTTCTGGGTTACTTTTGTTAAATGCTAGGGATCAGAGCCTTTGTTCACAGCTTTTTCCAGCCCACATTTCCTCAGATGTCCATTGCCGCCAGAGATGGAAGTGGAGTTAGTCTAGCTTCACTTGCCCTAGCTTCACCCATGCTGACTTGCAGTGAACACTTCCTTTTCAAAGTGCCAACAAAGGATTTCTTACCAAGAATTGCATAGACATAGAATCTTGCCCTTAACAGAGGTGGATGACCCCTCTCAAGTTCATGGAATCCATCTTCTTTACTATTCCTTTTTTGGAAAGTCAAAAAAGCATTGAAGACGGAAACTGAGGGTGACTGGAGAGGGATATTTTAATCACAGTGTTGGCGTCACGCTGTCAGTTGCACAACCCAGGGCTGTCAACAGCCTTTGGTTAACAGAGGGGTGTGCAGAGTATCTGCATGACTATCTCAGTTTCTCCATTGGTTGGAAACTCTTCTGGTGAAATTACTTGTTCTTTGAGGTCCTTCTGAAGAAATGATTTCCTAGTTAGAGGGTGGCCAGGAGCTGGTATTGCAGCAGGCCTCCTTCAAGGACAGATAGATCTGTGAAGTGTGTGCTAACTGCTGCTCCCCCACAGAACAGAAGGTGCTGATGTTCTTTCACAACTGATCTGACCACACAGATGTGATATCAACGATGATGCCACCAGCGGTCCAAGTCAGAAATAGCCCTCACCATCTGGGCTGGCAGATCCACTTCTCAGATGGCCTCCTCAGTCACATGCGGTGCCTGGGCTGAGAATTTCACTGGAGCTGTGTACATATGGCCCTTCTAGATGGCAGTTCAGTTCAGTTCAGTTCAGTCATTTAGTCGTGTCCGACTCTTTGTGACCCCATGAATCGCAGCACGCCAGGCCTCCCTGTTCATCACCAACTCCCGGAGTTCACTCAGACTCATGTCCATCGAGTCCATGATGCCATCCAGCCATCTCATCCTTGGTCGTCCCTTTCTCCTCCTGCCCCCAATCCCTCCCAGCATCAGAGTCTTTTCCAGTGAGTCAACTCTTCGCATGAGGTGGCCAAAGTACTGGAGTTTCAGCCTCAGCATCATTCCTTCCAAAGAAATCCCAGGGCTGATCTCCTTCAGAATGGACTGGTTGGATCTCCTTGCAGTCCAAGTGACTCTCAAGAGTCTTCTCCAACACCATAGTTCAAAAGCATCAATTCTTCGGCGCTCAGCCTTCTTCATAGTCCAACTCTCACATCCATACATGACTACTGGAAAAACCATAGTATGTGACGAATTTTGAAAAAAGACAAAAAGATGAATAAGAATATAATTATCAACAAAACAACTAGACATGAAATAGAAGACTGTGAACCAAACATAGAAACAAGAAACAAAAAATTCAAAAGTGGAAAGTTCAAAAGGTCATTAAAACAAGACATTAACAAAGAGAAAAGTATTATAGTAATAAAAAAGGAGAGGACAGAAACAAAGAAAAGAAAAATTTTAAATAGAAGTGGGAAAAGGGAAGGACAGAGGGAAGGATTAGGTAGAAAGAAAGAAAGGGAGGAAGGAAGGAAGAAGGTCAAAAGAAGAAGAGATTAAGTAAGATCCTTGATGTCTTACAGTTTTTGACTTCTGTCTCAGATTGTTGACTTCACATATTCGTGAAATCATAAGTCACTTACCCGGTGTTTACACGAACACACTGAGTCTCCGTCAGTCATCGCCCTCTCCGATCCTATCGACTTTTATGACAACCAGTGAACTGAGTACACGATGTATTTTAATGGTACAAATTTCATACGGTACTTTATAAACTCTTCGTAACGGATTCTGGTGTGTTTAATTTATTTAACACAGTTTTTAATTCTATTTGACCAAAGTGAAGAATATACTTAAAACTTCGAATCTGATATTGTAAAAAGTCACTTTTTCTACATTTTCTACTTACCATTACCAGCAATCCCTGTTTACTTCGTCGTTTCTTATTGAAGGTTAAAAAATTAAATAATCTTTTAAAGGAATCCAAAAATTTTAAATTTGACTAGAAAATCTGAGACGGTCTACATCTTACCCAGTGTAAGATGAATTTATCAGTTTCTCGTTGACTATTAGTTTTACGTCAGTGAGGATTTTGGGTACACAATCGGATAGTGACTCGCTTGGAAGCCTGCCACACGGGAATTAAAATCACACGGGAATAATTATCAGAAGTTTGTATTTCTACATAGAGAAAGAGGACAATTTGGGGAAAATGCTTTATTTTCTGTTTTTGATCCTGGTTCATGGAAATTGTCATTTCTCCTTTCAGCTACATTCTTGGCTCACAATTAAATTTGACCCTTAGAGGCAATATTGAATGTCCCTTATTTTGGAGTGAATGAGGTGAATAAGGTAGAAGCTGCCTGGCTTTTTATGACTTAGTCATGGAAGTCTTATTGTAGCTCTTGCATCATAATCTATTGGTTAAAGCTGTCACAAGCCTGATCAGATTCAAGGAGAGGGGACCTAGATTCCTGCCTCTTCTTGGGAGGAGTGTCAAAGAAATCATGGCCATGTTTTAAAATCACTATAGTATCATTTTATCTGTAAATGTTTCTATAAGCTCCTTATTTCTTATTTATTCAAAAATTTTAATTTAATATAGTTGGTTTATAATATCATATAAGTTTCAGGTGTTCAGTACAGTGCTTCAGTTGTGTTAGCTTCTTTTGCTGCTGTAACAAATGAACCTCAATCTTAATGGCCTAAAACAACACAGATGTATTCTCTTACCTTTCTGGGGGTCAGAAGTCTGAAATGGGTCTCTGCTGGGTTGAAATCAAGGTATCTGCAAGGCTGCCTTCCTTTTTTGGAGGCTCTAAGGGAAGATCCATTTTCTTGTCTTTTTTGACTTCTAGAGGTTGTACCACATTCCTTATCTGTAGCCAGCAATGGACAGTTAAATCTTTCTCACATTGCATCACTCAGACACTGACAGTCTTGCTACCCTTGTGAGAATCTTGATAATGACACCGGGTCATGCAGATAATCCAGGATAACTCCCTATTTCAAAATCAGTTGATGTCTATCTTGATTCCTCTTTTCTGTGTAATGGAACATATTCACAGATTACAGTGATTAGGACATGGCCTCTGAGAGAAGGGTCACTGTTCTGCCTACTGCACTACTTCAGTCTATATCTTAAAAAAAAAAAAAAAAAAAAATTAAAAAATACAGTCACAATACCATTGCTTATTGGCTGTCTTTATGTACTCTTCCCTGAAATGTCTGTTCATGACTTTGGTCCACTTTTTAATTGAATTGTTCATTCATTTGTTTAAGGTCAAATTTTGAGAGTTCTTTATATATTCCAAATACAAGAGCTTTGTCAAATAAGTCTTTTGAAGAGCAAAACTTTAAAATTGATGTGCTCCAATTTTATCAATTTTTCCTTTTATGGGTTGTGCTTTGGGTATCAAATTTGAGAACTTTTTTCCGTTGTCTTAGGTCTAGAAGATGTTGCTCCTATTTTTTTTTTTCAAAAAGTTTTGTCATTTTATGTTTTACATTTAGGTTCATGATGCATTTTGAGTTTTTTTTTTTTTTTTTTGGTGTGTGTGTGTAAGGTATGAAATTAAGGTCAAGCTTTCTTGGTTTTGTTTGTTTTTGGTCTACAGATATCCACTTACTTTGGTACCATTTCTTAAAAAGTTTATTCTTTCTCCACTATCCCTTCTATAAATGTTTTCTAGAATTTGCTTTTGAAGGCTATGAGAATTTTGGTAGGGAGGAGGACTTAAATTACTTAATAGAAATAATTCCTTAATAGATATAAGACCATTCATATATTCCATATATTTTTGTTACATAGTCTTCTCATGTCAGTAAATTATATTTCTGTTAAGGGTGAAAGGGGCTATACTTCAAAGAAACATAAAAAATTAGCAACCATGCACCAGCCTGAGCTGGGAGAGAAACTTGGATCTGGATTTTGAGGGTAATTTGATCAAGGATGAAGCACAAGCAGGAGTCAAGATTGCCAGGATAAATATCAGTAACCTCAGATATACAGATAACACCACCCTTATGGGAGAAAGCAAAGAGGAAATAAAGAGCCCATTGATGAAAGTGAAAGAGGAGAGTGAAAAAGCTGGTTTAAAACTCAACATTCAAAAAGCAAATATCACAGCATCTGGACCCATCACTTCATGACAAATAGAAGGGGAAACAATGGAAACAGTGACAGACTTTATTTTCCTGGGCTCCAAAATCACTGCAGATGGTGACTGCAGCCATAACATTAAAAGATGCTTGCTCTTTAGAAGAAAATCTATGACCAACCTAGACAGCATATTAAAAAGCAGAAATATTACTTTGCCAACAAAGGTCTGTCTAGTCAAAGCTATGGTTTTTCCAGTAGTCTTACATGGATGTGAGAGGTGGACCATAAAGAAAGCTGAGTGCCAAAGAATTGATGCTTTTGAACTGTGGTGTTGGAGAAGACTCTTGAGAGTCCCTTGGACTGCAAGGAGATCCAACCAGTCAATCCTAAAGGAAATCAGTCCTGAACATTCATTGGAAGGACTGATGTTGAAGCTGAAGCTCCAATCCTTTGGTCACCTGATGCAAAGAACTGACTCATTGGAAAAGACCTTGATGCTAGGAAAGATTGAAGGCAGAAGGAGAAGTGGACGACAGAGGACAAAATGGTTGGATGGCATCACCAACTCAATGGACATGAGTTTGAATAAGCTTCAGGAGTTGGTGATGGATAGGGACGCCTGGCGTGCTGCAATCCATGGCATCGCAAAAAGTTGGGCATAGTTGTGCGACTGAACTGAACTAAGCTGATCAAGGAAGCTGGAACACAAGAATGGATTAGGGGGAACTTACTGACTTGGGGGCACTCTTTCTGGATACAGGCTATAACTTCCTGTCAAGGATCGCAGAGGTTGGTGCAATTTTGCAGCCAGGAAATCTCCAGAATGCTGGAGAAGGTAATGGCTCATGCTGAGTGAAGTTAAAATACTTGAATTGCCATGACAGGTGGAGAAGGGATAAAAATGACTATGGAAGTGGGCATGATGGAGTAGATAAACCATGTGAGGCTGAAAGATCCTTCAGATTACATTCTATGGAAAGTCCCAGAAAACGCATTATTCATCAAAGCCATCAGGACTGGCTGGTGAGACAGGGACCAGCATCAGTGGTATTTCTCCTTTTCCAGCTAGCACGGAGGGTAGGAGTGGCTGATACAAAACTTGGCCCATTGATAGCAGTGGGGATAATGCCCTCCATCCTTGAATCTTCAGAATTATATCTCTCACCATTTTGTAAAACTGTTAGCCGTTATCTCTTCAGATCTGTTTGTTGTCTCATTCTCTCTTTCCTCTTATTTTGAGATTCTAATTAACAAGATGGCAGATGCCCTGCTCTATTCTCTATGTGCTCTTATCTTCTGTTTTGTAATTTTCATTCTCCTGTTTCCCCTTGGTTCATTTTGGTATGTTTGAACTTAACCAATATTTCTTCAGTTGAGTTTAGTCTACTCTGAGGTTTTATTTCAGTTTTTGCATTTTTTAAACCTGAAATTTGTATTTTTACTTTTACAAATTTCAACAATACTCATGGTAGTTTCCCATTCCTCAACAAAAAGCTCAAGCTTCTTCTCAAGGCATTTGTGGCATCAGCATCTGGGATCATGTTTAAAAATGTTTTCGAGTTTGAGATTTTCTAAACCACCCAGGTGAGGGGGCCTGGCCTCCACTTTGTTCAAGGATGGTTTTCTTCTCTTTTACTTTTCATCCTATCAGCCCAGACGGAGGATGGTTTCTTGCAGTCCCTTCACTTGGGCAGCACTGGACTTTGTTTTCCTCCAGCCCAGCAAGGCTGTGAAAGGTTCAGTTCATCTTCTCAGCCACCTCTTCTGAATTGCAAGCATCCTTAATCTAGAAGAGACTTCACTGCCAGGCTAAAATTTCTGATTTCTATCATCTCTGGATAGAGAGAGACTCTTGATGAGGGTGAAAGAGGAGAGTGGAAAAGCTGACTTAAAACTCATAATTCAAAATACTAAGATGATGGCATCCAGTCCCATCACTTCATGGCAAATAGATGGAGAAAAGTAGAAACAGTGCTTGGGCTCCAAAATCACTGCAGACGGTGACTACAGCCTTGAAATTAAAAGACGCTTGCTCCTTAGAAGAAAAGCTATGACCAACCTGGACAGCATATTAAAAAGCAGAGACATCACTTTGCCAACAAAGGTCCATATAGTCAAAACTATGGTTTTTCCAGTAGCCATGTACGGATGTGAGAGTTGGGCTATAAAGAAAGCTGAGGGCCAAAGAATTGATGCTTTTGAACTGTGGAGCTGGATAAGACTCTTGAGAGTCCCTTGGACTGCAAGGTGATCAAACCAATCATAAAGGAAATCAGTTCTGAACATTCATTGAAAGGACTGATGCTGAAGTTGAAGCTCCAATACTTTGGCCACCTGATGTGAAGAGCCGACTCATTGGAAAAGACCCTGATGCTGGAAAAGATTGAAGGCAAGAGGAAAAGGGGATGACAGAGGAAGAGAGGGTTGGATGGCATCACCAGCTTGAAGGACATGAGTTTGAGCAAACTCTGGGAAGTAGTGAAGGACAAGGAAGACTGGTATGCTGCAGTCCATGGGGTCGCAAAGACTCGGACACAACTTAGTGACTGACAGCAACAACATCCTTTCTGGGGTCTTTAAGCAACAATTCCTTACTTCTGACTTGCTGAGGTAGGCTGTCTCTTGCCAGAGAATTCTACATTCCTGGTAAATCTGCTTCATGTGGAACACTGGCGGACAAATTCCTAGTGTTTAATTAAGAGTGTGGGGCTTGCTCTAGTCTGAAGTTTTGATCACAACATTACCAATTGTGTGACCTTGGACAATCTCACTGAAACTCTGTTTTCTCATTTGTCAAAGGGAGATAATCAGAGTACACACAACACAGTGATTTTGAAGAACAGACCGTGCATGTAAATCCCTTAGTTACCAGAGAGGTTTAGGGTGCACATAAGAATCGTTCAATTGCCAATTTGCTCGGTTCCTTATGAGGAAAGAGGAGAGTGAAAAAGTTGGCTTAAAACTCAACATTCAAAAAACAAGAATCACGGCATCTGGTCCCATCATTCCATGGCAAATAGATGAAAAAACAATGGAAACAGTAAACAACTTTATTTTCTTGGGCTCCAAAATCACTGCAGATGGTGGCTGCAGCCATGAAATTAAAAGAAACTTGCTCCTTGGAAGAAAAGCTATGATCAACCTAGACTGCATATTAAAAAGCAGAGCTATTACTTTGCCAACAAAGGTCTGTCTAGTCAAAGCTATGGTTTTTCCAGTGGTCATGTATGGATATGAGAGTTGGACTGTGAAGAAAGCTGAGCACCGAAGAATTGATGCTTTTGAACTGTGGTGTTGGAGAAGACTCTTGAGAATCTCTTGGACTGCAGGGAGATCCAACCAGTTCGTCCTAAAGGAAATCAGTCCTGAACATTCATTGGAAGGACTGATGTTGAAGCTGAAAATCCAATACTTTGGCCACCTCACGCGAAGAGCTGACTCCTTGGAAAAGACCCTGATGCTGGGAAAGATTGAAGGCAGGAGGAGAAGTGGACGACAGAGGACGAAATGGTTGGATGGCATCACCAACTCGATGGACATGAGTTGGAGCAAGCTCCAGGAGTTGGTGATGGACAGGGACGCCTGACTTGCTGCAGTCCATGGGGTTGCAAAGAATTGGACACGACAGAGACTGAACTGAACTGACTTATGAGGAAATTGTTTCTTCAGATGTGGGGCCAGGAGTTGGCATCTCCCAGGGATCAGCTTGGGCTTCCCTGGTGGTTCAGATGATAAAGAATTTGCCTGCAGTGTGGGAGACCTGGGCTCGATCCCTGGATTGGGAAGACCTCCTGGAGGAGGGCATGGCAACCCACTCCAATATTCTTGCCAGGAAACCTTCCATGGACAGTGGAGCCTGGCAGGCTACAGTACCTGGGGTCACAAAGAGTCAGACACGACTGAGCAATGAAGCACAGTATACAGAACAGGGCTCAGTCTTGGCTATTTCCTTTCCATGTGACAGATTTCTCTCTGATGTGAATGATCACAGCCTTCTTCCATAGAGCAGGATGCCCTGATGGACTCCCACCATTGTCCTAACTGTATAAATGTGACATGCAAAAACACCACTAGGTCTCAAAAAGGATAAGCCAAGCTTAGCCACACCGATTTCTTTGGAGGGAATGATGCTGAAGCTGAAACTCCAGTACTTTGGCCACCTCATGAGAAGAGTTGACTCATTGGAAAAGACTCTGATGCTGGGAGGGATTGGGGGCAGGAGGAGAAGGGGACGACCGAGGATGAGATGGCTGGATGGCATCACGGACTCGATGGACGTGAGTCTGAGTGAACTCCGGGAGTTGGTGATGGACAGGGAGGCCTGGCGTGCTGTGATTCATGGGGTCGCAAAGAGTCAGACATGATTGAGCGACTGAACTGAACCACACCCTAGATGGAAAGAAAAGAATTGGAAAGCCTGGAGGTACAAGGATGGTGAAACTCAAGATTATCTTTCCAGTAATTTGTCTATTTGTTGAATACTCACCATAGACCTACAAGTCTGGATTTAATGCTTTAGGAGAGTCAGCGGCTTTAAAAATGGCCATACTCTTTGATCCAGAAATTCTGTTTTTCAGAATCTATTTTATGGAAATTAACTCACAAATGGGGAAAATTTTAAGGACAATGGTTTTTTGTGGTAGTTTATCTATGATCATATAATTGATAGCCAACTATATAGTCTACTTTGCTGGACTGGTAAACTGACAGACACAGTGGTTAATGTTTAAGAGCCTAATGCCAGACTCTTAAACAAATAGAATGACGTGAAAAGACTTGATTTTTAATATTACATGTGAATAAGCAAGATGCACGAAAAGAAATCCTGGGAAGAAGAGAAAAGCAGAAAGAAATAAACCTACTTTATATGCCGATCCACTCCTCACCCCATGCCCCATAGGCTATCTCTTCTCCACAAGCCTGGCCTGTCTCTAGGAAGGAGGAATGATTCTGATATTACACCATGATAAGAACACATGATCATCAACAAATTTTTGACAGATCTGGAGAGAAATGAGAGAAACAGCAGGCACTGAGGTGTCTGCCCTAACCACGAGGAAGTGGCAATCAAGAGCCCCAGAAAAGCCAGGTCAGTTTCTGCCCCCCTTGGAGGGCGGCCGGCCAGAAGTTGGTGGAGATGTTGGTGCTCAGAGCTGCGGAGTAGGGCACAAAGTGAACCAAGTAAATTGAGCATTTCTTCTTGACCTTGAATCACTGTGTTGTATCTCTGCCTGTCTTGTGGCTCTCTCTTCAGGGAATACAGCTATTGGAGCAAGGAGCCCTTGTTCCATCTCTTTTGGGGAAATTCATCTGGTCCACAGAGACAATTGCCAGCTAGATGCCACCTTCTGCACGTCACCCAAAGGGTGGAGCTCTTTGGGAGAGCCAAGGGACTCTGTCATTTTGTTCATCCTAGGAACCAACTGGACCTGGCATTTGCATCTTATTAGTGAATGCATTAGACCTCAATTTTCCCCACTAACAATGGGTCTACCAGATCCAGAGACAAGATAGTTAAAACTTCCTGAGAAGTTTGGGAAACAGTTCAGCATGTTTTAAAACCTTCTGTGAAGTTCTTTGCTTTCTTGTGAGAAATCTCAACCATAGAGTTTAAGTGATGTGGTTTAGACATCCGTCCAGAGCACTGAGAAACAATTCTAAAAGAAAGGAACGATGAGAGTCTTGTGATACAGACAAGACTCATGAGCTGAGGGATGTAGTGAGGAGATGGTTGACCAGAGCAGCGTGGGGAAATCACTGATGATGGGCAGGAAGAGGGCAAAGCCAAGACAGAATGGGGCAAGTGCTGCTGCCTCCATCCTTTGGGAGTCCATCCTGTATCCTTGTCCCTTTATAGGCAACTCTAGAGCATGAGAAGCTGGAGGCTGGGCATGATCAGAGGGGAAGTTGCTGCATGGTGTCTTGTTATGAGTTGCACATACTAGGGTCCCTGGGGTCACACAGAGGTTCAGAGCATCCAAGAAAAGCCCAGTTGCTCATTTGTTGGGGCCGATTGGCTGGAAAGATTTTAGCCAGTGACAGGAGGTGAGATGATGTTAGTGTCAGAGCCGTAAGGACATGGAAAGATCTATAGATTAATAGTTCCTCCCTCAAAGCAGATCTGATGCTCTGCTGCAGCTGTTCCGATCACAGAGGGTGACACCTACGGGTGATGCCACAGCACCCCGAGCACACAAGTCCCACTGGAAACCGCATCCTGGGTGAAAAGGACCATGACATCATGTTGCTCAGACCACTTCTGAGGAAATGATTCACGAACAAGGAGGTGGAGGAGCCAGGAGTTTCCGTCACTAAGGGATCAAGCTTAGCTGGTCTTCTACCACGAACAGAGCTTTATGGATCACACCATTCCCTTTTGCCTTTCTTGGAGCAGACATTTCTAATGTTCTTCACAGGTGTTTTGACTGTGACATATCTACTGATGCCATCGAGTCTTCAGTAGCCTGAGCCATGTTTGATCCAGACTCAGATGGACAGAGTGGAACTGGGGAAGTCTGGGACATGACAGACTTGATGAGATAGATAAAGTTGGCTTTTAAATCACTGTTTCATTCATCAAACATTCATCAGTCCCTAGAACATGCCATTAAAATCTTATTTAACAGTTGGGTATATAAATGAATGCATATTAGACATGGGATGTCTCTATAAATCAGGAGCCCTAAATGTCCTTATTTTTTCGCCCAGAAAGTCTACAGCTAGGAAAATATCCTATGAGGAAAAAATCCTCATTTGTTGAAAAAGGTTTATGCATACAGATATTTGGTAAAGCATATTTATAGCAATTAAAAATCAAAAACAGCCCAAATGTGCTACAGTAGTGGATGACAATATTAATACACTAGGCTGATGGATGAGGACATTAGGCAGCTCTTAAAAATACTGGAATGATTTGGAAAATATAAAGTGTATATAAGAAAAATAAAAATTTGCATTCATATCATGGCTACAATTATGTCCCTTCCCTTTCAAACATACACAGTAAAAAGAGATAAAAAGCAAGTAAGTAAATGGAACTATCATAAGCCTAGGGGAAAATGCGCTTGAAAGAAATAAACCAAATTAATAGCCATTAGGTTTGGATAATAGAACTTTTCCTACCTTTAGGGAAAGACATTTTATTCAGATTGTGCCTGAGTTCATTTATGCTACAATAAGACAGGAAGAATGTAGACTAACCCCCCTCCCCTGCTCCACATCCTTACCTGCATTTGCCATGCTGCCTACCCAACTTTCAGAAGTGAAACAAGTCTCTATTCTTTTCTGCATTTTATATATATTTAAATCAGCTTTAACTACTTTTGAGAGTATTCTATAGTCAACATTACAAATTATGATTTTTAAAAAGCCCAATTGGAATTTAAAACACTAGCAACATTACTTTCTCTCCACTCCTGTGAGACACCCTCTTATGCCGTGGTTGAGACTTTTTGAGAAGATGTGATGCCTGAGTAGCTGCAGCTATTTCCCCACCATGAGGTGACAAGCCCAAAGAAGAAAAGCCAACAAACTGTTGAGGGAAGGGGAGATATTTTCAGAAGTGTCGTTAATGATGTCATTGAAGTGCTAGACAAACCCTGGAAATGCCTTGACTTTACAATAAGGAAACAGGAAATGTTCTAGGATTCTTTAAAAGCAAGGACTTCCTCTAAAATTTATTTACTTCCACAGTTTCTAAGGGCAAATTATTACTACAAGAGGTGAATTTGTTATCATATCTAGTTGTAAGTCATCTATTAATTGTTATAAATAAGTTGTGACAAACACTGTTATAAGGTGACCTCATCATTGTGATTGTGTCCATAGGATAGATCTCTGGAGGAGTTTTTCTGTTTAAAGGGTAGCAACAGTTTAAGGGTCATCATATTAGCTCCCAATTAGCCCAGCTAGAAGGTCTTGTAGGTCTTCAAAGAACTATTCAACTTCAGCTTCTTCAGCATCACTGGTTGGGGCATAGACTTGGATTACTGTGATACTGAATGGTTTTCTTTGGAAATGAACTGAGATCACGCTGTCATTTTTGAAATGCAAGTACTGCCTTTTGTACTCTTTTGTTGACTATGAGGGCTACTCCATTTCCTCTAAGGGATTCTTGCCCACAGTGGTAGATGTAATGATCATCTGAATTAAATTCGCCCATTCCCATCCATTTTAGTTTACTGATTCCTAAAATGTCGATGTTCACTCTTGGCATCTCCTTTTTCAGTTCAGTTCAGTCACTCAGTCGTGTCCGACTCTTTGCTACCCCATGAATCGCAGCATGCCAGGCCTCCCTGTCCATCGCCAACTCCCGGAGTCCACCCAAACTCGTGTCCATCGAGTCGGTGATACCATCCAGCCATCTCATCCTCTGTCGTCCCCTTCTCCTCCTGCCCCCAATCCCTCCCAGCATCAGAGTCTTTTCCAATGAGTCAGCTCTTCGCATGAGGTGGCCAAAGTATGGGAGTTTCAGTTTCAGCATCAGTCCTTCCAATGAGCACCCAGGACTGATCTCCTTTAGGATGGACTGGTTGGATCTCCTTGCAGTCCAAGGGACTCTCCAACACCATAGTTCAAAAGCATCAATTCTTCGGCGCTCAGCTTTCTTCACAGTCCAACTCTCACATCCATACATAACCACTGGAAAAACCATAGCCTTGACTAGATGGACCTTTGTTGGCAAAGTAATGCTTCTGTTTTTAATATGCTGTCTAGGTTGGTCGTAACATTTCTTCCAAGGAGTAAGTGTCTTTTAATTTCATGGCGGCAGTCACCATCTGCAGTGATTTTGGAGCCCCCAAAAATAAAGTCTGACACTCTTTCCCCTCTATTTCCCATGAAGTGATGGGACCGGATGCCATGATCTTAGTTTTCTGAATGTTGAGCTTTAAGCCAACTTTTCCACTCTCCTCTTTCACTTTCATCAAGAGGCTTTTTAATTCCTCTTCACTTTCTGCCATAAGGGTAGTGTCATCTGCATATCTGAGATTATTGATATTTCTCCTGGCAATCTTGATTCCACCTTGTGCTTCTTCCAGCCCAGTGTTTCTCATGATGTACTCTGCATAGAAGTTAAATAAGCAGGGTGACAATATACAACCAGTCTGTTGTTCCATGTCCAGTTTCAATTGTTTGACCACTTCTAATTTTCCTTGATTCACGGACCTAACATTCCAGGTTCCTATGCAATATTGTTCTCTACAGCATCGGACTTTCACCATCAGACACATCCACAATTGGCTGTCGTTTCCACTTGGGCTCAGCCTCTTCATTCCTTCTGGAGTTATTTCTCTGCTCTTCTCTAGCAGAGAAGAGCACTTTGGGCACCTACCGACCTGAGGGGTTCACCTGTCAGTGTCCTATCTTTATATCTTCTCATACTGTTCATGGGGTTCTCAAGGCAAGAATGTTGAAGTGGTTTGCCATTCCTTTCTCCAAACCAGGGACTAGCGATTTTGTGTCCGTCAGCCTGTTGATGGTGTTGTCTGCAGGAACTGGCCTGGACTGTACTTTTTGTGGGGGCCCCACAGATATTTCACCAACTGGGGCCAGTGTTGAAGCTAGACTGGCCATTAAGGTTCTTATTATTATTGTAAGACAAACCTCAACAACCATCAGGGGACTTTGAACAACAAGGTGTGTTACTTGGAGTCCCAGGGGGTAGACAGCATGGCTGCGGCTGCACAGTGAGGTCTCAGAGAGAGAGAGCTCAGACCTGGGGCTCTGCCTTTATTGGGGCGAGGGTGGGGTGCCCAGGGTATTGCAGGTGAATCTAAAAGATAAGAGAGAAAGTATGCAAGGGAAAAGGGAAGGCACTCAAATGGTCAGTTATCTAGGTCATCCAGAACTTTCTACAAGGGGAACTTCATGGGTAGGGCAGCCTGGCCCATTATCTACTTCTGCATCGGGGGATGTGCTTATTCAAGATGGATATCTTTGAAATGGATGCCTCACAAGCAAAAGCTTAAGGTAGAATGTTTGAAGAATGAGCCAAAGTCTGAAAGGCCAGCCTCACTCCGGCCCCTTCTGCAGCTGAGTATTCCCCAGATCTGCTGTCCTCACCCAGGGTGTGGTTTTAGCTTGGGGGGTGGCCTTCTCAAGACTCCGTGGTATTATCGTCTAGGTCAGAGCTGTGTTGTCGGGACGGCTGGGGGTGGGTCCCAGAAGGTTCAGTGGATTCCTGGGAAAGTGAGGCCCAGGTGGGATTCTGACCAAAGCTGGAATCTGGTCCAGTGGGCTCCCAGTGTAGCCTTTGCTCTCCTCTGGAATCCAGTTGGGGCTCCCCAGGGAGAGACAGAGAAAAAAAACGTTCGTTCGGAAAACTAAATTCTTCACAGAGAGACGTGGAAACACCAAATCAAGACAGACAAAGCATGTGAAACGCCACAAAAGAGACAGAGAAATAAAAATGTCACGGGAAAGAAGAAATGACCCCCAGCCCCCGGCGCTGCCTCCTGCGGGTCTGCCTGACCCTCGAGGGGCCGCCGGCTATCTTTCCCCTGAACAAAGACTTACCACGGTCTGTCCCGTCTTTCACAGCTAGTGCCAACACCCCGACCGACTGCTGCTTCTCCTTCGTCTCCCGGCAGATCCCGCGCAAATTCGTGGACGACTATTATGAGACCAGCAGCCAGTGCTCCCAGCCCGGCGTCGTGTAAGAGCCAGCCTTCCTGCCCGCCCTGGGGAAGGAGCCTGGGGGTCTGAGGCACCTCCTCGGAGCTCAGGACACCAGGGGGGCCCCTGCCGTGTTTTCTCACCTGGTTTGGGGCCTGCAGAGGGTCCTGGGGGTCTGCCCCTGGGCAGAGGGAGGAGGGGGAAGGGGTGACAGCAGGAAGCTGTCCTCTCTCTCTTTTGCCAAACAACGATGCTGGCTTTCCGAGGGGACCCCCATAGGAGACCCAGGAAGGTCTGTGAACCCCAGGGTGAAGGGAACATGATTTGAGCATGTGGACAGGCCCTGAGATATCTGGGGCAGAAGGAGGGAGGGGTCCCTGGGGGCCCAGGATCCCCCCTCTCCGCTGCACCCACCAGTGTGTAAACCCTTCTGCTCCTCTCCACAGCTTCAAGACCAAAAGAGGCCGGCAGGTCTGTGCCGACCCCAGTGAGGACTGGGTCCAGGAGTACATCACCGACTTGGAGCTGAATCCCTGAGTGGCCTGGGAGCTGCAGGGAAGATGTTCCCTCTGTGGACAGTCGGGAAAGCAGGGCAATGATCCTGGGGCTCCAAAAGGCACCTCTTCTGTGGGTCACACCCCATCCCCAGCCACTCACTGGGCCCTCCTTCACTTTAATGTCTCCTATTTAACTTTCGCCAGTTATTTCCACCGTGGAAGTGTGTGATGTCATGAATATCTGCTCTGACCCCCTCTTCCCCACTCATCCCTCCCCCTTCCTCTGTAACTGTCCTCACTCTCAGTACCCGGATCAATCAGTGTGATTGGCGCTCTCCTGGCAGCACTCGTATCATACATACCAAACAATAAATGCTGGTTGAGTGGTTTTGCCCAGGACTGTGATTCAAAATATTGAAGGCTCTTCTATAAAAGGTAAACCAGCCTTTTCCTGTGGTGACTCTCTTGATTTTGCTTTTCTAGCAGCCAGAATCATGGGTAGAGACTAATACAGGGTGACCGGGGGAGAATAGGGAAATACAAAAAGGGGCCGACCACGAGTAAGGAAAAACATCCTAGAACAAGAACACCAGACATTCCTCTGGAGATACTGTCCAGGAAAGTTAAAACTGGCACATTAATTTTTTAAATTTATTTTTATTTTTAAAAAATATTTCTTTGTTTATTTTTGGTTGTGCGGGGTCTTAGTTGCTGTGTGGGCTCAGTAGTTACAACACAAGGACTTGTTTGTTCCATAGCATGTGGGATCTTAGTTCCCCGACCAGGGACTGAACCTGTGTTCCCTGTACGGGAAGGTGGATTCTTCACCACTGAACTGCCAGGGAAGTCCTGACATGTTATTTGATAACCAAATCATAATTTACCTACTTAAATGAAAACCAAGGTGGTGTGTATTTGTGCACACAATTGCATTTTTGTATATGATTTCCTCAAAATACTGGCTCACACTTGTTGAGGTCTTATCGACTGCTAGGTGTTATGATCAATGCTGTGCTGAGTGCTTAGCTTGGTGACAGGTAAGCCAACCCTGCCTGCAGTCTAACAAGAATAACCTACCTGCCAGTTGATGGAGAGCCTTACTCACCTTGTCCATTGTTCTGCACTCTGTTTTTGGGGGGAATATTCTTCAAGCCTATATCTGAGCTGAGACTTGGGAGCTAGAGTGGCCAGAGTTAAATTAAAAAATATGGGATGAAGAATTCTTTAGCATAAGGATGTCCCATGCAATTGTTGGGACATACTTATACAAAAATTATTTGTTGGGTATCTGAGGTTCAATTTTAACTAGGATTACTGTATTCTACCTGGTGACCCCACTCGGGGTGCACACCTCTCATTCAGGCTGCCTGTTTCCTGTTGAAATTGGGTACCTAAGGATTGGCTTGAACGCAAGTACTTTTCAACATTGAATTCACATTAGAATCACTTGGTGGTGGTGGTTTAGTTACTAAGTCATGACGGACTCTTTGCAACCCCAGAGACTGTAGCCTGCCAGGCTCCTCTGTCCATGGGATTCACCAGACAAGAGTACTGGAGTGGATTGCCATGCCCTTCTCCAGGGGATCTTCCCAACCCAGGGATCGAACCCACGTCTCCTGCATGGCAGGCAGATTCTTTACTGCTGAGTCACCGGGGAAGGTTCAGAATCACTTGGGAGAGCTTTTAGAAAACTTCATTCCCAGGAGCTCGCCTCCAAAGTCAAGGCTCTAATGACATCTAGGTGAAACCTGGGCATCAGTAATTTTAAAATGTTAATAGTGCACATCTAGTTTGAGAAGCGATGTTGGGGTGTAGTCTTAGCCTGTTTTTGGCTGGTCTTGAGGTTTCAGAGGTGATAAAACTCTCTTCCAGTTTTTCAGGGCTTCTGATCTGTTTTTCTTGTCAGGTTCGTTGGATGGTTAATGAGCAGAAAATCTATCAGCTACTGTTACTTTTAGAACAGAGATTTAGGACTCCTCCTCTCTCAGCCCAGTGCTGGGAACTCTGGGCTTCCCCTTTCCCCACCACAGCCTCTCCCCCATGTAACTGGCTCTGGGCTCCACACTGCCCTCTGCTGATGAAACGATGCCACAGGCGGGGAGGTTGCCCTGATCAGCTCCCTGCCATCCCACCAGCCCACCTCCTCACAGGGAACACGAGGGTTGGTTTTGTTCACAGGATGAATTTTTTAAAGGAGGGATCTGAGAACAGGATGAACCGGGCTGTTTATGGATTCCACTTTTTGTCCTTTCTAATCTCCCATCCTGTCATTTCTGCTTATACTAACATTAGCTTGGAGGGGAGAATTCTGCTTTTCCTGATGACTGATTCTCAATCAGCAAGCAGAAAGGGTTTCTCTTAAGCAAACTATATTTTTCTTCCTTCTCTGCTATCGGAGGAGCCAATATCAAGGTGAGCTAATGTCTTTCTTAGAGGGCTTTGTTGATTTATGCAAGAAGTAGTCATTCTTCAACACCCTGAATTTTCCTTTTTGATATAACCTTGGTGACACAGATGGCCTTGGTGAGAATATATAAGGAGTCATGGGGATGCCCAGCTGTCGTGCTGGTTAGAGATGTCCTCCCTGACTTTGGCCTCAGCTACTGCCCTCAGCCAAGGCCACTTTTGGCGTCTGCTGCCTGCAGCACAGCAGTCTCTGTCAGTTTGGGGTATTTTGAGTTGCTGTATCAGAAAAGCTGGCTCAATCTGGCTTAACTGATAAAGGGAGCTTATTGGTTCACATAATTGAAGTTTCAAGAAATGGATTACCTTCAGGCAAAGCTTGATCCTGTGGTCCATAAAGTATCACCATAACCATGTTTCTGTATAAATTTTTGATCTCCATTCAATTTGGGAGCTTCATCTTAGGACTTTTACTGTAGAGTGAGTCAGCTTGCTTGCAGTCCCCACCCCCCTTGAGATTCCTTCATGGGGTTTCACGAGAAAAACCAATGACCTCTCCGCACAGAGGTGGAACCCACCAGCTGGGTCACTCTTTCTTCTTCCTGTAGATGTCAACTTTCTAAGCCAGAATGAGCAAGAGAGAAGAAATCAAGAAAAGAGGCAGGGCAGAGAAAGTGTGGGGGCAACTGGGCTCTCACTGCCGGGGTCCAGCCCCGGTGGATCCAGGGTGATTCGAAGGGTGGACGGTGTCGGCGAGGAAAATTTATTTATTTATTAATATAAGATTAGATTAGAAAGAGATAGTATAGTAGGAAAATTAAGTGGAGAAAAGAGGCTGAATAACTTGGTTTACGAGCTAAACTAATAAAATTCCAGACAAGGAGTTTGCACCATCTACGTTAGGTCACCGGCGCCTGTTTGAATATCGGAGAGTGCCCCGCCTTGGGCTTTCTCTCTCACAGAACTTAAAGCCCAGGGCAAGTAAGTAGACATGATGAGCCGCCCGCTCCAGATGGGAATTCAGCCTGAAATTAAAGTATAAAGAGGAGACACGGGGGAAACCAGTCCAGTGACTGATTCCATCCTCTATTGTTCAGAAGGCCTTTTATACCTTTGATTGTACATAGAGATCAATGGGTAATACAAAATTATGTGGCGTCAGCAGCCCTGACTCTTTTCAATACCAGGCTTTTCTCTCTGCATACCTAATTGTACACACAAGTCTTAGATCATTGACATCATCTTCCAGCCAGAGGGTCAATTAACATTTTACAGCCTTTTTCCTGATAAAGGTTTGTCAACCAGAAGACTTATTTGTGTTAATCTTCCCAAAGTCTGGTGCCACTCTCAGAAAGCACTAAATAAAGTTACATTCTTACATAGCAAGGACACAAGGGGAGTGCAGTGATATACAACAAAGAAAAGTAATTAACTCAAAAGTCTAGTGTTGCTAACATCAAAACTACTATATATCTCTTCCCATATCCCGTTTACATTGATTAACATCCTCCCAGGTGCCTAAAAGATAAAGAATATGGAGGTCTGGCAGCAGTCATTGAGTCAACAGTGAAAACCGTCACCAATGTAATTTTTAACTCTTTAGAAAAGGCTCTGTTTCTTTAAGATGCTTTTAAGCTTTGTGCCTCTCACAGTTGGGGGTTGTAAGCAATTCACAAGCTGTAAGAAGTCTGGGGAACCTGTTAGGCAAGCTAGAGAGTTATCAGAGGGCGTTTAACTGAAACATCCCTTTCAAATGCAGAAGACTAAAGCCCTGAATTGACTTTTCCAGAGAATATCAGAAGAGTGGAAAAGCAGAGTACAAAGGCCGGCAGATTCTTATTCTTTGGGGGGTGGATGCTCGGGAAATTCCAGGGGGAACCCCTGAAGCCTGATCACGACCTTGCGTTTGCCAGGCTTCCTTCCGCATGACCTTGTCACGGGCGGGATTCCTCACACTGGCCCCTGACATCTCACTACATGGAGTGAGTTTTCTCGTGGCCAGACCACCCTGTGGAAGGTTCTGGAGCTTGAGCCTTCTTTTCAGTGTCACTGCACAGATTGGGGAATCATATATCCTACCTTGTTTGGGGAAGACCCAGTTTTTGCCAGTGTGCCAGCGTATTATTAATAATAGTATCCTCTTGGACTCTCAAAATGGTCATTTTATCCATAGTAGGTCAACTGCTTCAAGGGTCTCTAACAGCAGGAGCTGGTGAGATGGTCTCAGGATTGATGTACACAGAGGTCCCTGAATGTGTGGGCAAAGGATGCTGAAATCCAGTCTGCATGTCACCTCTACAGTCTTACATCAAACATAGGGCCAGATGTGCTCCAAGAGGGAGCCTTTTCTTAATGTCCTCAGGCTAGCAAAGGCCCAGGTGTGCTACCAGTGGGGTGGGTGGAGGGAGAGGTGAAGGATGCAGGCAAAAGTGGGGTGTCCACATCAGGGAACTAGGCAAAGAAAGGACCCACAGAACCCCCTCCATGCAAAGAAATTCATGTGCTGCCCAAGAAAGCATCAGTGGCTTGTTGGTATTAAAAAAAAAGAGGCAGAGTTAACAAGCCAAATGAAACAGGGACTACATCTGTGTGCAGTTAAGAAAAGTTCTCTTAACTCCATTATCATGCCACATAGACCACCCTCTCCCCAGGACCCCAGAAGAAGTAGGCCTTTAAAAGAGAAGAAGGGAAGGCATCCAGGACTAAAGCCTCCTCTTCCTGCAAACCCCCTGAGCCTGATTTGCAGCAGTGGGGGGTGTGGAGGAGGCAAGAAGTGGAGATGAGATCAAATTTGAGACTGAAATTATAAACTGAAACAATTTTTATTACTGTATGTGACCAGAAAGTTATGGATCTGCCCAAAACGCTGTTAAGGTAAAACCAGTGGTGGGGGAAAAGTTCAGCATTTTATGTTTATTTTCTGTAAGCATCAGGATAGGACAGGCTATAGCTGAGTAGCAAACAACCCCTCAATGGATTAACAAAATAAAAATTTCTCACTGGCACCAGATCTGACATAGGTCAGGTCGCTGGTTCTCAAAATTGAGTGTGCACCAGAGCCACCTGGAGGGCCTGTCTAAGCACAGAGTCCTGGGCCCCACGCGAGAAGGGGCTGCTGCGTGCCTGGGGTCCGGCTCAGCTCTGCTTTTCTCATGGGCTTTCAGGTGATGCTGATGGTGCTGGTCCACGAACCACACTTTGAGTAGTACTGACCCCAGAGCAGCTTGCTAGGTGGTGACTCAGGAATCCAGGCTGCTTCCATCCTGTAGCTCTCGATTCTGGAATGAGAAAGGAGACAGAAAAGCCATATTGCTTTTAACTGGCCAGGCCCAGAAGCGACACACATCACCTCTGCCTGTAGTCCATTCAGAATTAGTCACAAGACACAAAATCCATCTGCAGTGTAGGGAAACATATGGGCTATGAATATTTAGGGAGCACTAATATCTCTGCCAGTTACTGTCAACAAGAAGTTTACCGATGAAAGCGGGTGGTCCAAGGTGAACTTTTTTTTTTACCACACCAGGTGGCTAGCAGGATCTTAGTTCCCCAACCAGGGAATTGAACCTTTATTCTTGGCAGTAAGAACTGACTCCCAACCACTGGGACACCAGGGAATTCCTGACCAATGTGAACTTGCAGTCTATGCAGATAGTTGCAACATCTACATATGAAAGGTATATTCGATATTCAGAGTTTTAAATTAATATCATTGACATCTTTTCATCTCAGCACATTCATATCAATGCTTCTTCCTTTTCAGTGGTTTCATATTTATTATGTGGGTGTATTATGATACTTTTAAAATTTAGAACGCTTGTGCACTGTTTCTTTGTTAGTCTGATTTTGGCTGCACTGGGTCTTTGTTGCTGAGGGCAGGCTTTCTCTAGTTGGAGCCATCGGGGGCTTCTCTCCGTCACGGTGCACAGGCTTCTCATTGCAGTGGCTTCTCTTGTTGTGGAGCGTGGGCTCTAGGCTTATGGGTGAAGCTTATGGGCTTCAGTAGGTGTAGCACACAGGCTCTCAGGAGTTGTGGCTCGCAGGCTTAGTTGCTCCTTGGCATGTGGGATCCTCCCAGACCAGGATCAAACTCTTGTCCCCTGCATTGGTAAGCAGATTCTTATCCACTGTGCCACCAGGGAAGTCCATGTACTATGATGTTTTAAACTATTCTCTTTCTCTCTCTCTCTTTTTGATGAATATATTTTTCTTTCATTGTTTTCACAAGCTGGGCTGAAAAGAACATCTGTGTGCCTACACCTTTATATCTTTACATAGTGTTTCTTGAAATAAATTCCTCAAAATAAGATAGATTGAAGAGTATGTACATTTTAAAATTTGCTAGAAACTGTCATTACGCTTCAAAAATGCTTAACATCATTGCTAGAAACTGTCATTATGCTTCAAAAATGCTTAACATTTAATGCTTAACATTAAAAAATTCCAGTTTTTAATACTAAAAAAATGGAAAATCCCATGGATGGGGGAGCCTGGTAGGCTGCAGTCCATAGGGTCGCACAGAGTCGGACATGACTGAAGCGACTTAGCAGCAGCAGCAACCCTGTGGAATGTAGCACACATGGCTCCTCTGTCCATGAGATTTTCCAGGCAAGAACACTGGAGTGGGTTGCCATGCCTTCTTCCAGGGGATCTTCCTGACCCAGGGATCAAACCCTTATCTCTATGTCTCCTGCATTGGCAGGTGGGTTCTTTGCTACTAATGTCACCTGGGAAATAGAGTTTAAAACAAAACTAAGTAGGGCTTAACAAAAATTAATACACATTTGCATTTCTCATAAGCATGTAGAATTTCTCCCTCTTGAGTTTTACAACAGAGACTCTGATTTAGTCTAACTTTCTTATTCCTAAAAACATAACCTAGGCCAGGACTCAGGAAAGCTTTCCATAAAGGGTCAGATGGTAAATGTTTTGGGCTTTGCCATCATACAGACTCAGCTGCAAGTATTTAACTCTGCTATAAGGTAAGGTGAAGTCGCTCAGTCGTGTCCGACTCTTTGCGACCCCGTGGACTGTAACCTACTAGGCTTCTCCATCCATGGGATTCTCCAGGCAAGAATACTGGAGTGGGTTGCCGTTTCCTTCTCCAGGGGATCTTCCCGACCCAGGGATCGAACCTGGGTCTCCCACATTGGAGGCAGACGCTTTTAACCTCTGAGCCACCAGGGAAGCCCAACTCTGCCATAGTAATGGGAAAGCAGTCACAGACATACCATATGGAATGGAATGGGCAAGGCTGTGTTCCTCTGAAATTTTACTTACAAAATCAGGAATTGTGTTGGATTTTTAAAAAAATTTTTGGCAGTGCCACGTGATGTATTGGGATCTTAGTTCCCCAACCAGGGATCAAGCTGGTGGCCCCTGCAGTGAAAGCTTGGAGTCTTAACCACTGGATCGCCAGAGAAGTCATAGTATTGTGCTAGATTTGTTCTGAGAACTGTAGTTTGCTAACCCCGATCGAGAGAATTGATCTAATAAATCATTTGTCCATCATAGAAGTCTTATTGCTTGTATTGGCTGATTATCTTTTTCTTCTCTAATGTTAGCTGCTGATTTTGTTGAGTCATGAATTATAGGAAAATGATATCCAGGTATCATGTTTATTGCCACATGGATCGTATTAAGAGGAGTGGTAAATCCTTTTTGATTGATTCCATGGTTTTTGGTTTCATTGAGTTAGACAAGGCTGTGGTCCTAGTGTGATTAGATTGACTAGTTTTCTGTGAGTATGGTTTCAGTGTGTCTGCCCTCTGATGCCCTCTTGCAACACCTACCATCTTACTTGGGTTTCTCTTACCTTGGGTGTGGGGTATCTCTTCACGGCTGCTCCATCAAAGCACAGCTGCTGCTCCTTACCTTGGATGAGGGGTATCTCCTTACCACCGCTGTTCCTGACCTTCGGTGTGGGATAGCTCCTCTAGGCCCTTCTGTGCCTGCGCAGCCACCGATCCTTGGGTTGCTCCTCCCGGCCGCCGGCCCTGGCCTCGGGCTCGGGCTGGCTCTTCAGGGTCACCGCCCCTGGCCTCGAGCGCGAGGTGGCTTCTGCTGGCCGCCCCTGACCTCAGACGCGGGGTGTCTCCTCCCGGCCGCCCCTGACCTTGGACACGGGGTGTCTCCTCCCGGCCGCCCCTGACCTTGGACGCGGGGTGTCTCCTCCCGGCCGCCCCTGACCTCGGACGTGGGGTGTCTCCTCCCGGCTGCCACTGATCTCGGACGCCGGGTACCTCCTCTCGGTCGCCGCCCCGACCTCAGACACAGGGTAGCTCCTCTCGGCCGTTCCTGCGCCGTCACAGCCTGGCACTCTAGGCTGCTGCCCCTGACCTCGGACATGGGTTGGCTCCTCTCGAAGCCTCAGGCGCTTAGTGCGCCGGCCCGGCTCTCGCAGCTGCCGGCACTTAGTGCACGTGAAAGACGCTTACTCCTTGGAAGAAAAGTTATGACCAACCTAGATAGTATATTCTGGAGAAGGCAATGGCACCCCACTCCAGTACTCTTGCCTGGAAAATCCCATGGACGGAGGAGCCTGGTCGCCTGCAGTCCATGGGGTCGCGAAGAGTCGGACACGACTGAGCGACTTCACTTTCACTTTTCACTTTCATACATGGGAGAAGGAAATGGCAGCCCACGCCAGTGTTCTTGCTTGGAGAATCCCAGGGATGGGGGAGCCTGGTGGGCTGCCGTCTATGGGGTCGCACAGAGTCGGACACGACTGAAGTGACTTAGCAGCAGTAGCAGCAGATAGTATATTCAAAAGCAGAGACATTGCTTTGCAGACTAAGGTCCATCTAGTCAAGGCTATGGTTTTTCCTGTGGTCATGTATGGATGTGAGAGTTGGACTGTGAAGAAGGCTGAGTGCCGAAGAATTGATGCTTTTGAACTGTGGTGTTGGAGAAGACTCTTGAGAGTCCCTTGGACTGCAAGGAGATCCAACCAGTCCATTCTGAAGGAGATCAACCCTGGGATTTCTTTGGAAGGAATGATGCTAAAGCTGAAACTCCCATACTCTGACCACCTCACGCGAAGAGTTGACTCATTGGAAAAGACTCGGATGCTGGGAGCGATTGGAGGCAGGAGGAGAAGGGGACGACCGAGGATGAGATGGCTGGATGGCATCACGGACTCGATGGACATGAGTGTGAGTGAACTCCGGGAGATGGTGATGAACAGGGATGCCTGGCGTGCTGCGATTCATGGGATCGCAAAGAGTCAGACATGACTAAGTGACTGAACTGAACTGATGGTTTTTAGTCTTTTGGCTTCATGTAAATCACTTGGGAATTTGGGGGGAAATCTATATTTCCCAGATCCTAAGAAATTCAATTGTGTGACCATTTTAAATAACTCTGCCAGATGGTTCTGGGCTGCTTGGAGGAATGCTGATATCAGCTTGCATTTTAGTTATATTATTTATTAGCTGTAAGACTGTGAGTGAGTTGTTTTAACTCTCCAAGCTAACATTTTTGCTTCTCTCAAATGGAGATACTTAGCTCTTAGTGAAATTGTCAGAACTTAGAGAACAACACATAGTTCTTAAGAAAGAATGATTTAGGAGAAAAATAGATTTCAATGCATGAATGTATATCATGAATGAATTTACCTAAAGCATAGATTATACACTAGGTGCATTCCAGTGTTCTTGCCTGGGAAATCCCATGAACAGAGGAGCCTCAGGGGCTACAGTCAATGGGGTTGCAAAGAGTTGGGCATGACTTTAGCTAAACAACAGTAGAAACTGTGTCGTTATTCTTCTAAGACCCTGACCATCAAAATCTCACTTTTTGTTACTATAAAAATAGAGTTTAAAACAAAACAGAATAAATAAGGTCAAAAATTAATATACGTTTGCATTTCTTATAAGAAAAGTCTTATCAGTTTCCATAGGGAGAAATAGAATTTTCCCTTAAATATAAAGGCAGTTGAAATGCAGGTGAGGGACTTTCCTGGTGGTGCAGTGGTTGAGACTCCACACTGCCAGTGCAGGAGGCACAGGTTTGATCCCTGGTTGGGGAACTCAGACCCCACATGCCAAGCGGTATGGCCAAAAAACAGACAAACAAAGAAAAAGTAAATGCAGATGAGAAAAATGTGTTTACTAAAAAGTACAAACAAATTTCCAGGAACATCTGGACTGTTTGGGGGGCAGAAACATAAGTGGAAGTTGTAGGATGCCATCCTCAAGTATCTTTGCAGGGGTAGGTCGTACCTTGGTGTTCAGAATGGCAGATAACAGGTGAAACTGATTGAGAACATTTTAGGGATATTCTCATGAACCCACAAAAATGACCAAGGGAGACAGGAGCCTGGAATGGTCTGGCATGGGGATGACCAGCCGTGAAAGAGGATTTCAGTGCGGATTTGCCCTCATTCTGATGCACAGACAGGTGAGGCCACAGGACATTGGGGTTATAAGATGCACAAGAGCAGTGCTGGTGACCAGAGCACACAGATGCTAAGGCCCACACTGAGCAAGTAAATGCAAGGGTCTCGGTGGAGAGAAGAGATAAAACGTGTAGCAGTCAAGTCCAGTTCATCATTTTTGCCAGAATCTTTGAGAGACCAAGTTTTATCCTCTTCCTCAGGCAAAGTCTGAATCGAAGGTTCCAGCCCCAGAGCCCATCTCCTAACTGTATACTAACTGCTCATCATTCCAGGACAGCAGTTGGCATTTCGCAACTCATGTCAACCCACACACCAAGGATCAGGGTCACTCTCCCGGAGTTAGGCATCTGGTCCTGCTAGATGTCTGTGTGCTGCCTTGGAATGGGGTATCCCCACCCTTGCTCCTGCTTCTTTGGAGCCTCGCCCTAATAAAGGCTACTGCAACAGGCCTCCTGTGTGCTACATAGTCATTCTTTTTTTTTTTTTTTGCTTGACCAAAATCATATTCACAGAACGCTTGAGAAAATATTCTCGAGCCTTCTGCCCTGTCTAGAGACAGAGACATGCAAGGAGGAAAGGAGCTAGCTGGGAGGAATTTGCCTCTGAGCTATTGGTTTCCTAAGTGTCCTGTATTCATGGACCCACTGCAATGTACATATATGGTCCTGCTAGCCAAAGAAGGTCCACCAGAATGCCTAAGTGGAAAGAAGGACACAGCCTGAATAATGCCATAGAAACAGTTTATTTTGGATGCAAGCTCTTTAGAAAGCAATCATTCCACCATTTTAGATCTTCATCTTCCAGGGCTCCAATTCCAGGAATAGGAAACAGCCAGGAGAAGGAAATGGCAGCCCACTCCAGGGTTCTTGCCTGGAGAATCCCAGGGACGGGGGAGCCTGGTGGGCTCCCATCTATGGGGTTGCACAGAGTCGGACACGACTGAAGCAACTTAGCAGCAGCAGCAGCAGGAATGTTTTGTCGCCATGCCAAGCATCGAATTCATGGATTCATGAGAAATCTTCTGGCGCTGGTCTCCAGGCATGCTCAATAAACCTCCAGTCCAGCTTTCCCATGGCCGCCAGAGACACCCTTCTAAAATACAGATTTTATCATGACGTTAACCGTGCATGGGCTTCCCTGGGAGCTCAGCTGGTAAAGAATCTGCCTGCAATGCAGGAGACCCCAGTTCGATTCCTGGGTTGGGAAGAGCCACTGAAGAAGGGATAGGCTACCCACTCCAGTATTCTTGGGCTTCCCTGGTGGCTCAGCTGGTAAAGAATCTGCCTGCAATGTGGGATCCCTGGATTTGATCCCTGGGTTGGGAAGATCCCCTGAAGAAGCGAACCACTACCCCCTCTATTATTCTGGCCTGGAGAATTCCATGGACTATTCCATGGGGTCGCAAAGAGTCGGACACGACTGAGTGACTTTCCTGTTCACTTAACTGTGCTTAGAAACATCCAGCAGTTTACCAAACCCTTCAGCAGGAAGCTCTCTCTCCTCACTGGACTCTGGCATGGATGCCCCTCCACCGTGCCCCTGAGATGTACAACCTCTTTCTACCACCATCACCTCCCCATCTCCAGTGGAGGACGCACACTCCTTCCACCCTCTCAACTGCCCTGTCTTCCTCCAGCTAATTTCTGCATCCTTTATGCTCCCTCGATGTTCTCCACTCTCCGACAACTTTCCCAATCTTCTCCCTCGAGGCAAAGCCAATGACTTCTCTCTTTGCTCCCACAGATCTTAGGCAAGCCATACCTAAAGCACTCCGCACACGAGGCTGTAATTATTTATCTAGCTATGTCTCTCTCACCCTGTTGTTCTTGTCTTTTTGTTGCAACTCTAGCACCACACCTGCCTGACACAGGAGATACTCGGTCCCATGGGGTCCCCTTTCCCTTCCTTCCTCCTCCAAGGATGACCCATTTCCAGAAAAACTTTAGCCCCTTTGCGGGAGGTGGGGAGAGAAGGAAAGTGGGATGCCCTTGGTTAAGAGTAGCCTATGAAAGACTTCCCTGGTGGTTCAGTGGTTAAGAATCCAACTTCCAATGGAGGGGACCAAGGTTTGATCTCTGGTTGGGGAACTAAGATCCCACATGCCCTGGGGAAACTATGCTGGCATGTTGCAACAAGAGAGAAGCCCAAACACCGCAACAAAAAGCCTACATGTGGTAATTGACTCGATGCTGCCAAAATAAATACATAAATATGTATTTTTAAAATGACCTGTGCATCTAAGGTCATGGATACATATCTCATCTGCTCAGCAGGGCTCTCCTGGAATAGGGCTCCTCTTTAAGGAGGAGGCCTTAGATGATGCAGCCAGCTGTCTCCAGCCTCTTTCTCTTGGAGTTTTCCAGATTCCCATGTGCAGTGGACATGTGAGCAGCCCTCTGTGCCAGCAAAGTCCACTGTGGTGCTGTTGGCAGCCTTGGCCAGCTCTTGGCTGATTTGTACTCACCTTGAAGACAGGCTTTTTGCAGATGTAGCCACATCCATTGCTGCAGCATTTCATTCCCTTGGGACAGGAATCATCTCCTGAGCACCCATGAAGACAAATCCCCGGAGAATCTTTGGGTACCTTTGGGCAGAATCCAGGCCTCTGCTGTCCTGAAACAAAAAACAGGGTGATTTTTGTGGAGCCTGGTATGTAGACTAAGACAGGCTTGAGAACTGAGGCTGACTTGCAGGACTCCCGCCTCTTGCATTTCTTCCTTTGTGCTCTGGACTCCTCCTTCAGCCTCCACTGCTCCTCTCTCACTCGTAAGGCCAGAGTCTGTGCCTTCAGAGAGAGTTCTTCCTGCTCCCAAAGCTACACAGGCTCAGAAGACAAGAAACCTGTACAGTCATAGCCCTCTTTTTCTTGCTTCGTAAGAAGATCTTAGAGAAGTCCCTGCTTACAGAGATTTCTCTCTCCACTCACACACCCTGTGTTTGTTCTGCAGGTTCCTGTGGAGTCCCACTTCCAGGCACGTGTCCTAACTAGAGAGAACCTTACACTTTACCCACAACTTTTTTTTTAATTAAATTATTTCTTTTTGATTGAAGGATAATTGCTTTACAGTATTGTGTTGGTTTCTGCCAAAAATCAACCTGAGTCAGCGATAGGTATACCTCTGCCCTCTCCGTCTTGAACCTCCCTACCATCCCCACCCCACTAGATTGTAACAGAGCCTGGTTTGAATTCCCTGAGTCATAGATCGAATTCCCATTGGCTATCTATTTATCTATTTTACCAACAAGTGGGTTGGTCATCGTCCAACCCAATCTGATAAAGAGAATTGGAAACAGGTTAAATGCTCATTTAGATCAAATGGAATGTGTCTGATCCATGTTGACTCTCCCCTCTGCAGTGGGGGCACAGCTGTTTCCAGGCCAAACCATCTCCAAGTCTAACACTGGGCTCTGAGCCTTCTCTGCTGTCAGGAAGGATTCACTTCAGCACCCTTACCTTTGATAGGAGGTCTCTGAGCACAGGCCCCCTCCAGCCCCATGATGATGAACGCCACCAGAACGAAAATGGTGCCTGTTTTCATGCTGGCCTCTGGTGTGGAGCAGGGGCAGATCCCAGCCCCAGTTTATACTCTCAGTGTCATCAGAAAGGCGGGTGGGGCAGGAGGCAGTAAAGCAGGAAGAATATCAAATAGAAGCTCTCCAGAGAGTGCCCTCAGAAGCTCTATTATTCTATTTCACAACTGGTTTCTTAGACATGGGAATGGTTTCTTGGATATGCAAATACCAAACTGGAGAGTTTGGGAATACTTTTAACCCATCATTTATTACTGCATCACAACTTGGCCCGGGTTTCCCCGGTGCCTTGGAGGAACTGCGGTCAAAGTGTTGCAGGAGCGGGGACCACTTCCAGGGTCTGAAAGTGAACTCTTGTCTAATACTCGAAAATGAATTGCCTGAGGAGACATACATGCTGGCAAAGCAAAAGACTTTATGGGCAAGTGATGCCCAGGTGTAGAGCAGGAGGGTAAGGGAACCCAAGCTCTCTGCTCTGCCACTTGACTCGCAGTCCTGGGATCTACAGTGATGGGGTGAGTTTCCAGATGGTCTGGCCAATCATTCTGACTCTAGCTTCTTCCTGGTGACACAAGATGAATTTCAGTGAGGAGGATTCTGGGAGGGAGGGAGGAATTGTAGTGCCTTTTTGTCTTTTCCCGAATTCTCCCTGTTGCTGATGGTGTGTTAGTTCCTTGTTCCTTACCAGGACCTCCTGTCATAAAACAAGTCAGGCAAATGGTTACTATAGTGCGTGGCTAGGGTGGGTGATTTCAGCCAACATTTCCCTAATGAGTCTTCCCTGAGAGACTTCATACTCAAGATACTTCTTGGGAATTGGGGTGGAGGTTTCTTTCTTCTGTAACTACTTGCAGCTGAGAATGGGTATGCTGCTGTTGCTGCTGCCACTAAGTCACATCAGTCGTGTCTGACTCTGTGCAACCCCATAGATGGCAACCCAGGCTGCTGTCTGTCCCTGGGGTTCTCCAGGCAAGAACACTGGAGTGGGTGGCCATTTCCTTCTCCAATGCAGGAAAGTGAAAAGTGAAAGTGAAGTCACTCAGTCGTTTCCGACTCTTAGCGACCCCATGGACTGCAGCCTACCAGGCTCCCCCGTCCATGGGATTTCCCAGGCAAGAGTACTGGAGTGGGGTGCCATTGCCTTCTCTGGAGAATGGGTATAGTCCTGCCTAAAAAGTAGCATTCACCCTCATAGTAATAGCAATTTAGCCTGAAACTGTCGGAGATGAAACAGGGGCCAAACAGGAGGGCTAACAGGATAGTCATCACTGGGCCCAGAGAAGGAAAGCAAAATTTGGGGTGAGGACTGCAGGATGTGTGACTTTCTTCTGATTGGTTGCTGGTGAGGTAACAGGTTGGTGCTCCAGGAATCTTGCATTCAGCCTAAAGTTACCATCCTCCCCCTGGGTGGGGGCTCAAGTTCAGCAGAAAAACTCAAAGATATTGTTATACATATTCCTTGAGTAGGAACCAGGACCTGCCCCCAAGTAAGAACCACCTGACTGCTCCTCCTCTGTTTCTGTATTCCTTCCCTTCCTGATTAGTAATTGTCTGAATCTGCCCTTTGGAACCCAGAGAAGGTTAAGGAAGCAGAATAAAACTTATATCCTACAAATAAGAAATGGGACACAGAAAGGATTTGGACTCCAGAGTCCCAGAGTCCTGCTCAGTTTTAATTCAGAGAACTGAACAACTATATTTCTGATATTTCTATATTTTCTTCCTATCAAAATGGAGCACAGTTCTGCCTCAATTTGGAGAATAGATACTGAATTGAAAGTATGTCTGAGTTCCGAGTCCCGGATCTGAGTCTTGTTTAATTAAAATCTCACTCCCTTGGTCCACCATTTTGATGTAACAGACACAATCAGAAGTAGTTGGAGGAGTAATAACTAGAATTTCAATAGACAAAATAAATCTCCTTCCTTTTCAGAAGACTAAGCCTGAAAAGCATCTATTTCTGCTTCATTGACTATGACAAAGCCTTTGACTGTGTGGATCACAATAAACTGTGGAAAATTCTGAAAGAGATGGGAATACCAGACCACCTAACCTGCCTCTTGAGAAATCTGTATGCAGGTCAAGAAGCAACGGTTAAAACGACATGAACAACAGACTGGTTCCAAATAGGAAAAGGAGTGCGTCAAGGCTGTATATTGTCACCCTGCTTGTTTAACTTCTATGCAGAGTACATCATGAGAAACGCTGGACTGGAAGAAACACAAGCTGGAATCAAGATTGCCGGGAGAAATATCAGTAACCTCAGATATGCAGATGACACCAGCCTTATGGCAGAAAGTGAAGAGGAGCTAAAAAGCCTTTTGATGAAAGTGAAAGAGGAGAGTGAAAAAGTTGGCTTAAAGCTCAACATTCAGAAAACGAAGATCATGGCATCTGGTCCCATCACTTCATGGGAAATAGATGGGGAAACAGTGGAAACAGTGCCAGACTTTATTTTTTCCAGTACTTTGGCCACCTCATGCGAAGAGTTGACTCATTGGAAAAGACTCTGATGCTGGGAGGGATTGGGGGCAGGAGAAGAAGGGGACGACCGAGGATGAGATGGCTGGATGGCATCACGGACTCGATGGACGTGAGTCTGAGTGAACTCCGGGAGATGGAGATGAACAGGGAGGCCTGGCGTGCTGCGATTCATGAGGTTGCAAAGAGTCAGACATAACTGAGCGACTGAACTGAACTGAACTGAACTGAAGCCTGAAACCCAGTCTGGACCTGGCACTTTGGGGGTACTTGTAGCCAAGTAACCAGTTATCTAGTTTTATCGAAGTAGGTTTCAACTTTTAACGTGGTATCAACATATAGGTAACATGTGCTTTTGGTCATCATGCATGTCTCTTGTTTTTCTTAATGTACAATCTAAAGCAATTTCCTTTATCTGGAAATGTAATTTCTTGCCTGGAGAATCCCAGGGAGTGGGGAGCCTGGTGGGCTGCCATCTGTGGGGTCGCACAGAGTCAGACACGACTTAAGCAACTTAGCAGCAGCAGAAATGTAATTGTTACAAGAGGAAAACTTTAAAAAGTAAAGTTGCTAGCTGCCAGCAGACATCATTCTGAGAATGTCTGGTGGCACCCAAGCCTGACACAGCTTAGAAAACTCAAGTTCTTAGCAATACAAGAATTTTTCTTAAATTGCACTCATAGTGTCACCTAGGAATTTCCTTGGATGTCTGAGCCATAGCTACTCCATTTTGACTTTCAATTGTAATATTATCCTTAATAGCCAAAGCAGATGTCACCCTTAACAAGGACCCATAAAATAGCCTCCTGAAAATGTCTAACTATCTGAAGGCCAATTCTGCTGGCTTTTCCCAGAGCACAGAGGGCCTTGTTCCTGATCTCCACACTGAACTCCTTTCAGGGGTGTCGAAGGTCAGAAGCTGCAATGACCATAATTTAATCTTTGCAAAGGTAGATGGCAAGTGCCACTTTCCAGTTGGCAGGACCCCTTCATGATCATAAATTTGGGGGCGTGCCTTTCATGAGTATTTTCTCCCATGTTGAGAATACTCATTCCCAGTTCTGGCAAAGATTTCACTGATAGGCCACTCAATGAACTGTCACTATAAAACAGTAGCCTAAATTCTCTAGACCACCTGTCTATATTAGCCTCTTATGGTCCAGGAAAATATTCTCTCTTGTTCCTTCTTCCCATATCTATTAATACACAATTATAACTATTGATTTTATATGAAACTATTTATTATTTTATCAGAAGCTCAGTCACACATTTGCAAGAAGCAGCAATTTTGTAAAATGGGTAAAATACAAATGACATAGCTAGCAGTTTTATTAAAGTCATAAGTAAGAATTAAGCCAAGAACTTTCATTAGGTATAGTCCATGAAGCAACACTTAGAACTGGACATGGAACAACAGACTGGTTCCAAACAGGAAAAGGAGTACGTCAAGGCTATATACTGTCACCCTGCTTATTTAACTTATATGCAGAGTACATCATGAGGAACGCTGGGCTGGAAGAAGCACAAGCTGGAATCAAGATTGCCGGGAGAAATATCAATAACCTCAGATATGCAGATGACACCACCCTTATGGCAGAAAGTGAAGAGGAACTAAAAAGCCTCTTGATGAAAGTGAAAGAGGAGAGTGAAAAAGTTGGCTTAAAGCTCAACATTCAGAAAACGAAGATCATGGCATCTGGTCCCATCACTTCATGGGACATAGATGGGGAAACAGTGTTAGACTTTATTTTTCGGGGCTCCAAAATCACTGCAGATGATGATTGCAGCCATGAAATTAAAAGACGCTTACTCCTTGGAAGAAAAGTTATGAGCAACCTAGATAGCATATTCAACAGCAGAGCCATTACTTTGCCAACTAAGGTCCGTCTAGTCAAGGCTATGGTTTTTCCTGTGGTCATGTATGGATGTGAGAGTTGGACTGTGAAGAAGGCTGATCGCCGGAGAATTGATGCTTTTGAACTGTGGTTTTGGAGAAGACTCTTGAGAGTCCCTTGGACTGCAAGGAGTTCCAACCAGTCCATCCTAAAGGAGATCAGTCCTGGGTGTCCATTGGAAGGACTGATGCTGAAACTGAAACTCTAGTACTTTGGCCACCTCATGGGAAGAGTTGACTCATTGGAAAAGACTTTGATGCTGGGAGGGATTGGGGGCAGGAGGAGAAGGGGACGACAGTGTGAGATGGCTGGATGGCATCACCAACTCTATGGACAAGAGTTTGGGTGAACTCCGGGAGTTGGTGATGGACAGGGAGGCCTGGTGTGCTGTGATTCATGGGGTCATAAAGAGTTGGACACACTTAAGTGACTGAACTGAACTGAACTGAGTGTATCCCAGGTCGTTTGACTTTGACTGTTCTCTACCAATCCTTACCTTTCACGCAAATTGTATTTTGACACTGTCCATAAGACACACAACCCAGTTTTCTAGTGTTACTACATTGATTATCTTTAATATGATTTAATTCCTCCCAACATAGAGGAGACTTTACACTTAAATTTCATAGTCTTGTGTTATCTACAAAAACCCATCCCATAATTGTGAGAAATTTTATTCCTTGTCTGAAACTTTGCTTGTTGCTCTGATTTAGGTTGAGAAATCAGACAGAAGAAAACTCATATTTATGGCCAGGGTCAGAGCAGACATTATTAATTGGCTAGGTGAAATGATTCCATCTTCCAAACAGTCCATTCTGAAGGAGATCAGCCTTGGGATTTCTTTGGAAGGAATGATGCTAAAGCTGAAACTCCAGTACTTTGGCCACCTCAAGCGAAGAGTTGACTCATTGGAAAAGACTCTGATGCTGGGAGGGATTGGGGGCAGGAGGAGAAGGGGACGACCGAGGATGAGATGGCTGGATGGCATCACCGACTCAATGGACGTGAGTCTGAGTGAACTTCGGGAGTTCGTGATGGACAGGGAAGCCTGGCGTGCTGCAATTCATGGGGTCGCAAAGAGTCGGACATGACTGAGTGACTGAACTGAACTGAACTGAGTGATATCAAAGTGATCTGAACATGACTATAATTTTTTAAGGTAAATTTCATAGGGCCAACCAATTAAAGCCTTGAAATGGAGAAATTCACCAAGGAAACTCAGAAGTACTAGACATAAGTAATTGGGCAGAAACCCAACAATTGGATTGATTTCTAAAACTAGCATGAGATCAGGCCTATGACAGAAAAACATTTGATTCATATACAAGGGTCCAAGAAGTCAAGAAAATCTTATAAATGATCATGCAAGTCAGGCTGAGGATCTTGGGGGAGCTGTCTACTTCTGATAATGTCTTCTTCTCATCCTGGTGTGAGTGGAGCTTCTCCTCTGTTTGAGAGTCACTTTAAAGTAATTTTGAAATCAGTCTTTCTCTCTATAGGCAAGTCCAGTGCAAGGGCCCTTTGTGAGTGGAAATTAATTCAAGAGTCAATTTCCTTCAGTTTCACTGTGCATGAGATAAGGGTGTCTTAGAGACAGATAAGGGTCCTTCCATCCAAGTTGGAGGTAGTCCTTTAAATTATGTCTTTTCCAGTATGCACACTGCCCTGGTTGCAAGTTGTGGGGCATCTGATACAGTTTAGCACTATGGTCTGAAAGTTGTATTTATCCAGAAGTCCTTTCTTGACAAAAAAGCACTTTTTCAAAAGCATCAGAATAAAATCATAACTGTCTATAATGACAAAAGACTTAAGGCATCTTTAAAATCTGATTACAATGCAATTGACAAAGTAAATTGATTACTTCTGTGACAAACAACACTTGCAGATAATAACTAGAATTATGACCAATAACATTTTACCAGGACATGTCAGAATTTTTGGAACTTCATATAATTTTTAGAATGTTTATATTAGTAACATTTGCCATACAATATAACCTAAGGCTATTTATTACTCATTTGGTAAAACTTTCTATGCAACTTAACACACCAAATGAAACTAATTAATTTAATAAATCTCTTTGGGATGTTTCAGGTACCTGTCAAAGCATCCCAAAGTTAGCTAGAAGTCAAGAGGACTTCATTAGAATTTGATTCAGGAAGTTTTGTTAAAAATATCCCAAGAGTTTAGAACACTGTCAGATAGAAGCATAGATCACTGTGAAATTGTGGTTATTCACTTAGCCAGCGCTGGTGGGTATGTAAGTTAGCTTGCTGATATGTTACAGGGAGCATAAACTGAGGCTCAAGGTCTGCTGCTGCTGCTGCTGCTAAGTCGCTTCAGTCGTGTCCGACTCTGTGTGACCCCATAGACGGCAGCCCAACAGGCTCCCCCATCCCTGGGATTCTCCAGGCAAGAACCCTGGAGTGGGTTGCCATTTCCTTCTCCAATGCAGGAAAGTGAAAAGCGAAAGTGAAGTAGCTCAGTTGTATCCGACTCTTCGTGACCCCATGGACTGCAGCCTACCAGGCTCCTCCGTCCAGGGGATTTTCCAGGCAAGAGTACTGGAGTGGGGTGTCATCGCCTTCTCCAGAGGCTCAAGGTCTAGTGGAAGTCAACTCTGCCATCTTGGCCCTAGTTGGTTCTACCAGTATCATCATATCCTGTGGATGTCCTTCTTTTAAATGTTGTGCCCTGCCCCCTTCACTCCTGTCTCATTCCCCCTTCAGAAACTTTACTCTTGTACTCTTACAGGAAGCTGAAGGGCATCAACACTGCCTGTGAAGGAGTAAGAATCTCTGGGTGCCTGATCTAGGGGCTCCAGGGATAGGACAGCTGCTTGTTTTAATCTGTATGGGCTGGAATTCTCATGTAGCCATCATCTTGATGTGGAACTGTTGGAAGTGCTTCCATAACCTTTCTATGAATCTCTTAATGATGAAGTGCTTTTTGAAACAGCATCAGAGTATGAATGTGAATGTGAATGTGTTAGTTGCTCAGTTGTGTCCAACTCTTTGCAAGTCCATGGACTTTAGCTCACCAGGCTCCTCCATCCATGGAATTCTCCAGGCAAGAACACTGGAGTGGGTTGCCATTCCCTTCTCCAGGGGATCTTTCCAACTCAGGGATCAAACCTGAGTCTCCCGCATTGCAGGCAGATTCTTTACCATCTGAGCCACTAGGGAAGCCCACAAAAGTGTCTATGAAGGATAAAAGACTTAAAAGGCATGGTTAAACATCTGATTACAGTGTAATCAATAAAGAAACTTGGTTACAGTAACCAGAATTATGAATCATTATATTTAACTTAACATATTGGCACAATGGTAAAGAATCTGCCTGCCAATACAAGAGATGTGGGTTCAATCCCTGGGTCCAGAAAATCCCTGGAGTAGGAAATGGAAACCCACTCCAGTATTCTTGCCTGGGAAATCCCATGGTCAGAGGAGCCTGACAGGCTACAGTTCATGGGGTCACAAAGAGTCAGACACAACTGAGCTCAAGCAAGCACAAGCACAAGAACCAAATAATCCTAGTTAAATACTCCTCTTTACAACTTGTTGTTGTTTTTCAGCTGTTAAGCTGTGTCTGACTCTGTGACCCCACGGACCACAGCACACCAGGCTTCCTTCTCCTTCACTACCTCCCTGAGTTTGCTCAAACTCATGTCCGTTGAGTCAGTGATGTCATCCAATCATCTCATCCTCTGTCACCCTTTCTCCTCATGCCCTCAATCTTTCCCACCATCAAGGTCTTCTCCAATGTGTTGGCCCATTGCATGAGTGTCAGCATCAGTCCTTCCGATGAATATTCAGGGTTTATTTCCTTTAGGATTGGCTGGTTTGATTTCCTTGCTGTCCAAGGTACTCTCAAGAGCCTTCTCCAGCATCACAGCTTGAAAGCATTAATTCTTCGGTGCTGAGTCTTCTTTATGGTCCAACTCTCACAACTGTACTTGACTATTGAAAAAAATCGTAGCTTAGACTATGGTTAGCTCTATACTTGGTATCACTGATCAGTTAATGAAAATTCAAGATCTAAAAGGGAAAATCAATTTTAAAGTGTAACTCACAAAATTTTTGTGTACCTGCCTCTGGGTGCTAGTGTTCAGAGCCTACCACTCCATCCCTAAGACCATTCCTAGTCTTTGTCAGTAAAGTGATGTCTCTGCTTTTTAATATGCTGTCTAGGTTTGTCATAGCTTTTCTTCCAAGGAGCAAGCGTCTTTTAATTTCATGGCTGCACTCACTGTCTGCAGTGATTGTGGAGCCCAAGAAAATAAAATTTGTCACTGTTTCCATTTCTTCCTCTTCTATTTGCCATAAGATTGCTGGGAGAAATATCAATAACCTCAGATATACAGATGACACCACCCTTATGGCAGAAAGTGAAGAGGAACTAAAAAGCCTCTTGATGAAAGTGAAAGAAGAGAGTGGAAAAGTTGGCTTAAAGCTCAACATTTAGAAAACGAAGATCATGGCATCCGGTCCCATCAGTTCATGGGAAATAGATGGGGAAACAGTGGAAACAGTGTCAGACTTTATTTTTTTGGTGTCCAAAATCACTGCAGATGTTGATTGCAGCCATGAAATTAAAAGACTCTTGCTCCTTGGAAAGAAAGTTATGACCAACCTAGATAGTATATTGAAAAGCAGATATCACTTTGCCAACAAAGATCCATCTAGTCAAGGCTATGGTTTTTCCAGTGGTCATGTATGGCTTTGAGAGTTGGGCTGTGAAGAAAGTTGAGTGCAAAGAATTGATGCTTTTGAACTGTGGTGTTGGAGAAGACTCTTGAGAGTCCCTTGGACTGCAAGGAGATTCAACCAGTCCATCCAAAAGGAGATGAGTCCTGAGTGTTTATTGGAAGGACTGATGCTGAAGCTGAAACTCCAATACTTTGGCCACCTCATGGGAAGAGTTGACTTATTGGGAAAAACCCTGATGCTGGGAAAGATTGGGGGCAGGAGGAGAAGGGGACGACAGAGGATGAGATGGCTGGATGGCATCACCAACTCTATGGACATGAGTTTGAGTGAACTCTGGGAGTTGGTGATGGATGGGAGGCCTGGCGTGCTGTGATTCATGGGGTTGCAAAGAGTTGGACATGACTGAGCGACTGAACTGAACTGAATGAGACTGGATGCCATGATCTTAATTTTTTTAAACATTGTATTTCAAGCCAGCTTTTTCACTCTCCTCTTTGCTTCTTATCAAGAGGTTCTTTAGTTCCTCTTCACTTTCTGCCTTTAGAGTGATTTTTCCTGGCAATACTGGTTCCTGCTTGTGATTCATCCAGCCCAGTATTCAAGATACTTCAGAGGCCTTCTAAATTATCCCAAATTTACTTGGAAATCAAAAGAACTGTAATTGAAATTTGGTATTTAGGACACTGGTCAAAAAGTTTTCAAAGCACATGGTCAAATAAGATCTTTAGTCACTGTGAAACAATCAGTTCAGTTCAGTTCAGTTCAGTTCATTTTCTCATGGTCTTTCTTTTTGTCTTCGTCTTCTGGGACTCCTATAATTCGAATGTTGGAGCGTTTCATATTGTCCTGGAGGTCTCTGAGATTGTCCTCATTTCTTTTAATTCGTTTTTCTTTTTTCCTCTCTGATTCATTTATTTCTACCATTCTATCTTTTATTTCACTAATCCTATCTTCTGCCCCCAATATTCTACTATTTGTTGCCTCCAGAGTGTTTCTGATCTCATTTATTGCATTACTCATTGTATATTGACTCTTTTTTATTTCTTCTAGGTCCTTGTTAAACCTCTCTTGCATCTTCTCAATCCTTGTCTCCAGGCTATTTATCTGTGATTCCATTTTGATTTCAAGATTTTGGATCATTTTCACTATCAATATTTGGAATTCTTTCTCAGGTAGATTCCCTATCTCTTCCTCTTTTGTTTGGTTTGGTGGGCTTTTCTTCTGTTCCTTTACCTGCTGGGTATTCCTCTGTCTCTTCATCTTGGTTATATTGTTGCGTTTGGGGTGGCCTTTCTATATTCTGAGACTCTGTGGAGTTCTCTTTATTACGGAGTTTCCTCACTGTGGGTGGGGTTGTATCAGTGGCTTGTCAAGGTTTCTTGGTTAGAGAGGCTTGTGTTGGAGTTCTGGTGGGTGGAGCTGGATTTCTTCTCTCTGGATCGCTATGAGGTGTCCAGTAATAGGTTATGAGACGTCAATGATTTTGGAGTAACTTTGAGCTACCTGTATATTAAAGCTCAGGGGTGTGTTCCTGTGTTGCTGGAGACTTTGCGTGGTATGTCTTGCTCTGGAACTTGTTGGCCCTTGGGTGGTGCTTGGTTTCAGTGTAAGTATGGAGGCATTTGATGAGGTCCTATCGATTAATGTTCCCTGGATTCAGGATTTCTCTGATGTTCTCAGGATTTGGACTTAAGTCTCCTGCTTCTGGTTTTCAGCTTTATTTTTACAATAGCCTCAAGCCTTCTCCATCTATACAGCACCGATGATAAAACATCTAGGTTAAAGATGAAAGGTTTCTCCACATTGAGGGACACCCAGAGAGGTTCACTGAATTACATGGAGAAGAGAAGAGAGAGGGGGTAGTTAGAGGTGACTGGAATGAGATGAGGTGGGATCAAAAGAGGAGAGAGCAAGCTAGCCAGTAATCACTTCCTTATGTGTGCTCCACAGTTTGGACCGCTCAGAGGTGTTCACGAAGTTATACAGGGAAGAGAAGAGGGAGGAAGTAGACAGAGGTGGCCAGGAGGATAAAAGAGGGAAATGAAAAGGAGAGAGACAGATTCGGGCAGTAACCAGTTCCCTGAGTGTTCTCCACCATCTGGAACACACAGAGATTCACACAGCTGGGTAGAGAAGAGAAGGGGGTGGCAAGAGACAGAGGCCACCTGGTGGAGAAAAAGGAGAGTCCAAAGGAGGAGAGAGTGGTCAAGCCAGTAATCTCGCTCTCAGGTAAAATTGGGTACCGAAGATTGGGTTTTTAAATGTACAAAATTGACAACAAATACCAAAAAGCAAAGGTTAAAAATCTGGAGTAGAGATTGGATTTTCAAAAATACAATATTAAAGAAAAGAAACAGAAGAAGAAGGAAAAAAAAAAAAAAAACAAAGCCACAAGAATTGTTAAAAAACAACATCAACCACTAAAAGATTATATACGGCGTTTGCTTTAAAAATATGGTCTTTTTTTTGAAAAGTAATAGCAGGTTATAAAAATAAAAATTAGAGAAATAGAGGACTTAAAAATTTAAGAAAGCTAAAAAAAAAGAAGAAACATTCACACAACAACATCAGCATAAAAAAAAAATGCTTGTAAAAATAGTAAAGATATATCTGGCCCTTTCTCTGGTGTTGTGGGCAGTGTGGGGTCACTTCCAAGGCTGTTCCCTCTGTTTAACTTCTTCTGTTTGCTGGTCTCTTCAGTGTCTGATTTCCGTCTTGACTCAGGGAGGGCGGTGGTGGACACTTTTTTTTTTTTTTTTTTAGNCTGGTGTTGTGGGCAGTGTGGGGTCACTTCCAAGGCGGTTCCCTCTGCTTAACTTCTTCTGTTTGCTGGTCTCTTCAGTGTCTGATTTCCGTCTTGACTCAGGGAGGGCGGTGTTGGACACTTTTTTTTTTTTTTTTTTTATGCTAACTTGTTCAGTTGCGCTGTGGAGAGGAAGGGATACTGCAAACAAATATTACTGGCGTGTGCTTGCAGTGTCTCATCCGCGCTTGTCTTTCCCCTGCTCACGGCAAACACCACTCAGGCTCTAAGTTGCTCTGCCGGGGAACCGTCTGAGGCTGGTCCTAGACTTCATGCACCTCTCCAGTCTAAGCCGCTCAGGCTCGGCACTCAGGTAGCCTTCAGAGGTGCATATTTGGTTGGGTCTGCGTTTTGTGCCCTTCCCAGGTCCAAGTAGCTCAGGAGTTTGGCAAGCGCAATTGTTGCGACTGGTTGCCTTTCCCTGCTGCTCAGTTTTCTGGGTGTACTGCTGGTGTTCCTTCTCAGGGGGATGATGACTGTCCAGAACCCCCAGAAGTCTTAGTTAGCAAAGAAGCCTGCTTGCATTTTGGTAGGTAATGACTCTCTTGGGCTGCGGTTGCCCCCTTCCAGCCCTTAAGGCTCTGGCTGCCTGTCACCGGAGGGGGATGGTCTGCAGCCAGCTATTTCCGTTCCATCCTTTGTTCTGTGTGTGGTCCTGGCAGTGTCTTATGTTTGAGCCTTTCGTTGGTACCTATCCCACAGTCTGGATTGCTAGCCCAAGTTGGTCACGCACGTGCCCTCTGGTCACGCGCGGGGCGTTCCGGCCCGATTCTTTGCAGCCCGCGCCTCCCGCAGCTTGATTTTTAAAAAGCACTGCAGTCTGCACCTCCCACTTTTCCCTGCCCAGCCCCCACTTGTTAGTGGCGGATGCGGGCGTCTGCGCTGCTTTTCCGCTGGGGGAGTTACTGTTGGGCTCGTAATCTGTTGGTTTTAGTTATTTATTTTTCCTTCCTGTTATGTTGCCCTCTGTGCTTTCAAGGTTCACCCCAAACTCGGCAGTGAGAATGTTTCCTGGTGTTTAGAAACCTCTCTTCTTATGAGTATCTTCCTAGGACGAGACTCCCTTTCCGGGACGGAGCTCCCTCCCTACCTCCTTTGCCTCTTTTCTTGTCTTTTATATTTTTTCCTACCTGTTTTTGAAGCCAATGATCTGCTTTTCTGGGTGTCTGATGTCCTCTGCCAGCATTCAGAAGTTGTTTTGTGGAATTTACTCAGCGTTGAAATGTTCTTTTGATGAATTTGTGAGGGAGAAAATGGTCTCCCCGTCCTATTCCTCCGCCATCTTAGGACTGCCTCCAGTACTTGAAATTCAAATGGAACATATATAGCCCATCTCTTTCCCAAGGGAGATTACAATAAGTATACATTTGCCTACATATGTGTTTGTAGTCAATTCCTCTTCTTTACAAGGGCATTGTCAGTGATAGTAACTTTATGATGTTGATTTTGAAAGTGAAGTCGCTCAGTCGTGTCCAACTCTTTGCGACCCATGGACTGTAGCCCACCAAGCTCCTCCGTCCATAGGATTTTCCAGGCAAGAATACTGGAATGGGTTGCCATTTCCTTCTCCAGGGGATCTTCCCGACCCAGGGATCGAACCCAGGTCTCCCACATTGCAGGCAGACGCTTTAACCTCTGCACCACAGACCAATAAATCCCCATCATCACCGTATTTAGCTACTGATATAGGATGACTGACTTTTTTGGATAAAAATACAACCAGAAAAACAATATTTCTATTTGAGATGAATACCATGCTATAATAAAGGGTATTCCGAATCCCAAACCAAAGGAGGTATCATAGTTCCAAACAGAGCCTCTTAAAAACAATAAATTTAGCTTTAAAAGATGCTTACTATATTGCTCTCATGAATTTCATTTCACGTGGACAGTGAAAAAATTATTCAGCAGGATTTTGTAATCTACTCATCTTTGGAAGCTAGTAAAAAAATAAATTAATCTGATATTTTATCTCTGAAAGCATGTTTAGAGTTAAAACTATAGTAAATATGTCATAAGGGAATAAAAAGATAAATCTGTATTCTTGATTCTGGAAGGAGATAATTGGCCTTGTTGTTGCTGTTTAGTTCCTAAGGTGTGTCTGACTGTTTGTAGCCCCACAGACTGCAGCATGCCAGGCTTCCCTGGCCTTCACCATCTTCTGGAGTTTGCTCACTCATGTGCATTGAGTCAGTAATGCCATCCAACCATCTTAATCCTTTGCCGCCCCATTCTCCTCCTGCCCTCAATCTTTCCCAACCTCAGGATCTTTCCCAACTTATTGGCTCTTTGCATCAGGTGGCCAAATTATTGGAGCTTCAGCCTCAGCACCACACCTTCCAATAAATATTCATGGTTGATTTCCTTTGGACTGACTGATTTGATCTCCTTGCATTCCAAGGAATTCTAAAGAGTCTTCTTCAGCATCATAATTCAAAAGCTTCAATTCTTTGGCACTCAGTCTTCTTTATGGTCCAAATTTCACACCTGTAAATGACTAATTGGAAAAATCATAGCTTTGATTACACAGTTCTTTTTCAGCAAGGTGATGCCTTTGCTTTTAAACATGCTATTTGGGATTGTCATAGCTTTTCTTCCAAGGAGCAAGCATTTGTTAATTTAATTTAAATTTAATTTAATTGGCCTAAAAGAAGACAATAATTGGTTTCTGGGTAGGTGAGAAACCAAGATAGAGTTATGCCAAAGTGATGAGACATAGGGCATTCGAGACTGCTGTAGCAGGTCAAGTGCAAAATGGAACAGAGTGAACCACCCACTTTTGGGAGCAGAACATTCATGAGAATTGGAAGACTCAAACAGTAACTTGTGTGATCATTATGCTCTGTACCTCAACTTTACTTTACATCACTATACTCATTACTCTCCACATTACTTCATATTTTCATTTGACCTAACACATAACCACTGAGGCATCATTAGCGCTTGGCTCTGTTATGGGCCCTAGGATAGAATAGGAGAACAAGACCAAACTGTCTGCCCTCATGAAGTTTCCATTGTTGTTTCTGCTTGTTTATTGTCCCAACATAACAACAGAAGTTCTGTGGAAGCAGGGATGTTGGTTATGTCTCTATCTGTAGTATATTTCATCATTTGTAGCCTAATCACTTCAGTTCAGTTCAGTCACTCAATGGTATCTGACTCTGTGAGCCCATGAACCTCAGCACGCCAGGCATCCCTGTCCATCACCAACTTCCAGAGATAACCCAAGCATATGTCCATTTGGTCAGTGGTGCCATCCAAGCATCTCATCCTCTCCATCCCCTTTTCCCAGCAGCAGGGTCTTTTAAAATGAGTCAGCTCTTTGTATCAGGTGGCCAAAGTATTGGAGTTTCAGGTTCAACATCAGTCCTTCCAATGAACAATCAGGACTGATCTCTTTAGGATGGAATGGTTGGATCTCCTTGCTGTCCAAGGGACTCTCAAGAGTTTTCTCCAACAACACAGTTCAAAAGCACCAATTCTTTGGTGCTCAGCTTTCTTTATAGTCCAACTCTCACATCCATACATGACTACTGGAAAAACCATAGCTTTGACTAGACAGACCTTTGCTGGCAAAGTAATGTCTCTGCTTTTTAATATGCTGTCTAGGTGGGTTATAACTTTCTTTCCAAGGAGTAAGTGTCTTTTAATTTCATGACTGCAGTCACCATCTACAGTGATTTTGGAGCCCCCTAAAAAAGCCTGTTACTATTCCACTGTTTCCTCGTCTGTTTGCCATAAAGTGATGGGACTGGATGCCATGATCTTAGTTTTCTGAATGTTGAGTTTTACACCAACCTTTTCACTCTCCTCTTTCACTTTAATCAAGGGACTCTTTAGTTCTTCTCCACTTTCTGCCATAAGGGTGATGTCATCTGCATATCTGAGATTATTGATAATTCTCCCAGCAATCTTGGTTCCAGCCTGTGCTTCTTCCAGCCCAATGTTTCTCATGATGTACTCTGCAAATAAGTTAAGTAAACAGGGTGAAAATATACAGTCTTGATGTACTCCTTTTCCTATTTGGAACCAGCCTATTGTTCCATGTCCAGTTCTAACTGTTGCTTCCTGACCTGCACACAGGTTTCTGAGACAGGTCAGATGGTCTGACATTCTCAACTCTTTCAGAATTTTCCACAGTTTATTGTGATCCACACAATCAAAGGATTTGGCATAGTCAATAAGCAGAAGTAGATGTTTTTCTGGAATTCTCTTGCTTTTTCAGTGATCCAGTGGATGTTGACAATTTGATCTCTGGTTCCTCTCTCTTTTCTAAAACCAGCTTGAACATCTTGTAGTTCATAGTTCATGTATTATTGAAGCCTGACTTGGAGAATTTTGAGCATTACTTTCCTAGTGTGTGAGATGAGTACATTTGTGAGGTAGTTTGAGCATTCTTTGGCATTGCCTTCCTTTGGGATTGGAATGAAAATGATCTTTTCCAATCCTGTGGCCACTGCTGAGTTTTCCAAATTTGCTGGCATATTGAGTGCAGCACTTTCACAGCATCATCTTTCAGGATTTGAAATAGCTCCACTGGAATTCCATTACCTCCACTAGCTTTGTTCGTAGTGATGTTTTCTAAGGCCCACTTGACTTCATATTCCAGGATGTCTGGCTTTAGGTGAGTGATCACACCATCGTGATTATCTGGGTCATGAAGATCTTTTTTGTACCTGTTCTTCCATGTATTCTTCCCACCTCTTCTTAATATCTTCTGCTTCTATTAGGTCCATACAATTTCTATCCTTTATTGAGCTCATCTTTGCATGAAATGTTCCCTTAGTATCTCTAATTTTCCTTAAGAGGTCTTTAGTCTTTCCCATGCTATTATTTTCCTCTATTTCTTTACATTGATCACTGAGGAAGGCTTTCGTATCGCTTCTTGCTATTCTTCGAAACTGTGCATTCATATGGGTGTATCTTTCCTTTTCTCCTTTGCTTTTTGCTTCACTTCTTTTCACAGCTATTTGTAAGGCCTCCTCAGACAGCCATTTTGTTTTTTTGCATTTCTTTTCCTTAGGGATGGTCTTGATCCCTATCTCCTATACAATTTCACGAACCTCTATCTACAGTTCATCAGGCACTCTATCAGATCTAGTCCCTTAAATCTATTTTTCACTTCCACTGTGTAATCATAAGGGATTTGATTTAGGTCATACCTGAATGGTCTAGTGGTTTTCCCTAGTTTCTTCAATTTCAGTCTGAATTTGGCAATAAGGAGCTCATGATCTGAGCCACAGTCCACTCCTGATCTCGGTTTTGCTGACTATATAGAGCTTCTCCCATCTTTGGCCACAAAGAATATAACCAATCTGACTTTGGTGTTGGCCATCTGGTGATGTCCATGTGTAGAGTCTTCTCTTCTGTTGTTCGAAGAGGATGTTTGCTATGACCAGTGCGTTCTCTTGGCAAAACTCTATTAGCCTTTGCCCTGCTTCATTCTGTACTCCAAGGCCAAATTTTCCTGTTACTCCAGGTGTTTCTTGACTTCCTATTTTTGCATTCCAGTCCCCTATAATGAAAAGGATATCTTTTTTAGGTCTTAGTTCTAGAAAGTTTTGTAGGTCTTCATAGAACCGTTCAACTTCAGCTTCTTCAGCATTACTGGTCAGGGCATAGACATGGATCACTGTGATATTGAATCGTTTGCCTTGGAAATGAACAGAGATCATTCTGTCATTTTTAAGATTGCATCCAAGTACTGCATTTCAATGGCCCAGAGGTCAAAGCATTTGCCTCCAATGTGGGAGACCCGGGTTCGACCCCTGGGTCAGGAAGATCCTCTGGAGAAGCACATGGTAACCCACTTCAGTATTCTTGCCTGGAGAATCCTAGGGATGGAGAAGCCTTGTAGGCTACAGTCCACGGAGTCACAAAGAGTCAGACACGACTGAGTGACTTCACTTTCACTTTTCACTTTCACTGCATTTCAGAGTCTTTTGTTGACTATGATGTCTACTCCATTTCTTCTAAGGGATTCTTGCCTGCAATAGTAGATATAATGGTCATCTGAGTTAAATTCACCCATTCCAGTCCATTTTAGTTCACTGATTCCTAAAATGTTGATGTTTACTCTTGCCATCTCCTGTTTGACCACTTCCAATTTGCCTTGATTCATGGATCTAACATTCTAGGTTCCTATGCAATATTGCTCTTTACAGCATCGGACCTTTCTTCTATGACCAGTCACATCCACAGCTGGGTGTTTTTCTGTTTTTTTTTTTTTTTTTAACTTTGGCTCTGTCTCTTCATTTGTTTTTTGTTTTTGTTTTTGCAGTTATTTATCAGAAATATTGTGTTGTAGGCTAATCAATACATAGTATATCCTCAATAATTTTGTTGAGTGAATAAATAAATGAAAGTAGCTCAAATCCACTACAAGATGCAGTAGATTGTGGATGTGGCAGGCCAGGGCTAAGAAGTTTTCTCTTTGAGAGCTAAGCCTTGTGTGGTATGAATAGAAGGAGAAAAAAGACTAAGACCTACTGTTATAGTAAGAAAGGTAAGAAATGAGGACTTTTTCTATTGAATCAGTTTTGGGGCTACTCCCTCAATCTCTTTGCACAAGAGAAACAGAAGCAAAAGCCACCAGTGGCATATCTAGTGGAGCAGTATTTGTATCCAGTAGTGCTGGGTCCTTAGGTTCACTTAGAGCAGTTAGTTATCACTGATATAATGAACATGAAAACCATAGTATATAGAGCATATTACATATATTATATGGCTGTAGTATAGAGAAAATGAATGTTCTGCACTATAGTGTGTATAATATAAAATACAGAAGTAGCCTATAGGATATATCAGAAATTCTAGCTGTCTATCTACTCTTTTTTTTGTGTTAAAAGAAAGGATTTTTGCATGAGAGGTATGAAATCTTGTAAAAAACAAGTTATGAAGAGCTATTGTTATCTGGTCCCCTAGCTGTACACTTCAACTAATGTTCTCAGGAAAATATGACAAAATGAACACAATTATCTTGTAGGACCAGGGAGCTAAATTTACATCCCCAAAGAACACATTCCACTTCAAATAGCCTTTTTTAGAAGAGTCTGCCCTAAGTTTTCTTATAGACTGAATCAGCTCTTTTGGAAATAGCCATGCTTCTTTACCTTGGCAATGGTGACAGTGATAAAGAGAAGAGGAATGATAAATCTATAAAAACCCTGGTCTTTATGTGCAGGAAAAAAAAAGTATTACAGAGAAAGAATCAGTATCATAAAATGGACAAAGATGAAAGGTGGCAAGATGATTTAAGTAAAAATTAATGGCAAAGATTTTAGAGGCAATTTAAAAATTCAGTTAGCACAGTGGTTCAAAGTTTAAGTGAGAAGACACAGAATATAAGTATACTTTTGACTGACTCTATGCCTGACACTACACTAGCCACTTAACATATGCAGATAAACACAATGCTTAGTGATTGAGTTACATATGATCACCTCTACAATATAGTGATTTAGAGAAATATATGGTAAAGATTCTTGATATAACTTGTCTAAAGCCACTTGGCCAAAAAAAGTGGCATTGACAGGATTTAAATCAGATAGTTAAATGACTCGTAAATCCACATCCTTTATATAACATTGGAGACCTAGGTTCAATTCCTGGGTCAGGAAGATACTCTGGAGAAGGCAATGGCAACCCACTCCAGTATTCTTGCCTTTAGAATACCATGGACAGAGGAGCCTAGTGGGCTACAGTCCACAGGGTCACAAAGAGTCAGACACAACTGAGCAACTAACATTTACGTCACATTGTCTCATTAATATGAAATACGGTACCACTTCTCTAGGTTATAGTAACATGCTGTTGTTGTTTAGTCACTAAGTCATGTCTGACTCTTTTGCAACCCCATGGACTGTAGCCCACTAGGCTCCTCTGTCCATGGGATTTTCCTGGCAAGAATATTGGGGTGGGCTGTCATTTCCTTCTCTAGGGCATCTTCCAAATCCAAGAATCAAACCTGCATCTCCTGCATCAGCAGGTGGATTCTTTACCATTAAGCCATCTGGAAAGCTCTACAGTAACATACTGATAGCAAATAAAATGTTTTCAAAGCCATTCAAAGTATTTAAGTTATATCTAATACATATGTCTCTCAATATAATATGTCTCTCAATATAATATCTTTGCTCCTGATTAAGTATATATAGAATCACTTAAAAGCCATGTGTGCAAAATACAGGCAAGCCACTTTCAAAATATATTCCACTTCCCTAATATTAATTAAGGTTTTTGTTCAAATCATTTTCAACAAGGATTAAATTATCCTGTTTTCTACAAGTCAGGAGAAATTAGTTAACAAGAAATTCTGAGGAGTGCAAATCTACTTGAAAAAAATCTGAAAAACTATCACAGAAGGGGTGGAATATCACTGGAATGATTAAGATGAATGCTCAGCAACAATTCTCTGGCAGGAATGCTATTAAATGCCACTGAAGTGGAGTTCCAGGATGGTTGTAGAACGTCTGGTCCGGAGGCATTTTAACATACATCAGTATGTGAGAAATGATTTTTGACATATGCTTCACTGAATTGTCTTTAACTTTGTCTTGTGCTTGTACTTTTACATTTCATTTACTATCTGAGATTTTTATTCTGTATTCTTAATGTCCTTATCCATTCTCACTGCCATCACACTTGGTCTAATGCATTGATAAGTTTGCCAATTTCCCCTTTCTTCTTTCTGACATTGGTCTCTCTCCATTTCCAGCTTTTCTTCCATTTTTTTCCACCTAGCACAGTCATTAAATAATTCCTCTGCACTCACTGATTTTATCAAGTCACTTGACTGTTGTAAAACCAATGTCCTATGGCTTCTCATTGCTAACAACTATATTGCAAGGCATCAGGTAATGAGAAAAAAAGAAAAAAATGATGGCATTCAATGGTCAGATGATTAGGAGAATACTGGGAATTTTACTATATAAAGAGGGATTTTACTCTTCAGAGCCGTTTAAAGACCAAAATATGCAGTCTTACCATTAGGTTTGTCTGAAGGAGACTCTATCCAACATGGGAGCAAAATTTGCCATGCCAAATTGTACCTCTTTGGCATGAGGATTAATTTAGGCTGATTATTTTTAAGAAGGAGAATACACCAGCAGCCTTTCTTTTCACCTCTCTCTTAGCTGCCTTAAGAATCTAGGACCTATTCTCTGATTAGAGCCTGTTCTCTGAATAGAGCCATCACTGGAGATGCCTGCAACGAATAAGAACTAGAATGGTGGGGAAACTGAGCCGGGTATAGAAGTCAGAGTCTACTCTTTGTCCCATGATCTCTGCCTGGCCCAGCAAACTTGTTTATCAAACATTTGCTTTTCCATCCCCATGTGAATTATTTTCCTCTCTCTTGAAGTCCCAGACCACTACTCCCAACATCCTCTTTTGTCTTTGGCTGAAGATGATAGTTAAGATGATATCTTCAGCCATTTTGGCAACTTGCTCAGTTTTCCTGGGTCTCTTCCATGCTGCTGCTAAGTGACCTCATTTGTGTCCGACTCTGTGAGACCCCATAGACAACAGCCCACCAGGCTCCCCCATACCTGGGATTCTTCAGGCAAGAACACTGGAGTGGGTTGCCATTTCCTTCTCCAATACATGAAAGTGAAAAGTGAAACTGAAGTTGCTCAGGCGTGTCTGACCCTCAGCGACCCCATGGACTGCAGCCTTCCAGGCTCCTCCATCCGTGGGATTTTCCAGGCAAGAGTACTGGAGTGGGGTGCCATTGGCTTCTCCTGGGTCTCTTCCATAAATACTACTAAATACTATTAAGCTTTTATTTGACTTTCTAGACACATTCAACTTCATTTCTGGACAAGCCAGAAGAACCTAAAAAAAGTAGGAGGAAATTCAGAAGTACCTACTGTATCTCAAAGAAGTAATGACATTTAAGTAGACCCCATGGACTGCAGCCTTCCAGGCTCCTCCATCCGTGGGATTTTCCAGGCAAGAGTACTGGAGTGGGGTGCCATTGGCTTCTCCTGGGTCTCTTCCATAAATACTACTAAATACTATTAAGCTTTTATTTGACTTTCTAGACACATTCAACTTCATTTCTGGACAAGCCAGAAGAACCTAAAAAAAGTAGGAGGAAATTCAGAAGTACCTACTGTATCTCAAAGAAGTAATGACATTTAAGTGGCACTTTTGCAAAAGCTGGTTTACAAAATTTTACCATCTAAAATGTAAAGTCCTACCTTTCTTTGACTATTTTAATTCACCTTCTTTGCAATGCCCTGCCTCATTATCTTGCATATGCTATTTCATCTGCCTGGACTCTTCTCTCATCAACACTTCTACATATCTTTAAATTCTCACCTAATTTATTCCTCCTTATACTGTCTTTCCTAAATGGTACAGTTACATCATTCTTTTTCCTAAATACTGCAAACACTTCAAATACAGAATCTCATAGTTATTTTATTAATTTGCTTGCATCTGAGTTACAAGTTAATGACTTTGAATGCATGAAATATGTATAGTATTTTGTACATTTCTCATAGTTCAGTATGGATATTAGAACTTCAATAACTGAAAGAAAGTGTAATGTATGAATTTCTATGTAAATCAAAGCTTTGTTTTAAGAAAGCATTTGAGATATATTTTGGGATGACACATTTTTCTGTCCTGTAGAATGAAGTCTCCTTCAATCAAATCTAATGGTACAGCTGTATATTTTGGCCTTTTAAAGATTCTGAAAAGTAAAATTCCTCTTAATATACTAAAATTCCCAGTATTCTCCTAGTCATCTGACCATTGAATATCATTATTTTTTTTTCCTGACAATTTTCTCATTATATTTGTGAGATAATTTACTCATTCACTATCAAAAAAACTGTATTAATGAAGCAGATCATCTGAAATTTCTTTTCTCATAAAAAAATAGGTAGTATTAACAACAGATCTAGAACAAAATTTCAATATCCTAGCAAGATTACAACATCACGATTACAATACAGATAGCATTTGTTTATTATCTAATTGGAGCAGACCATGATTTATACTCCCCAAGGTACTTTCTTTCACTGACAGAAGACATGAGGTTAAGAGAATATCTGGAAAATAGATGAAGATACTATACACCAGTTCTCAAGCCCATCGCCAAACTGTAAAGAGTTATAAGTTAATGTGTTTGATTTGTCAATGTCTTCCCACCACTGAAGTGAACAGAAATGACATTTACAACTCCAAAGTAATATGAAAGTCTTTGTCTGCTTGTTGTCATGCTCAATTCTGCTTAATCTTGAAAATTCTTCAGGTATCTATTTTGCTTTCCCATTTCATCTAGAAATAATTAGTTTTCCACAGCCATTTTGGCACAAAATTCAGTGACCACATATTCTAAGGCTGCATCATAAATCCCTTAGAAGTCAGTGATTAAAATAATTCTAAAGCATTTTGCCTATGTGGCATTTACCTGTTATAGATTCCATTTCGTACTTAACCAATGGAAACAGCTTGTCAAACACAGTAGCCCTATTTCTGAAGATTTTTTCCCTTTCAAATAGCATCTCCACACCCCTTTCCAAGTTGTTCACACAAGGAAGCTCTATTTTCAAAATGCAGTTTTTTTCCTATAAGAAGTTTTTTAAAGCAATGGGCACACTCATCAGTTTGCAAACTAGAATTTTCTTTTATTTAAATAATTGTGAAAGTCCCTCACAGACACTTCTAATATAGGAGCAGCAGATATGTTTAGTTTGAGGTTCAGAAACCATGACAGGACTCTGCCACTTACCTGACTTCTCAACACCTGTTTTCTCATCTATAAAATGGGAGTACTGATCTCCCCTGCTTTTTGAAAGTTCCTTTATATTACTTTCCTTTTTTGAAAGACCTACATTAAGACCTGTTTGTGCTAACTGTAAAAAATCCAAAGAGGATTTTTTGCTTCTATGAGCAAATCTGAAAAGAGAAAATAGTGTTCAGGTTTGTTTTGCAGTGAGCGCTTGTAGAGACAGTACACCGCAGAACGGAGATGGCACTATCAAATTCCTTCCTCATGAACTACAATAAGCATCTCAGCACCAAACCAGCATGGCTTTGAAATGTGTCTGTGAGCATCTGTTCTTTATCTTATTTTGTGCATCTGTTAGGAAGATGTGTCCTAAGGTAATTGCTTCTCCACATTATACCATTTTGGCTTGTGAAAGGTTTTGTTGAAATGATCTATTTTTAGATATCAGGGAAAATCTGCTTTAATATTTGCATTAAGTGTCTAAGTACAGTTGGATGAGATAATGTACCTAAACCACAGCTTAGCACCTGGCATAAAAGTCAGTGTTTAATAAATGGTCTTGTCATAGTTATTATTCCTAATAGTACAGGCAATGTGATCTAAATTATGTTTTAAACTCAGCCTCAAAATATCAAGAACTGTTTTACAGCCTTTTTATAAAACAGGCATTTAAAGAGTTTGAATTCCAAGGTTTTTTTTTTTTTTTGTATTGATTAATCAAAAAATATATATTTTTGAATCCATGTGGTATTCCAGGCACCATACTAAGCATTTAGGATAAAATCATCGGGAATTTTCACTTTAATCAAAATCATAGTGGAGGAGATAAACATGAGACAGATATTCAACAATAGCACAGTAAATGTGCCACACACACATATATATATATACACATATATACACACACACACACACACATATAGGCTATGCTAAGCATTTCAAATGTATTAACGTAATAAAATTGAGGAACTTTTTGAAAGTTTAAAACTTTCAAAGGGGATTCGCTTTTTAATATTTCATTTAAAGCTGCCAAGTTTAAAAAAAAAGTACACAGGCTTTTTGCTTCAAATGACCTTTTCATTTGCAACAAGGCCTTTTACTGGATAAATGCCATTTTGACTTGACAATCACTAAAAATTATTGTCTGTCATGGTATAAATAAATCAGTACTGTTTACTAAGTACCTAAACTTTCCAATGCCCTCATGTCAATATATTTTGAATTACAAGCTCTACAGACTGTGGGTTAAAGGCACTTGTTATTCACTATTACCTACCTAAGCCAGACATCTTCTCCCTTTTTTCCTTGGGTAATATTTGTGAGAAAACTTTCTAAAAAACAAATCCTTTCAGCTGTGCCATGGTCTTAAACTATTGCTACTGCTGATCTTTCAACCCTGTTTGAATCTTACTCATCTAGAGTCTAAAACAGATCCCTTTATGAGTGTCCTTGAAATAAAGTTCTTCTCTTGTCTATACTCAGTAGAGAAGCAATTTCTGAGAATGTAATTAGCCAAGCTAGAGCCCATATGTGAAAAATGGAGTTTGGTCAAAATATTGCTCTTAAAAACTTTAGTCTTTGGGAAAATCTATTAAAAAGCAGATAAAAAGTCAGACCAAATCTACAATCACATATATATTCCATGGACTTAACCAGCTTATGATCTAAGCAGGAATTAGAAGATTTAAATATTTTTTGGGAAATGTTGGCACATGGCTAAATTTAAAACATAGCTTACATAAGACAGTCATATTCTTCTGGGTTTTACCAATTAGTATCATTTTAAAGATACAGTTAAAGACTAAGGAACACAATTTTTGACTGTTTACTATTAAATTTTTTTTTTAGTTGAAAAATTATATCCTCCCCAGGTCTTTTGTTGATGTATGGCAAAACCAATACAATATTGTAAAGTAATTAGCCTCCAATTAAATAAATTTAAATTTAAAAAATAAATAAAATAAAAATAATTTTGGGAGAGATGTTAATGTCATTAACATTTTAGGAGACATTATTTTGGATAAAGGATAAGAAGTATAGTGTCCTTAAGACTGAGAAGGGTGTGAAAGATAGAACAGAAAGAAAGAGATAATAGTCAGAAACTGGAAATCTTATACATAATTGTCCCTTACTTAAGACTTACTCTCCTAAAATATTGATACCTACGCATACTTACACATGTAAAACTCAATATGCCCAAGAACTTTTTTTTAAGTGATTATTTTTTAAAATACTTACATTGTCCTAAATTTGTCCACTGTAAGCCCTTTCAACCAGTGCTGGTATCATTTGGCAATTTCTTTATTTTTTTATCATTTCTTATTTTAAGAAGTAGCGTGTTACAGGCTTATTCTGAACTTTCCAGGACTCAGAATTTGAATCATTTATTTCTTAAGATGCCCAAATTCCTTTCATTATAGATTACCACTAGAAAAAAATATTCACATGATAGGTATATTTGTTACTAATTAAGTACTATTGCTCCTGATACTCTTTATTAGCAGCTAAAAGAAAAGGCTAGCTAGCTAAGTATATATACACAGAGATATGTAATGATTCATTAGTGATACTTCCCACCTCCCTCAATCTATACACATATCTCCCTTCTCCCCAAAAGAAAAGACTGGATACTTTAGCATCACTACTTCTTTATTTCTCCAAAAATACGTACAAAAAATTGACATCCATGTCATTACTAACAACAACAAAATTATAATAATAAGAGTAAGATTTCCCTGTACATGTGTATATATGATATATATGTTTATGACTATTAAGGGTAGAGAGTAAGACTAATGAAATTAAAGATTTCTTAAATTAATTCTTAACATTGGATGATTTTTTTTCAGTTTGATGGGCAATGTATTTGTTTCTATTTGTATCGAATGTAACTTTGTTTTCTCATAAATTTTAATTCATTTGTTAGTTAATGATATTGCTCAAAAGATCAAATTATACAAAAAGGTATTCTCAGAAAAGCCTCATTTCTATTCCTGTCCCCTTCGTGTAGCTCTCACTAACCCATTACAAACCAGCATTTAAGGAGATCCTAGTTTATCCTGCTTTTCTAAACAAGCTAGGCAAACACACATGCACATTCTTATATTCCCTTATTTATTATGCAAAATATAATATGGATCTTTCAACTTAAGCATAATGTCAAAGCATCACTAAAATTGAAATAAATATCATATAAGAGACTTTAAAATGAATTAATCAGAGTGGGGTTGAAGGAGGAAACAGAACAGGCTCTGTCTTAAAAGCAGGACTCCATCTTGGACTGGACTGTGAACTTTGAGCTATATGCCCAGTGTCTATGACGTACCAACTGGAAAACCAGGCCCCCGGAAGGAAGAGCCCCAGGGCTCTCCATCGCCTAAAAGAATACCCTAGTTATCTGTGTGACTGAATAGAATCATACATTCTATAATACTTATTGGGGAACGACCACAAGCCTATTGATAACTGTCCACTGTTAACTACCTAGGTTTAAGGCATATGGATTACGGGTTGACTTTGATTGTATCTTTCTTTTTCCTTTGTTCAGACTAGTTTCAGGGCATTTGGGGAGGTGGGTTTGGACACGTATGGTTAGGGTATATAAGGTTTTCACAAAAACTGGTCAGGGTCCTTGTTAAGAGGAGACTCTGCCTTGGGCCCACCGGTGTAATAAACTGCTCTCCACTATCTTCATTGTCCTTCTGAGTGAGTTTTTTTCCACAGGGTGAATTAATAGAAGTCTATCTAGAAGAAGAAAAAAATTCTGGAAGTGAGAAAATTTATAGAGTTTCTGTGTGGACAACAAAAGTACAAATAGTATGAAAGTGAAGTACTTTGTTATTGTGAATCAACTATACTCCACTAAAAAAATTATTTAAAAATGAAAGTAGTGTAAGGAGAAAATAGACTCATTAATATATTGAACATGTTTTGTAATCCCCGAATGTCCCCTGCAGCTCTCCCTCTCTCCACCTTCTTTCTCTGACTCCTTGTCACTCCTAGTTCTCTCCTCTGTCAAGCTCTGTCTATTTAGTGGCTGAGTCTCTATTACCTTGAGCGTTGTCCATTTTAGTCCCTGTTTTGGTTGAATTTTCTCTTTTCTATTCAGGAATTATATGCATTCAGCAATGTGGTACCTAACCTCTCAGCATTTACATACTACCTTTTGTTTCCAAGAAGCCTTACAATCAATTTAATCAATTTACCTCCTCCCAGTTTTCAGCAAAACTGATCTTGGTTTACAGATGGGATAGCAGTCCTCAAGCAGGCAAATTAAGTGCCTTTTCCTGGATTTTAACCCCTGGCATGCAAGTTCAGTCTGTGGAATCAATGAGCTAATCTCTTAGCCCAGTCTTTATCTCATCATCCCTGGAAGGAGTAATAGCCTTAGAAACCATCCAGATGTAATTTAAAATACAGAATAAACTGTAACTATTTGTCATATGAATCTTTACAATTATTTCCTTCTTTTGGTTCTTAAGGAAGATATGCCCAGTGTTCTCCTGGAAAATTTGGTTGAGTGAAAATTTGAAATACTTACTATTCTCTAAAGAAACTTACCTGGGCCTTATAAGTAGATTATTAAGAACTGAGAAATGCAGCTTTAACTCTAAGATTCAGTATAGCTAAGGTTCAAGCTGTGAGATTCTTCAGACAGAGGAAATTAGATTTTGTTTTTTTTCAAATGCCACCTATTATTTCTAAATCAGGGTCAATTCAGAATTAAGCTGAAAATAGCAGTATTTATTTATTTATCCTTATCCTATGTGTGTGTGTGCTAGTTGCTCAGCTGCATCTGACTCTTTGTGACCTCATGGACTATAGCTTGACAGGTTCCTCTGTCCAGGGAATTCTCTAGGCAAGAATACTGGAGTGGATTGCTACTCCCTTCTCCAGGGGTTCTTCTCAACTCAGGGATCAAACCCAAGTCCCCTGCATTGCCGGCAGAACTTTACCGCCTGAACCACCAGGGAAGCCATATATATATATACATACATACATACCAAGGTTATATTTATGTTCAGATATTCCAGAAACGTCAGTCCCTAATCTTTGAAGAAAAAAAAAAAAATGTTAAATTCATTTGATTGCCTGAGTCCTCTTGTGACTAACTTAATGGTTTCCCTTCCCAGAAGTGCTTAGTGAATTATGAAGGTGTTTCTCTTGAGCACAATAAACAGCATATTTTTCTAAAGGAGATCTTACATGTTCTATCCACACCCCAAACAGCGATTAAACCTTTGTGAGCCTTACTGGAAGTGGTTTCCAGAGTCAAGAAACATAAGGTGTGAAGTAGCAATGTGATTGGAGATTTTACTCTTTTCTCTTCTTTGAAGGTAGTGTCTATCATATTTTGTATTTTATTGGCTGTAACAGAGTTTACTAACTAATGCTAAGCTGAGCCAGGGTTTAAGGATGTTCCTCTGCTAGACACCTTTATAAGGAAACCCAGAAGCCAAGTTCTACCCTGAACAATGAGGCCTTTGTTTGCCAAAGCAGAGTGGCCCAATACCTCAGAGCTTTTTAACCTTTTTCTTGTTGGTGATTACATTTGCAATTCATGCCAGTGGGATTATGGAGACTTTCTCTAAATCCCTGGCAGGAAAAAAAGAACTTCTTAATTTTTCCTGAAGTCGCATGACAAGCCAATTTTTCCTTTCTCATTTACAGGTTTTAAAAATGAGCCTCAAGACTAAGTATCACCTTGAAAATCTGAATTACTAAACCTAATCTAGGCATCAGAGATCTACTTCACTAAGTAAGAAGGTGATGCTTCAGGGGGGCATATTCATTCAGAAACTATAAGAAGAAGGATAGTTTTGTTAAAGGAGAGAAAAAAGAAAAAAAAAAGACTTTTACTAGGAATAAAGTTTTCAGCAAAACTGATCTTGGTTTACAGATGGGATAGCAGTCCTCAAGCAGGCAAATTAAGTGCCTTTTCCTGGATTTTAACCCCTGGCATGCAAGTTCAGTCTGTGGAATCAGTGAGCTAATCTTTTAGCCCAGTCTTTATCTCATCATCCCTGGAAGGAGTAATAGCCTTAGAAACCATCCAGATGTAATTTAAAATACAGAATAAACTGTAACTATTTGTCATATGAATCTTTACAATTATTTCCTTCTTTTGGTTCTTAAGGAAGATATGCCCAGTGTTCTCCTGGAAAATTTGGTTGAGTGAAAATTTGAAATACTTACTATTCTCTAAAGAAACTTACCTGGGCCTTATAAGTAGATTATTAAGAACTGAGAAATGCAGCTTTAACTCTAAGATTCAGTATAGCTAAGGTTCAAGCTGTGAGATTCTTCAGACAGAGGAAATTAGATTTTGTTTTTTTTCAAATGCCACCTATTATTTCTAAATCAGAGTCAATTCAGAATTAAGCTGAAAATAGCAGTATTTATTTATTTATCCTTATCCTATGTGTGTGTGTGCTAGTTGCTCAGCTGCATCTGACTCTTTGTGACCTCATGGACTATAGCTTGACAGGTTCCTCTGTCCAGGGAATTCTCTAGGCAAGAATACTGGAGTGGATTGCTACTCCCTTCTCCAGGGGTTCTTCTCAACTCAGGGATCAAACCCAAGTCCCCTGCATTGCCGGCAGAACTTTACCGCCTGAACCACCAGGGAAGCCATATATATATATACATACATACATACCAAGGTTATATTTATGTTCAGATATTCCAGAAACGTCAGTCCCTAATCTTTGAAGAAAAAAAAAAAAATGTTAAATTCATTTGATTGCCTGAGTCCTCTTGTGACTAACTTAATGGTTTCCCTTCCCAGAAGTGCTTAGTGAATTATGAAGGTGTTTCTCTTGAGCACAATAAACAGCATATTTTTCTAAAGGAGATCTTACATGTTCTATCCACACCCCAAACAGCGATTAAACCTTTGTGAGCCTTACTGCAAGTGGTTTCCAGAGTCAAGAAACATAAGGTGTGAAGTAGCAATGTGATTGGAGATTTTACTCTTTTCTCTTCTTTGAAGGTAGTGTCTATCATATTTTGTATTTTATTGGCTGTAACAGAGTTTACTAACTAATGCTAAGCTGAGCCAGGGTTTAAGGATGTTCCTCTGCTAGACACCTTTATAAGGAAACCCAGAAGCCAAGTTCTACCCTGAACAATGAGGCCTTTGTTTGCCAAAGCAGAGTGGCCCAATACCTCAGAGCTTTTTAACCTTTTTCTTGTTGGTGATTACATTTGCAATTCATGCCAGTGGGATTATGGAGACTTTCTCTAAATCCCTGGCAGGAAAAAAAGAACTTCTTAATTTTTCCTGAAGTCGCATGACAAGCCAATTTTTCCTTTCTCATTTACAGGTTTTAAAAATGAGCCTCAAGACTAAGTATCACCTTGAAAATCTGAATTACTAAACCTAATCTAGGCATCAGAGATCTACTTCACTAAGTAAGAAGGTGATGCTTCAGGGGGGCATATTCATTCAGAAACTATAAGAAGAAGGATAGTTTTGTTAAAGGAGAGAAAAAAGAAAAAAAAAAGACTTTTACTAGGAATAAATGTCTCTGAGATTTCATACAACATATATACATTTTCAATACACATAGAGACACAGAAACATAGTCATGAAAAATTCCTAATTTTCAGGGTAGATCCAGGTTTTGTGTGGACACAAGCTTACACCATTTAGGAGACTCTATTTAAGACCAAAAAATGTGCAAAAATTACAAATAGAAAATATATGAACATAAATATTTTGTTTCAATTAATCCCAACAATCTAAAATATAAATTGGCAATATTACAAACATTACAACATTCAAAAAATAATGTGTTGTTATCAATATTAATTAGTTGCCTAATGCATCTACACTCTTTGGCTGCACACCCTTTGTCTCTGCATATGCAGCAATTATTAAATATTTTCTATAGAAAGAATAGAAAGTTAATTCAGTCCAGTGGGATTGACTGAAAACGTGACTGATGGTTTAGAACAGTTTCTTTCAGTTTCACCACTTTTTATTGGTGATGGCACATCTGTAAGTGCTCTGGAAATACTTGTTTAGACAATGAGTCTTGCCCTGAGGAAATGTCTTTGAAACTTCCATACTTCTTTTTGTTTTAATTCCTAAAAAAAAAAAAAAAAAAATGAAGCAGTGCTGGAATTTGAACCCCATCAGTTCACACCAGAGGTCATATTTCTCACTAGGTTGTCATTTTTCTTACTGTCTTTCTTTTTTTACCTTGTTTTTTTAATTTACTGATTTTATTATTTTTGAAGTATATTTGATTTATAATGTTGTATTAGTTTCAGGTATATAGCACTGATTGTTTTATATATGTGTATATATATATTTATTCTCAAATTCATTTCTCTTATACATTATTACAAAATATTGAGTATAACTCCCTGTGCTTTACAGTAAGAGACCTCCATACCTTTGATTTCATGGACATGATTGCCAATAACCTGTAGATGAAAAACTAATAGTCAATCTGTAAAAGATAGAAAATTTTATTTGAGCCAAATAGAGGATTATAACCCAGGAACAACCTCTTAGAAGGCTCCAAGGACTGTTCCTACCTGTTTGAGGTCAAAGCACAGTTATATAGGTTTTTGAGGCAGATGGCTATAGGCTATATGTGAAATGACATATATAGTTTTGGTGGCTTAGTTAAGGTAAAGAATTCACCTGTAATGCAGGAGACGTGGGATTGATTCCTGGGTCGGGAAGAATCCCTGGAGAAGGAAATGGCAACCCACTCCAGTATTCTTGCCTGGAGAATCTCATGGACAGAGGAGGCTGGCTGGTTACGGTCCATGGTGTCACAAGAGTCTGACACAACTTAGTGATTAAATCACCACCACCATAGTTTGTACAGTCCAGATCTGAAAGTACAAAGTGAGTAGTGGTCATGGGTCATTGTGACCCCAATAAGATTAAGAAGGGATGTTAGCTTTCAAGGAGTTATCTGGTTGGTACTAGGAAAATGTTGCTCTTTGTGGTTGAGCAAGTGTTTGTGCCCATGGGGAGATTTGATCAATGCATAGTATAGATAAACAATGCATAGTAGAAGAGAGAGAGGAGACCAACAGTTTAAAAAGTTTCCTGTGTTTAAATTTTTCTTCTCTCCCCATACACAAACCCTTACAGAAGAGTATCTTGGCTACACGCTACTGCCCCAGTCCACACATGAACTCCATTCCCGCTTCCATTGGGTTGGCCCCACCAGCTACTTCACATGGAACTGTTAGGTAGCTAGAATAGGAAAAAGAAGTCCAGAATGGCAGTGGCTAAAAGACAAGGAAGGGAAAAGCCCATGAAAATAGAACAAAGAAAGGTCCGAGGACCAGAGTGAGGACCTCAGGTAGAAAAAACAGCACTCCTGGCTAGCCAAATTTACATAGGGCAAGCCCAGGGGTGAAGAGAAAAAACATATAAAAAGACAAGCCAAAGGGCCAAGGAGCTCTCTTTCTCTCAGCCCTCCAACCCCTCTTTGGGTCGGCATGCCCTCACTCCTAGAGAATGTATTTTCCTTTATTTTCTAAGTAAAACTGAGCTGTAACATGGAGCTGAGACACGGTCTCTCCAAGAGCTGTGACAATCCAAGGGCTTTAACGAATGTTACTTCACATTTTTGTTGTGATGAGACAGAACCGAGGAAATTATACACTCCCCTGACAGAACCTTAGCACAGATATCCTTCCTGCTCATGTCCTTATTCTGGGCTCAAAGATGCTCAATCCCAACTTTGCCCCAGAGGACCCACAAAGACAGGCAACTGTTAGGAATCAGGTGGATATGGAAGCACTAGTCAGTGTTTATATTTCTGGCACAGAGTGGGACTTTTGATGATCTGCATTCTCTCCCTGCACCCCCTAACCCCTGGAGTAGAGCACACTAGTCTTGGAAGAGGCCTCTCAAACTGAAGGGCTCTGAAGTTTAAGCTTCCTTAAACTCACAGCCAATTCTCTAGTAAAATTATCATTAACAGTGTGAGACCTTAGACACTGTCAAGTATTAATACCTGTATTTTTTTAACCCATACCATATTAAAAATTGTAATACTGGCAATCAAACCTCTCACTATTCCAATACAACACAAAATATGTTCTTTGTCTGAGACATTTTGACATAATGAACACTTGCTAGATAATTTCTTTTTGAGGGTTATTCTTCTAGCTAGGGCTGTAATTATCAGTGAAATCAGCAATGTGAGCTGTGAATCAAAAGTGATTTCCCAACGAACTGGTAGGTTTCTGATATGTGAATAAAGTTTCTCATAATAAAGGGGAGAATGAAATAGCTTATCAATAATAATGTAGGAAACAAAGTACAAGGCTAAATGAGAGTCAAGTTAGCAAGAAATAAGATTGCTCTGAAAGAATAATCTTCATTTCTACAAGTGTGTGGATTTAGAGGGAAGGCAGCAATCATTGATCAAGAGTCATGAAGTCATATTTTGTGATCCGCCTTTTTCTTTTGCTATATAGTCTTTCTTCTCCCCACTCCCACTTTCATCCTTCTATGAGGAGAAGATAGGTCATTTAAAGTAGAGGACCACTATTAGAAAGGTGTGGCAGATGATTCTCAACAAACCCCAACTCTTTATATTCATACCCTTGTATATCTACTCCCCTTGAGTGTGACTTGCTTCTAATAGACAGAGTATGGCAAAGATGGTGAGGTATTGTGTCCATGAATGGACTGTACAGGGGTGTGATTTGCATCTCACTAGCAGATTCCTCACCTTGCTGGCTTTGATGAAGCAAGCTGCCATGTTGTGAGCTGCTCTATGGAGAGGAACATATGGAAAGACCGAGAGCAGCTTCCAGCTGACACCCACCAAGGAAATGAAGTCTTCAGTCTGACAATCACCAAAGAACTGAATTCTACCAATAACCATATGACCTTGGAAACAGATCCTTCCCCAGCTGGCGTTTCTGATGAGATCTTGACTGTAGCTTTGTAGGAGACCCTGATAGAAAATTTAGTAAAACTGAGCCCAGATAAATGACCCACTGAAAGTGTGAGATAATAAATGTGTCTTTGTTTTAAGCTGCCAAGTTAGTGGTGATTATATAGCCATAGATAGCTAATGCAAAATACTCTAAGTTTTTATAATAACACAGTTATATTAATTAAAAAGAAGTATTAAAATTGAGTCTTGGTTTACTGTTTAACTTTCCAAAACCATTGTTTTAGCTACTGTATGTAACATTCTATTTTGACATTTGACATTTTTGCATTCCAATTATTCTACTCTCTTTATATCTGTCATATATTTCTTCATCAGCAGTGCTCATGTTCTCCAGATACAAGCTTGTAACTCACCATTTTCATATTATTTGCCATCATTCTGGCCATGTTCAATGTGGATAGTTTAATCTCATTGGTTCTTTCATAACCAAGATCATTTGTAAATCATAGTCTAGCATCCTAGTCTACTCTACGTGGACACCTCTTGTCAACTAGAAGCATGATAATTCAGAAGTATTAAAATGCTTAAGATTAAAAATCTAGATTCAAATGAGGCTTGTATTTAACCCACACTCTGACATTTTTCTTACAATGTGCTATTTGCAAATTATTTCAATTCTCTAAGCCTCTATAACCCCAAACATAACATGAAAATAGTAACTATCTGATTAGATTATTTATGGATTACAGGAAAATTCAGTGCATTTGTGGTCTTAGTACACTGCCTGAATATTAATACTTTAGCAATGTTACTTTCTAAGTTTGGTGTCTAGTGAGATGATTGTCTCTGTCAATGTCATCTATTAAACTTGCTTTTCCATTTCTTGTAACATAAAGTTCTTTGCTTCCTAGCTTTCAAATCCATCAGCCTGCTCTGAATTTTGTTTTCTTCCCAAATAATTGCTCAGCTATAATAACTGTATTCTCACTGATATTTTTAATGCTGTCATTTGCATTACTAAATTCTAAACCTGATATCAGAGAAGGCAATGGCAACCCACTCCAGTACTCTTGCCTGGAGAATTCCAGGGACGGGGGAGCCTGGTGGGCTGCTGTCTACGGGGTTGCACAGAGTCTGACAAGACTGAAGCGACTTAGCAGCAGCAGCAGTAAACCTGATATAACCCCTTTTAGAATCATCAGAGAAAATAATAAATCTATTCTGATATTAACTTCTAAATAGATATAACTTCTAATATCAGCTGAGCTTTTAAAACTCTAGTATTTTCTTTCTTCAAAAGTACATTAAAAATGTAGAAAGAAGCCCAATAACAGAAACAAAAAGAAAACTCAAAAATACATAACTGTGATTCAGTGAGCATTTATAAATATAACAATTGCATTGTCCCTTGATTGCTGACATATTATGCCATCTATGTACCGACACTTAACCCTTCCCACAGCCTGTTATCATAAAATGTCATGATTTTATAATTTGAAGCTGCTATGGCCTGGCAAATTTCTTATTCTACAAAAGGTAAATTGATAACAAACTTTGGGAATGAAGTGATTGTATGAATCTAGGTAACAGAGGCATTAGAAAGAACCATCTATTAATACCCACTTATAGCCTTATCTTTGCATTGCTTGTTTGGTATTTCAGTTACAAACTTTTAAGTGAACTTAACTAAGTCCAAGTAAACTTTATCACCAACATTTATTCCTGGATTCATTTTTGTGCCTCCCACTTCAGAATATGGGGTGAAGTGAATAAGACAGACATGGCCCCTGCCCTCAGGGAGCTGGCAATAAAACAGGAAAAAATATGATGTGTAGTTAGTCAAGTTTACTACGTCCTTTGGTGCCTTTGTAGAACTAATGTACTCTCTATGACAGAGATCTTATCTCTCTGTGGCTTCTGAGATAAAATTTTTCCATATATTTATTCCTTTCTTTTATTGTCAGTCTCTTTCTTTCTTTGACTCCAAGTTACTTACAAGCACAGGAAACATATCTTCAAGCTATCACCTATTTCTTTCTTAGGAGTATCCTTAAATCATTCTTTTTTCAATCACTCAATAAATTATCTACTTTGCACATAGTTTCAGGTTGCATACTGTGTATTTAAGAGTTTGATTTCACAATCTGGCTGTTGTCTAATTTCTCTACTGAACATGCACTCTTGCTGGGAACTCTAATCTTCAAATCCAGTGATGTGACATTTTTGACAGGTACCTACAGAACAAAGTGGTTTTTCTTGGAAATATTCCTTCATCTTGCCCTCAAGACTGTGCTCTTCTTTGTTAACCTTTTAGCTTTATCATCATTGATCTTTATTCTCCCAGCTTTTCTTTCTACACTTACACTTAGTTTTATGTACACATCTAACTAATACTTAGTCTTATGTGATATCTAATACCCAAGAGATTTCTAAGTCTTCAGTTTAGTTCAGTTCAGTTCAATTCAGTCACTCAGTCGTGTCCGACTCTTTGCGACCCCATGAATTGCAGCACGTCAGGCCTCCCTGTCCATCACCAACTCCCAGAGTTCACTCAGACTCACATCCATCGAGTCATCAAATTTGCTGGCATATTGAGTGCAGGACTTTCACAGCATCATCTTTCAGGATTTGAAACAGCTCCACTGGAATTCCATCACCTCCACTAGCTTTGTTCGTAGTGATGCTTTCTAAGGCCCACTTGACTTCACATTCCAAGATGTCTGGCTCTAGATTAGTGATCACATCATCATGATTATCTGGGTCGTGAAGATCTTTTTTGTACAGTTCTTCCATGTATTCTTGCCACCTCTTCTTAATATCTTCTGCTTCTGTTACGTCCATACCATTTCTGTCCTTTATCGAGCCCATCCTTGCATGAAATGTTCCCTTGGTATCTCTAATTTTCTTGAAGAGATCTCTAGTCTTTCCCATTCTGTTGTTTTCCTCTATTTCTTTGCATTGATCACTGAAGAAGGCTTTCTTATCTCTTCTTGCTATTCTTTGGAACTCTGCATTCAGGTGCTTATATCTTTCCTTTTCTCCTTTGCTTTTCTCAGTTGAATTCACGCTCCAGGATGTCCGGCTCCAGGTAAGTGATCACACCATCATGATTATCTGAAGCGACTTTTTTGGTACAGTTCTCCTGTGTATTTTTGCCACCTCTTCTTAATATTTTCTGCTTCTGTTAGGTCCATACCATTTCTGTCCTTTATCGAGCCCATCCTTGCATGAAATGTTCCCTTGGTATCTCTAATTGTCTTGAAGAGATCTCTAGTCTTTCTCATTCTGTTGTTTTCCTCTATTTCTTTGCATTGATTGCTGAAGAAGGCTTTCTTATCTCTTCTTGCTATTCTTTGGGACTCTGCACTCAGATGCTTATATCTTTCCTTTTCTCCTTGGCTTTTTGCCTCTCTTCTTTTCACAGCTATTTGTAAGGTCTCCCCAGACAGCCATTTTGCTTTTTTGCATTTCTTTTCCATGGGGATGGTCTTGATCCCTGTCTCCTGTACAATGTCATGAACCTCATTCCATAGTTCATCAGGCACTCTATCTATCAGATCTAGGCCCTTAAATCTATTTCTCACTTTCACTGTATAATCATAAGAGATTTGATTTAGGTCATACCTGAATGGTCTAGCAGTTTTCCCTACCTTCTTCAATTTGAGTCTGAATTTGGTAATAAGGAGTTCATGATCTGAGCCATAGTCAGCTCCTGGTCTTGTTTTTGTTGACTGTATAGCTCTTCTCCATCTTTAGCTGCATAGAATATAATTCGATATGTAAATAGATAGCCAATGGGAATTTGCTGTATGTCTCAGGATATTCAAACAGAGGCTCTGTAGAAACCTAAATGTGTGGGATGAGGAGGGAGATGGGAAGACGGTTCAAAACAGAGGAGTTATATGTATAACTATGGATGATTCATGTTGAGATTTGATAGAAAACAACAAAATTGTGTAAAGCAATTATCCATCAATAAAAATAAATAAATAAAAAAGAATACTAGAGTGGTTGCGATTTCCTCCTCCAGAGGATCTTCCTGATGCAGGGATCAAATAGACAACTTTTATGTATCCATAACTGTAAGTTTAGTTCAGTCACTCAGTCATGTCCAACTCTCTGCAACCCCCAGGACTACAGCATACCAGGCTTCCCTGTCCATCACCAACTCCTGGAGCTTGCTCAAACTCAAGTCTGTTGAGTTGGTGATGCCATCCAACCATCTTATCCTCTGTCATCCCCTTCTTCTCCTGTCTTCAATCTTTCCCAGCATCAGGGTCTTTTTCAATGAGTCACTTCTTTTACTGTAAGTGGAGTATACTACAAAAAATATCGAATAAGTATGTTCTATATCCAAAACTAATATAATATTTTATATCAATTACACCTCAATAAAACATTAAACTTTCAACAGTGAGCTTGGAATTCACATTTTTATTAATTATTACTTAATTTACAATCTACTTTCTGCACTTGGGGGAACACAAGGCAGAGAGAGGTGGAATGAAAGTCTCCAGCAAGTGATGTCCAAAACCTTCCTCATCTAGACATCTTCCTCTTCTCTCCTTCACTCCTCTCTAATGATCTCTATATAAGGACTCCTACTTGATCCCTTCATGTAACTGAGTAGCAATAATAATGATGTCAGCCACTAACCTGTTTTTCAACCTTTACCTGAGCCCTGAAACTCTTCTAACACTTTATATGCATTATTTCAATTATACCTCACAACAGTTAGGTACTACTGTTTTCCCCATTTCACTATGGAAATGCAGTTTAGTAACTTGCTGAAGGTCACACATCTGGTGAACAAAGACGCTGGGAATCAAGCCCACGTCTCAGTGACTTTGGAGCCCACACTCTTGGCTCTCAAATGTCCCCTTTGTTTTAACCTGGCACCTCCTTTGAACATTCAATCACACCTGCCCAAATTGTGCTCTTCCAATTTCAAATGCCTCCTAAAGTCACTTCCTCAGATTCCCACCATTTATCATCTGCCCTGGTCCCCCCACGTTTACAGGCAACTTCTTCAGAATAAATAAGGAAACAGAATGACCAGCTCACCAGGTTTCCTGGTGCTTCACCATGTTTCACACTGGAAGCCCCACCTGGGGAAACCACTCAGACCTAGACAAACCAGGATGATTGGTCATCCAGATTATAAACTGCTGCCAAATCACTGTCTGCTTAATTAACACAGAGGCCTACTGCCAACGTTGCTCAGTAAATCCAGTGGCAATAGGACAAAATTTCCCCCCACTCCCCTTGCTTTGTAATATCAAGAATACATGTTTCAGACTCAGCAGCCTGACACAGCGCAATGGATGTATAACATTTTCTCATGTGTAGCTATTTTTTGGTATTCCGTTTTATCAATCAGTGATTTATAATGAGAAACACATGTAACTCTACTTTTCTGCAGCAAAAGGCAATAAATACAGTGAATGATTTTGTTAGAGTTGATTTAATGACTAAAGAAAGTGTGAGGATGCCAGGAAAGTGACTTCAAAATTGATGTGACTCCCTGCTGCTACTGTGACCACTGCCACCACAAATAAAGCCTCTCATAAACGCCACTCAAAAATCAGTAAACAGCTGAACCCTGGGATCAAACATCACCCAGAACATTGTTAGAGATGCAAATTTGGGATCCTTACTTCACATCTACAAAGTTACTGAGTGGAGCCCGGTAATCTGTGTTGTAATAGATATCCTGGTGATTCCAATATACACTAAAGAGTGAGAACCACCTCATTCCCACCTTTCAAATCTCACCAAAAAATACATTTAAAAATTAGTGGGAACTAATTCATACCCATGGCTCTAGCTAGAGGGAACATTGGGATATGTAATTTTCAGCTTTTTACATGAGTAGAACGAGGGTAGAATGCATATGGAAAGAGCCATTCCCAACTATCCACTCTACCTACTTTTCCTGGGGAGGAGGGCACTCCACACTGGGGAGCACTATTCTCACTCCCTGTGAGGAGTCACAGGCCCCCGAATCATCTTCCTGGTGAAGTGGAAATGGCCCTTCCCTCTTGCCTCTACAAAATACTTATGTATTTAAACTTTTTTTTTTCTTTCCAGTCTCTTTTGGTTGGCGTATTAAGGGGAAATGGATTCCCAGACAGTTCAGTGGTAAAGAATCCATCTGCCAATACAGGAGACTTGGGTTTGATCCCTGGGTTGGGAAGATCCCTTGGATGAGGAAATGGCCACTGACTCCAGTATTCTTGTCTGAAGAATCCCAGGGACAGGGGAGCCTGGCGGACAGCAGTCTGTGGGGTCACAAGGAAACAGGCACAATTACAAAACATGTCTCAAGTCAAGAGCAACCCAGTTTGGGAGCTCTTTGGAGAGCCTGCTCTCCCACAGGCTGAGTACCTTCTAGAAGACAAAGAGTGGACGTGCCCTGGAAGTGTCCACCAGCATGTCCTACTTCTATGAGATCCTGAAGTTCAGAGCAAGGATGAGACTCGTTGCTCTACCACGCTTTGTGGGGGAGAGGAGCAGAGAGACATGTTCCTGCCAATATTAACCCAAGCTCCCCTGTGTCCTGACCTTCCCTGTCCTGTGCCGCCGGGACAGGCAGGTACATCTGACCTGGGCTGATGAGGGTTTAGTGCACAGAATCTCTAAAGAAGAGCTGTTTTTTATATCCATAGTTCTCTGTGTGTCAAAACTACACTTTTTGTTGGTTACTAGTCATCCATTGCCTGAATATATCCACAAATTTGTTTCCTCACCTCTTACTGGAAAGTTGGCTATTTTCAGTTTGGGCTATGATAAATAAAGCAGAGATAAGCATTCCTATAAAGAATTCTTTATAATCATATTTTTTCATTTAGCTTGGATACATATCTAGCAGTGGAATTGGAATATACAAGTTCATAAGAAACTGCCAAAAGATTTTATTAAGAGATGATTTAGCAATTTTTCAACAGCAGTAAACATCTAATCTATTGTGAGTAGGAGTCACAAAGGAGAAAACCAAAGCACAGGAGAGAGCAAACAATAAAAACTATAATGCAAGGAAATTTGCTTACTGTGAATCAGATATTTGAAACAACATATTGAAAAAAAAAATCATACCCACCTAAAAAAATTGAAGAAGGAATATCAAGACATATCCTCATAAAGTTGAGAACCATGGAGTATAGATGTTTTTTAGTTCTTTCTTTTTTTAATATAAATTTATTTATTTTAATTGAAGGCTAATTACTTTACAATATTGTATTGGTTTTGCCATACATCAACATGAATTTGCCACAGGTATACACGTGTTCCCCATCCTGAACCCCCCTCCCTCCTCCCTCCCTGTACCATCCCTCTGGGTCATCTCAGTGCACCAGCCCCAAGCATCCAGTTCTTTCTTAAAGAATTAGAAAAAGTGACTAGCCCAGAAGCAATGAGCCCCTGTAGGAATTCACTTTGACCTTGAGACACCATTTCATCACTAAAAGAAAACGACTCTCTTAAAGACATGGTTGATTTCTGGTCTGAAGAATGGAATTGATAAGAGGAGCTCGGAACAACTTGTCACATCAGATAAAAGTTAATATAATAAGAGACTAGAGACTAATAGTACTGTGTCCAAAAAGACTCAAGAAGCTAGCTGAAGAGAATTCCTCAGGCCAAAGAGAGAAAATTGTGAGCAATAAAGTGAGAATAAATGCAATGGACTGAAATGCATAAAATATGATCAAATTAATGATATTATAAAGATATAATCTCCATATATATAAATACATATATAAAGAAAAATAACTGATCATCTTTGGAGTGTAAGACAGCAAACAATTATTTAGGAAATGAGAATGAAGGTGATTCAAGTCTTTCTATATGAACTGTGGTGGTTGATACTCAATCTCTGCATGTGATAAAATTACTTTGAAGTACATTTACAAATGAACTGGGGGAAATCAGAGTTCAGTGGACTATCTATTGCAACATGCAATATTCCACATGTAATATTGTACTATATTGTACAATATTGTACTATAATTGTGCAAAATGTTACCATTGGGCTAGCTATTTAAAGGAAACATAGCATCTATCTATATATTATTTCTTGTACCTCCATGTGAGTATATTGTACAATTATCTCAAAAGCTTAATTTATAATCTGAATTAGCAACATTTTCATAGATGATAGATGAATGTATTCTTGAAAAGTACATTTTCTTTTAAACATACTTCCCTTATGAATGACAAAACGCTCATGCAGAGTTCTTAAAAGCCTACCTGCTTATGCCCCTCAGCCTCCTGCAATTCTAACACTACTCATCTAAAGGTGCAGCAGCAAAGTGAAAATTTCAGCATTCCTTATAAACTGGCATTTCTTTACTGAAATTATACAATTTTTTATTAAAATATTTGCAGTTTTAAAGACACTTTAAAATAAACACTTAAAGTCTAGCTGATGTGCCTAATAGTGAATAACTAATGATGAGTAAAAACTGTAATAATGGTAGTGACTGATGATGATGTCGATGGTAATGACCAAGGTGGTTGTGGGTGTTTGTGGTGATGCTGGTGGAAGGGAAGTGGTGATGCTGATGTTAATGATGATGATGTTAATTATGTTAATGATGATGATGATGGATTTGTTGGGTGTAAAATATTGAAAGGATGCATTAGATTATACTTTCTCAAGCAGCAACTTGACTTTCCCAGTAAAAGGAAAATCAACACACTTGGGACACAAAAACACAAAATCCAGGGTCCTAATTGCTCCTTTTCTAAGGACTCCAGTCTCTGAAGTGACTCCATCCCAGGAGAACTGTTATCCATATACCCACATATTTAAACAGGTCTCCAAGTCTCCCCATCTCAGTGACCATATTTCATTACACAAGCCTGTGTGATCTTCTCATTTCCTATGATTTATTTCCTGACTGTTGAAACCAAAGCATATCCTAAAATTTCCAGGAGAGCGTGTTCCATTTTTCATCAGCACAAGTATTTGATTACAATTTAAAGACCTAATTGCTCCTTTTCTAAGGACTCCAGTCTCTGAAGTGACTCCATCCCAGGAGAACTGTTATCCATATACCCACATATTTAAACAGGTCTCCAAGTCTCCCCATCTCAGTGACCATATTTCATTACACAAGCCTGTGTGATCTTCTCATTTCCTATGATTTATTTCCTGACTGTTGAAACCGAAGCATATCCTAAAATTTCCAGGAGAGCGTGTTCCATTTTTCATCAGCACAAGTATTTGATTACAATTTAAAGTAACTGTGTGAGAAAAACATCTCTTTCATGAACTCTTGTTTCTAGTACAAGCTATTTGCAAACATGTTTACTTTCATCTCTAAGGTAAGGGTTTTTTCCTGTGTCCTACATTCTTATGGGCAGCGATCCTAAGCCTCTGATGATCTTCTAGAACTGGAGTAATAATTGTAATGACTAATATCAAGTATAGGCTCATGTTTTCCTATTTTATGATATTAGATAACTATCGGAGAAAATAAGCAAATCAGTGCTGTCTAGGTTTTCCTATCTGCACTGCAATGCTTGGGGCTGGTGCACTGGGATGACCCAGTGAGATGATATGGGGAGGGTGGGGGGAGGGGGGTTCAGGGTTGGGAACTCATGTACACCTGTGGTGGATTCATGTCAATGTATAGCAAAACCAATACAGTATTGTAAAGTTAAAAAATAAAAATAAAACCAAAAAAAGCAGGCTGTAAAATGCATTTTTTCCTTGTTTTTTTTTTTTAAATTTAATTTTATTTTTTTTTTACTTTACAATATCGTATTGGCTTTTCCATACATCAACATGAATCCACCATGGGTGTACACATGTTCATTTTAAAAGACAATTTTATGCTTATCAGAGGAAAGACATACATGCATTGAAGAAAATCTAAAAGGAAAGTTCTTAGTCTCCAAGGAAAAAGAAAGGAGATTATATTTTTGTTATTTATATATCTGATTTTCTACAAGACACATTTACTGCTTTAGTTATTTTTCTTTAATGCATCTGAAATTGGCAATAAAATTGATCCTCTATGTCCGAACATTCAATAAATAAAGTTTACTACATAATAACAAGTGCTAGGCACAAGATGACATTTACGACACACACAGCAACATAGTTTTATGAAAACAAAACAGACTGGTGGTGAGAAGTCACAAGTTTAAACCCAGATCTGTGTCTTGCTGGTCTTATGCTTTTAGATGACTTATTTAACTTCTAGCTTCCCAGGTGAAGCAAGTGGGAAAAAAACCCACCTGCTAATGCAGGAGACCCAAGAGACCCAGGTTTGATCCCTGGGTCAGGAAGATTCCCTAGAGTAGGAAATGGCAACCCACTCCCAGTATTCTTGGGAGTCCCATGGAAACTGATGGGTTACAGGATGGCCCACAGGATCACACAGAGCCAGACACAACTGAAGCAGATTATCACACTTAATTATTAGAACCTCCCTCAGAAGCCTAGGCACCTGCAGAGGAGGGAGAGGCACACAAAGCGAGCTGCACACTGCGAGGTCCCGCTCGCCTTCTCCTGCCAGAGCACCAAGATCAACTAGTTGTTCAACAATCATCAGCAGGAAGACATTGAAACCCACCAAAAAAAAAAGATACCCCTCATCCAGAGACAAAGCGGAAGCTTCAAAGAAATGGTAGGAGAGACACAATCGTGATAAAAATCAAATTTTATGGCAGATTCATGTCAATGTATGGCAAAACCAATACAATATTGTAAAGTAAAAAATATAATTAATTAATTTAAAAAAATCAAATTCTAAACCCGCCGGGTGAGGCACTACAAGCTAAAGAACAATGATACTAAAGACGTTGTCGCACTGTGTGAAGGTTCTAGGCCCCAAATCAGGCTCCCAGGCCTGGGGATCTGGCTAAGGGACTAGGAATCCCCAGGGAATCTGATTTTGAAGGCCAGCAGGGTTTGATTACAGAATTTCCACAGGACTGAAGGAACAGAGACTCCACTCTTGGAGGGCACAAATAAAACCTTGTGCGCACCTGGACCAGGGGAAAGGAACACTGACCCCACGTGAGACTGAAAATAACTTCTAGAGCTTCAATTTCCTAGAGAATTGGAAAATAATATAGCATTCATCCTTTTTGTATGCTATGCAAAAGCTAAGATGTCAAGTATAAAGTATGTTCAACCGCAACACTGTTTAGAGCTGTAGGTGTGCAGATTTGGAAGTCTACATACTTGGGACAAAGGAAGAGTTCGTGATCAGAAGAAAGCAGTGTCTGTCCTTGATAATTAGGAAGCCTCAGGAAAGCTACTTCCTGTCTGGCACTTCAATTTTCTCAATAGGAACATGGGGAAAAAAAGAAAGAAATGGAAGTCGCTCAGTCGTGTCCGACTCTTTGTGACCCCATGGACTATAGCCTACCAGGCTTCTCCATCCATGGGATTTTCCAGGCAAAAGTACTGGAATGGGTTGCCATTTCCTTCTCCAGACCTGGGATCAAACCTGGGTCTCCTGCATTGCAGGCAGACGCTTTACCCTCTGAGCCACCACATTTCTCCTCACACACAAAACTTTGTGGAGGAGTTAATGAAATTGATCTTTGAAGAGTAGTAGGTAGTAACTGTATAACTGAGCAATTAAAATAGTGCAAATCTAGGGTTTTAGCTTTAAAAATGCATGTCAGATAAGGGATTGCCTATAGGTATCATATCCAACAATGACAATCCATACTTCTTAGGACATGTCTACAATTTCAGTACTTTGTCACTGGGGAGCTAATACTTTGATATTATGATCTAAAAATAAAAGCAAGAACAAAAAGTAGCTATTGAGCACTTACTCTGGAGTATCCTATGTACCAGGGCCCAGGCTTCACCACAGAGGAATTCATCACCACAGAGCAACCTCTCTGGGTGGAATGCAGCCATCAGTCCTTTTTAAATGCTCCAGGTGATAATAATATACAGCCAATGTGGAGAAACACTGTCTTAGGATCTGAGTACAATAAAAAAAAACTAAGAAAAAATTCCAGACACCTAGACAACTCACATTTTTATAGGAAATGATATTTTGAAAAGAATTTGAAAATATGCATCATCCTGTATTATTTTTATAACCACCTTTAGAATTGATATTACTATTTTTTTCATTGTTCAGACGCAGAAATGGATTGTAACTCAATAATACTGTTGTCATTACCATGTATCACCCTGACACTACATCACTTGGAGGTAAGTATTCACATGTTCACCTTCAATGAACATTTAGGACTTGCACAGGCAACAGGGGAATTTCATTTCTGAAGCAAATTACATCTCAAACAAGATATGAATTATACTGTGTATTGCCTACAGGCCTGAGGTTGTCAGACTTGAGCCTGCATCAGCCTCACCTGGAGACAGTAAGATACACAGATCACTGGGCCCCATCTCAGAGTTCCTGACTTGGTAGGTCTGGGGTGAGACCTGAGAATCTGCATCTTTAATGTCTTTAAGTGACGGCAAGGATGCTGATCCAGGGACTAGACTTTAAAACCAGCTGCTCAGTGTATACTATCATGTAAGAACGAAGCACAAGCCTATGTTCGATACAGGATACAGGATGCTTGGGGCTGGTGCACGGGGATGATCCAGAGAGATGATGTGGGGTGGGAGGTGGGAGGGGGATTCGGGATTGGGAGCTAATATACACCCATGGTGGATTCATGTCAATGTATGGCAAAACCAATACGGTATTGTAAAGTAAAATAAAGTAAAAATAAAATTAAAAAAATAAATAAATAAAACCAGCTGCTCTAGGCTATTTGAGAATCAAGAAAGTGATAGAAGGTCCAGATCTTTCCCACTTTTTGCTAATCTTTGAAATACTCAGGGTCTGGTCTTCCTTTCAAAATAAACACCAGGATGAGGGAACGTTCATCAGGAAGGATACCAAGATGGTTCAGCTGGACCCAGAACTCAAACTAGCTTCACTAAGCTGTGCAAGATGCAGCCTTTCATGAAGTTCTTCTCTCACATCCCACAGGGCTCCCCAGTCAGAGGAGAATGGCTGCAGAAAATCACTCCACAGTGACAGAGTTCCTTCTCGGAGGTTTAACAAATCGCCCAGAGCTCCAGCTCCCCCTCTTCTTCCTCTTCCTTGGGATCTACTTGGTCACCGTGATAGGGAACCTGGGCATGATAACCCTGATTTGTCTGAATGCTCAGCTTCACACCCCCATGTACTATTTCCTCAGCAACCTGTCCTTTGTGGATCTCTGCTACTCCTCTGTCACTACCCCTAAGATGCTGGTGAACTTTGTGTCAGAGAAGAACACCATCTCCTACACAGGGTGCATGTCCCAGGTCTACTTCTTCCTTCTATTTGTCGTTACTGAGAGTTACACACTGACAGTGATGGCCTATGACCGCTACGTTGCCATCTGCAGACCTCTGTTTTACAACATCATCATGTCTCAGCGAGCCTGCTTCCTGCTGTTGGCTGGGGTCTATGTCGTGTCACTCATTGGCTCAACCACAGAGACTATCACCTTGTTGAGACTCTCCTATTGTGAGACACTCATCAGTCATTATTACTGTGACATACTTGCCCTTATGAAAGTCTCCTGCTTTAGCACTTTTCATATTGATATGATAGTATTCTCTTTGGCTGGACTTGACATCATAGTCACCAGCTTAACAATCCTTGTTTCCTATGCCTTCATCCTGTCCAGTATCTTCCGCATCAGAACCACAGAGGGAAGGTCCAAAGCTTTCAGCACCTGCGGCTCCCACTTTGCAGCCATGGGGATGTTCTATGGAACGACCGCCTTCATATACTTGAAACCCTCCACGGCCAGTTCCCTGGCCCAGGAGAATGTGGCCTCCGTGTTCTACACTGCAGTGATCCCCATGCTGAACCCCCTGATCTACAGCTTGAGAAATAAGGACGTAAAGGCTGCCATGCAGAAAACCCTGAGAGGAAAGCGTTTTAAGGCAAATGTCACTACTCTTTCTTAGTTTTAAAAGTAAGTTGTTATGAATTCCAGAGGGAAGCCCTAATAATGCTTGCACACCCGTGATGGGAGGCAGTCCCTTCTCTGGATGGCTGGGAGACTGCGCCTGCCCTCTTCCCTCTTCCTTCCCATCCACCCCCTCCCTTCCCATCCACCCTCTCCTCTGATTTCTTCAACTTTTCCCTCATTTGGGAAGCATATTCTATATCCTGATTCCCTTAATTAAATTCCACTATCTTAATTGGATTTTAACAAATTTTAAATATCGACAAACTCACACATAGAGAAAGTAGTATTTACCATTGAGTAGAGGAAAGCAGGGATGGGCAAGAGTAGGGGATTGAGAGACATAGACTACTCTATATAAAATGAATAGGCAACAAGGATGTAATGTACAACACAGGGAAATATAGCCGTTATTTCTTAGTAACTGCATGCTAAGTCGCTTCAGTCGTGACCAACTCTCCATGGGGTTTGCCAGGCAAGAATATTAGAGTGAGTTGCCGTTTCCCCCCCTAGATGATCTTTCTGATGCAGGGATCAAACACACATCTCTTATGTCTCCTTAACTGTAAGTTCAGTTCAGTCACTCAGTTGTATCTGAGTCTTTGTGACCCCAAGGATTACAGCATGCCAGGCTTCCCTGTCCATCACCAATTCCTGGAGCTTGCTCAAATTCATGCCCATCATGTCTGTGATTATATCCAACCATGTTATCCTCTGTCATCCCCTTCTCCTCCTGTCTTCAATCTTACCCAGCATCAGAGTCTTTTCCAATGAGTCACTTCTTTTACTGTGAGTGAAGTTACGGTTCTCTAACTGTAAATGGAGTATACTATAAATAATATTGAATAAGTATGTTCTATATCCAAAACTAATATAATATTGTATATCATTTACAACTCAATAAAACATTAAACTTTCAACAGTGAGTTTTGAATTCACATTTTTATTAATTATTTCTTAATTTACAATCTACTTTCTGCAATTGGGGGAACACAAGGCAGCGAGGTGGAATGAAAGTCTCCAGCAAGTGATGTCCAGAACCTTCCTCATCTAGACATCTTCCTGTTCTCTCCTTGACTTCTCTCTAATGATCTCTATATAAGGACTCCTACTTGATCCCTTCATGTAACTAACTGAGTAACAATGATAATGAAGACAGCCACTAACATGTTTTTCAACATTTACCTGAGCCCTGAAACTCTTCTAATACTTTACATGCATTATCTCGATTACACCTCACAACAGTTAGGTACTAATGTTTTCCCCATTTCACTATGGAAATGCAGTTTAGTAACTTGCTGAAGGTCACTGCTGCTGCTACTGCTAAGTCGCTTCAGTCGTGTCCGACTCTGTGTGACCCCATAGACGGCAGCCCACCAGGCTCCCCCGTCCCTGGGATTCTCCAGGCAAGAACACTGGAGTGGGTTGCCATTTCCTTCTCCAATGCATGAAAGTGAAAGGTGAAAGTGAAGTCGCTCAGTCGTGTTTGACTCTTAGCGACCCAATGGACTGCAGCCCACCAGGCTCCTCCGCCCATGGGATTTTCCAGGCAAGAGTACTGGAGTGAGGTGCCATTGCCTTCTCCAGCTGAACTGTGGCCCACAGCCCACACTCATGGCTCTCAAATGTCCCCTTTGTTTTAACCTGGCACTTCCTTTGAACAGTCAGTCACACCTGCCCGAATTGTGCTCTTCCAATTTCAAATGCCTCCTAAAATCAGTTCCTCAGATCCCCACCGTTTATCATCTGCCCTAGTCTCCTCACATTTATAGGCAAATTTTTCAGAATAAATAAGGAAACAGAATGACCAGCTCACCAGGTTTCCTGGCAATTCACTATGTTTCACACTGGAAGCCCCACCTGGGGAAACCACTCAGACCTAGACAAACCAGGATGATTGCTCATCCAGATTATAAATTGCTGCCAAATCGCTGTCTGCTTAATTAACACAGAGATCTACTGCCAACGTTGCTCAGTAAATCCAGTGGCAATAGGACAAAATTTCCCCCTATGCCTCTTTCTTTGTAACAATATCAAGGATACGTGTTTCAGACTCAGCAGCCTGACAGAGTGCAATGGATTTATAACATTTTCTCATGTATACATATTTTTGGTATTCTGTTTTATCAATCAGTGACTTATGAGAAACACATACAACTCTACTTTTCTGCAGCAAAAGGCAATAAATACAGTGAATGATTTTGTTAGAGTCAATTTAGACAAAAGAAAAGCTGAGGATGCCCCCAAAGTGACTTCAGAATTGATGTGACTCCCTGCTGCTACTGTGACCACTGCCACCACAAATAAAGCCTCTCATAAAAGCCACTCAAAAATCAGTAAACAGCTGAACCTTGGGTTCGAACATCACCTGGAAGCCTGTTAGAGATGCAAATTTGGGACCCCTGCTCCACACCTACAAAGTTACTGAGTGGGGTTCAGTAATCTGTGTTGTAATAGATATCCTGATGATTCCAATATACACTAAAGAGTGAGAACCACCTCACTCCCACCTTTCAAATCTCACCAAAAAATGCATTTAAAAATTAGTGGGAACTAATTCATATCCATGGCTCTAGCTATAGGGGACACTGGGACATGCAATTTTCAGCTTTTTACCTGAGTAGGACGTGGGTAAAATGCATATGGAAAGAGCCATTCCCAACTACGTACTCTAACAACTTTTCCTGGGGAGGAGGGCACTCCACACTGGGGAGCACCATTCTCACTCCCTGTGAGGAGTCACAGGCCCCTGAATCATCTTCCTGGTGAAGTAGAAATGGCCTTTCCTTTTCCTCTAAAAAATACTCATGTATTTAAACTTGGTTTGTTTGTTTGTTTGTTTGTTTTTTCCCTTCCAGTTTCTTTTGGTTGGTGTATTAAGGGGGAAGGGCTTCCCAGACAGCTCAGTGGTAAAGAATCCACCTGCCAATACAGGAGACCTGGGTTTGATCCCTGGGTTGGAAAGATCCCTTGGATGAGGAAATGGCTACTGACTCCAGTATTCTTGTCTGAAGAATCCCAGGGACAGGGGAGCCTGGCGGACAACAGTCCATGGAGTCACAAGGAAACAGACACAATTATAAAGCATGTCTTAAGTCAAGAGCAACCCAGAGATCTCCCAACCCAGTTTGGGAGCTCTTTGGAGAGCCTGCTCTCCCACAGGCTGAGTACCTTCTAGAAGACAAAGAGTGGACGTGCCCTGGAAGTGTCCACCAGCATGTCCTACTTCTATGAGATCCTGAAGTTCAGAGCAAGGATGAGACTCGTTGCTCTACCACGCTTTGTGGGGGAGAGGAGCAGAGAGACATGTTCCTGCCAATATTAACCCGAGCTCCCCTGTGTCCTGACCTTCCCTGTCCTGTGCTGCTGGGACAGGCAGGTACACCTGACCCGGGCTGATGAGGGTTGAGTGCACAGGATCTCTGGAGAAGAGCTGTTTTTAATATCCATAGTTTTATGTGTGTCAAAACTACACTTTTTGTTGGTTACTAGTCATCCATTGCCTGAATATATCCACAAATTTGTTTCCTCACCTCTTGCTGGAAAGTTGGTTATTTCCAGTTTGGGCTATGATGAATAAAGAAGAGACAAGCGTTCACGTAAAAAACTCTTATGATCATATCTTTTCATTTAGCTTGGATGTATATCTGGCAGTGGAATTTTTTGACCATACACAAGTTCATAAGAAACTGCCAAAAGATTTTACTAAGAGATGGTTTAGTAATTTTCCAACAGCAGTGAACATCTAATCTATTGTGAGCAGGAGCCACAAAGGAGAAAACCAAAACTCAGGAGAAAACAATGAAAACAGTTATGCAAGGAAATTTGCTTACTGTGAATTAGATATTTGAAATGACATATTGAAAAAAATCATACCTAAAAAAATGAAGAATGAATATCAAAACATATCCTCATAAAATTAAGAACCATGGAGTATAGATTTTTTTAGTTCTTTCTTAAAGAACTAGAAACAGTGACTAACCCAGAAGCAATGAGCCCCTGTAGTAATCCACTTTTGACCTTGAGACACCATTTCACCGCTAAAACAAAATTACTCTCTTAAATACATGGTTGGTGGGAATGCAAACTAGCACAGCCACTATGGAGAACAGTGTAGAGATTCCTTAAAAAACTGAAAATAGAACTGCATTATGACCCAGCAATCCCACTGCTGGGCATACACACCGAGGAAGTCAGAATTGTAAGAGACACGTGTACCCCAGTGTTCATCGCAGGACTTTATAATAGCCAGGACAAGGAAGCAACCTAGATATCCATCAGCAGATGAATGGATAAGAAAGCTTTGGTACATATACACAATGGAGTATTACCCAGCCATTAAAAAGAATACATTTGAATCAGTTCTAATGAAGTGGATGAAACTGGAGTCAATTATACAGAGTGAAGTAAGCCAGAAAGAAAAACACCAATACAGTATACTAACACATATATATGGAATTTAGAAAGATGGTAACAATAACCCTGTATGCAAGACAGCAAAAGAGACAGAGATGTATAGAACAGTCTTTTGGACTCTGTGGGACAGGGAGAGGGTGGGATGATTTGGGAGAATGGCATTGAAACATGTATAATATCATATAAGAAATGAATCGCCAGTCCAGGTTTGATGCAGGATACAGGATGCTTGGGGTTGGTGCACTGGGATGACCCAGAGGGATGGTATGGGGAGGGAGGTGGGAGGGGGTTTCACAATGGAGAACATGTGTACACCCGTGGTGGATTCATGTTAAAGTATGGCAAAGCCAATACATTATTGTAAAGTAATCAACCTCCAGTTGAAATAAATAAATTTATATTTAATAAAATAATAATAATAATAAAAGACATGGTTGATTTCTGGTCTGAAGAATGGAACTGATGAGAGGAGCTCAGAACATCTTGTCATGTCAGATAAGAGTTAATATTAGAGACGAATAATACTGTGTCCAAAAGACTCAAGAAGCAAACTGAAGAGAATTCCTCAGATCAAAGAGAGAAAATTTTGAGCAATAAAATGAGAATAAATGCAATGGACTGAAATGCATAAAGTATGATTAAATTAATGAGACTATAGAGATACTAAAGAAAAATAACTCATCATTTTTGGAGTGTAAGACACCAATTTATTATTTTGAAAATGAGAATGAAGGTGACTCTAGTGTTTTTATATGAACTGTGTTGGTAAATACTCAATCTGTGCATGTGATAAAATTTCTTTGAAGTACATTTAGAAATGAATATAAATAAAACAGAGGAAATCAGAGTTCAGTGGACCTTCTATGGCAACATGCAATATTCCACATGTGATATTATACTATAATTGTGTAAAATGTTACCATTGGGTTAACTATTTAAAGGATATATAGCATCTATCAATATATTATTTCTTGTACCTCCATGTGCATATACTGCACAATTATCTCGAGAAAAACTTTAATTTACAATCTGAATTAGCAACATTTTCATAAATGATAGATGAATGTATTCTTGAAAAGTACACATTCTTTTAAACATATTTCCCTTATGAAGGACAAAATGCTCATGAAGAGTTCTTAAAAGTCTACCTTCGTATGCCCTTCAACCTTTTGTAATTCAAACACTACTCATCTAAAGGTGCAGGAGCAAAGTGAAAACTTCAGCATTCCTTATAAACCGGCATTTCTTTACTGAAGTTATAAGTTTTTTATTAAAATATTTGCATCTGTTCGAAGACACTTTAAAATAAAAACGTAAAGCCTAGCTGATATGCTTAATCAGTTCAATTCAGTTGCTCAGTCATGTCCAACTCTTTGTGACCCCATGAACCGCAGCATGCCAGGCCTCCCTGTCCATCGCCAACTCACGGAGGTTACCCAAACTCATGTCCATTGAGTCGGTGATGCCATCCAACCATCTCATCTTCTGGCGTCCCCTTCTCCTCCCGCCCTCAATCTTTCCCAGCATCAGAGTCTTTTCAAATGAGTCAGCTCTTCACATCAGGTGGCCAAAGTATTGGAGTTTCAGCTTCAACATCAGGCCTTCCAATGGACACCCAGGACTGATCTCCTTTAGGATGGACTCGTTGGATCTTCTTGCAGTCCAAGGGACTCTCAAGAGTCTTCTCCAACACCACAATTCAAAAGCACCAATTCTTCGGCACTCATCTCTCTTTATAGTCCAACTCTCACATCCATACAGCGAATAACTAATGATGAGTAAAAACTGTAATAATGGTAGTGACTGACGATGATGTCGATGGTAACGACCAAGGTGGTTGTGGGTGTGTGTGGCTATGCTGGTGGAAGTGGTGATGATAATGTTAATTATATTAATGATGATGATGGTGGATTTGTTGGGTGTAAAATATTGAAAGAATGCATTAGATTATACTTTCTCAAGCAGCAACTTGACTTCCCCACTAAAAGGAAAATTAACACACTTGGGACACAGAAACACAAAATCCAGAGTCCTAATTGCTCCTTTTCTAAGGACTCCAGTCTCTGAAGTGACTCCATCCCAGGAGAACCTTTATCCATATACCCACATATTTAAACTGGTCTCCAAGTCTCCCCATCTCAGTGACCATATTTCATTACATAAGCCTGTGTGATCTTCTCATTTCCTATGATTTATTTCCTGACTGTTGAAACCGAGGCATGTTCTAAAATTTCCAGGAGAGCATGTTCCATTTTTCATCAGCACAGGTATTTGATTACAATTTAAAGCAACTGTGTGCAGCAGGATCCTCTATGATCCACCTCCCAGAATACTCGAAATAAAAGCAAAAATAAACAAATGGGATCTAATTAAAATTAAAAGCTTCTGCACAACAAAGGAAACTATAAGCAAGGTAAAAAGACAGCCTTCTGAATGGGAGAAAACAATAGCAAATGAAGCAACTGACAAACAACTAATCTCAAAAATATACAAGCAACTCCTGCAGCTCAATTCCAGAAAAATAAACGACCCAATCAAAAAATGGGCCAAAGAACTAAACAGACATTTCTCCAAAGAAGACATACGGATGGCTAACAAACACATGAAAAGATGCTCAACATCACTCATTATCAGAGAAATGCAAATCAAGACCACAATGAGGTACCATTTCACACCAGTCAGAATGGCTGCGATCCAAAAGTCTACAAGCAATAAATGCTGGAGAGGGTGTGGAGAAAAGGGAACCCTCTTACACTGCTGGTGGGAATGCAAACTAGTACAGCCACTATGGAGAACAGTGTGGAGATTCCTTAAAAAACTGCAAATAGAACTGCCTTATGACCCAGCAATCCCACTGCTGGGCATACACACCGAGGAAACCAGAATTGAAAGAGACACATGTACCCCAATGTTCATTGCAGCACTGTTTATAATAGCCAGGACATGGAAACAACCTAGATGTCCATCAGCAGATGAATGGATAAGAAAGCTGTGGTACATATACACAATGGAGTATTACTCAGCCATTAAAAAGAATTCATTTGAATCAGTTCTAATGAGATGGATGAAACTGGAACCTATTATACAGAGTGAAGTAAGCCAGAAAGAAAAACACCAATACAGTATACTGACACATATATATGGAATTTAGAAAGATGGCAATGATGACCCTGTATGCGAGACAGCAAAAGAGACACAGATGTATAGAACTGACTTTTGGACTCTGTGGGTGTGGGAGAGGGAGAGGGTGGGATGATTTGGGAGAATGGCATTGAAACATGTATACTATCATGTAAGAATGAAGCACCAGCCTATGTTCGATACAGGATACAGGATGCTCGGGGCTGGTACACGGAGATGATCCAGAGAGAGGAAATGGGATGGGATGTGGGAGGGGGATTCAGGATTGGGATCTCATATACACCCATGGTGGATTCATGTCAATGTATGGCAAAACCAATATTTCATATTGTTGTGTGTATCAATCGTATATTTCTTGTTTATTAGTAGCAATCCATTGCTTGTATAGATCCACAAGTTGTTTCCCGCCTGTTGAAGGGCAGTTAGTAGTTTCCAGTTTGAATTACTGTGAATAAAGGATATATAAGCATTCATGTACTGAACTTTTTGTGAACCTGTGTTTTCATTTACCTTAGATAAATATCTAAGAATTCTTCGGCCACAGGAAAGTTTAAAAGAAACTACCAAACAATCCTACAAAGAGGTTAATTTTATTTTCCATTAGCACTGTATAAGAAGTTCGCTTGCTCTCCATTCTCAACAAAATGATGTTGTCACATTTTCAAGTGTTAACATTTCTAGTGAGTACCCAGTGAAAGTGTTAGTTACCCAGTCGGGTCTGGCTCTTTGCAACCCATGTAGTGTAGCCAGGCTTCTCTACCCATGAAATTCTCCAGGCAAGAAAATGTTAAGCTGTATAAGGACAATGATTGTAATGGACTGAAACAGATATAAAATATGGTTAAGGATACTAAAGAAAAATAACTAGCTTTCTTTGTTAGATAATGATGGTATGGGGAGGGAAGAGGGAGAGGGGTTCAGGATGGGGAACACATGTATAACTGTGGCGGATTCATGTTGATGTATGGCAAAACCAATACAATATTGTAAAGTAATTGACCTCCAATTAAAATAAATAAATTTATACTTAAATAAATAAATAAACCTATCAGGGACTTTCTTAAAAAAAAGAAAGAAACTAAACTATTATTTTGAAAATTAGAAAATGAAGGTGAGGTAAACGTTTCTATGTGAACTGTGGTGATGGATACACAATCTGTGCATGTGATAAAATTGCTTTGAGGTTAATTTACATACACACAAATGAGTATAAATAAAAATGGGGAAATCTGAAGAAGATCAATCATATGTGGGGCTTCCCCAGTGGCTCAGAGGGAAAAGAATCTTCCTGCAATGTGGAAGATGAGGGCTCGATCCCTGGGTATGGAAGATCCCCTGGAGAAGGGAATGGCTACCCACATCAGTATTCTTGCTTGGCAAATTCCAAGGACATCCTGGGTGTGATATTGTATTACAGCTTTTCAAATTGTTCCCATTGGGGAAAACTGCTCAAGGGTACACAGGATCTCTCTCTATTATTTCTTGCACCCCTATGTGAATCTACAATTAACTAAAAAGAAAAAGTTTAATTTAAAAATCTTCACTAGCAGCATTTTCACAGATAATATATTACTGAATGTAGTCTTGAAAAGGGCACATTCTTCTCAGCATATTTTCCTTATGAATGAGAATATACAAACGAAGAATTCTTATGAATCTACTTTCTTATGTCCTCAACCTCCTGCCATTCTACGCAGTCAATCTAGAGGTCCAACATCAAGGTGACAAATTTAGCACTCCTTATGAATTAATGTTCCTTTAGTGAAATTACACAGTTTTATTAAAATAGTCAACTCTATTTTTTTAATGCTTTCAAATAAGCCTTTTAATCATAGCTGATTATGCTTGATCGCGAATAACTGATGATGAGTAACAACCATCACGACAGTGACTGACGATGGTGTTGTAATCACCCGCGGGGGCTGTGGGGCTGGTGGTGCTGCTTGTAATGAGGATAATGTGGATGGCGATGGACTCATTGATGGTAAGTTACTTGAAAGGAGGCATTAGACTGTAGTTTCTCAAACAGCAAGTTGACTTCCCCAATAAAAGGAAAATTAACACACTTGGGACCCAAGAACATAATTCACAGCCCAAGTGTAAATCAAAACTCTAATTGTCCTTTGCTAAGGGCCCCAGTCTCTGAAGTGACTGCCTCCCAGGAGAAGTTCTGCTCATATACATATAAACACACCCACACATCTCCCTACCTCATGGACCCTTTTTTCATGATGGTGCAGGCCCCTTTGAATAAATTTAGGATTAGATGTAAATCTATATGGTCCTCTCATCTCCTAATATTGATTTCCTAACTGTCAAAATCGAGGCATTTCCAAATACTTCCAGGAGACTGTGTACAGCTGTACATCGGCAGAGGTATTGAATTACAATTTAAACAATTCTATGAGAAAAATATTTCTTTCATCACCTCTTGTGTTTGATGCACAGTCTGTGTCTATTTCCAACACTGTGTTTACCTTCATCTCTGGGTGGTTTTTCTTTGTGTGCTGTGGCAGCAATCCTGAGCCTCTGATGGTCTGGTAGAACTGGAGGTAGGAATTGTAGTGACTGATATAAAATATGGCATCATGTTTTCCTATTTTATATTGTTAGATGATTGTGGGAATCAATAAGTCAATAATTAAGTCAATGCTGTCTAGGATTTTCCCATCTGCACCTCACGAAGTAAATACTGTTCGCTCTGTATGGCCCTGTGATTTCTGGCAATGGTGTATTCTAGGTGGATTTTCTATGTTTCTTAAGTTTTAAGAGGTGGAATTTGAGTTGAAGGGAATTTGTAAGATATTTTTAATCTCTTGTTGCTCCCTGCAAGAATTTTTTCTTTTTTACAATTAACAGAAATAATAAAAAATCTTAGTTACCTCTGATAGCAATTATTATAAAGCTGGCAATTTAACCATCAGTAATTTAACATGTAGAGTTTATAGTGCAATTCAGATTTTCTTGTCTTCATGCTATTGATATAATTAAGGATTTTTACACCTAGAAGAAAATATGTAGCTAATGCTGAAGTTACTATTATTATAGGAATGAGACAATGCATTATAAAGTGATACATTAAAAAAGCAGGTTACAATGATTACTTAAAATACATGTATGCTTATACACATATAGATACGTATGTGAAAGTGAAATGACATGCTCAGTCATGTTGGACTCTTTGGGACCCTGTGGATTGTAGCCCACCAGGCTCCTCTGTCCATGGGATTCTCCAGGCAAGAATGTTGGAGTCAGTTGCCATGCCATCTCCAGAGGATCTTCCCAACCCTAGAATGGAACCCTCAGTCTTCTGCATTGCAAGCAGATACTTTACCATTTGTGCCACCAGAGACCCCTAGATAACATACTTTTGTTGATATTCAGTCACCAAGTCATATCCGACTCCTTGCAAACCCATGGATTTCAGCATGCCAGGCCTCCCTGACTCTCATCATCTCCCAGAGTTTGCTCAAGTTCGTGTCCATTGCATCGGGGATCCATATATGCACTGAAGCATTGAAAAACACCTAAAACAATAGTAATGACTATTGCTTGTCTCCAAGGAGCCAGAAGGTTATTTTATTTTTGCTTATTTGTATTCCTGATTTTCAGCAATGCACATATACTGGCTTCGTAATTTTTCTTTTTTATTTCTTAAGTTAATTAATTAGTTTATTTATTTTTGCCTGCACTGGGTCTTTGGAGTTGCACAAGGGATCCTCTAGTTGCGTCAGGTAGAGGCTACTCTCTAGTTCTGTGTGCAGGCTTCTCTTGACAGTGACTTATCTTGTTGCAACACACAGGATCTAGGGCATAGGCTTCCGTACTTGCAGAACTCAAGCTTAGTAGTTGTGGTGCACGGGCTTAGTTGCTCTGTGGCACGTGGGATCTTCCCAGACCAGGGATCAAACTCATGTCGCCTGCGCTGGCAGACAGATTCTTAACTACTGGACCACCAGGAAAGCCCTGATAATTTTTCTTTAATGCATCTGAAATTGGCCATAAAATCTATCATCTTTGTCCAACAATTCAAAAAGAATTTCACTAAATAATAATAAACTGCTACAAAGAAGATAATCTAGAATAAGATAACATAGCTTAGTGGATAAATAACAACCTGGTAGACAGAAGTCCTAAGGTTTAGTTAGACCCAGTTCTGTGTCTTCCTACTTTGACACCTTTTGATAACTTATTTAAATTTTAGAGCTTCTGTTTCCTACAGAAGAGGAAAATAATACAGCATTCCCCTTTGTATATGCTATGCACAATATAAGACATCAAGAATAAAACACATTCAATCACAACATTGTTTAAACCTCTAGGTGCCTCGATTTGTAAGGCTACACACTTGGGCAAAGTGAAGAGTTCTTGATCAGAAGAAAGCAGTTTCAGTTTCAAGTTCTTCATAATTAGAAAGTCTCTGGGAAGTCACTTAGGTCTGGCACTTCAGTTTTCTCCATATAATGGAGAGAATGAAAGGCATGAGAATGAAAATTCTGCTCTAAACACATGAGAATGAAAATTCTGCTCTAAACACATTTCTCCTCATATGCAGTATTCTTCAGAGGAGTTAATGAGAATGACTTTTGAAGAGCAGTATGCAAAAGTTAGTAACTGCATAAATAACCAATTAAAATAGTGCAAATTTAAGGTTTTAACTTAAAGAATACCTGTCATAGAAGGGATATCTATAGGTATTATATCCAGCAATGATGATCCATGCTTCTTAGGACATGTCTGTAACTTAAGTACTTTGTCATTATGGAGATGATGATTTGATATCATGATCAAAAAATGAAAATAAGAACAATAATAAAGTACCTGGTGAGCATTTACCCTGGAATAACCTATATGTCAAGGCCCAGGCTTCATGAAAGATGATTTAGTTAGAATCTCTCTGGATGGAAGATAGATACCAACACTTTTTAAATGTTGCAAGTGATTATAATGTACAGCAGTGTTGAGTACCATTGCCTTAGGGCCTGAGGCCAGTGAAACAATTTGTCCAACAATTCAATAAGATAACCTCATTAAATAATAATAAACTGCTACAAAGAAGATAATCTAGAATAAAGTAACATAATTTAGTGGACAAATAACAACCTGGTAGACAGAAGTCCTAAGGTTTAGTTAGACCAAGTTCTGTGTCTTCCTACTTTGACACCTTTTGATAACTTATTTAAATTTTAGAGCTTCTGTTTCCTACAGAAGAGGAAAATAATATAGCATTCCCCTTTGTATATGTATGCACATATACAAAGGAAAACATTCCAGACATCTACTGACAACTCACATTTGTATAAGAAATGACATCTTGAAAAAACAATTCAAACTGCATTATCCCATATTATTTCTACGACCACCTTAGAAATTATTATCACTCAACTCTTCAACTTTCAGACACAGAAATTGACTTGAAACTCAATAATTCTGTTGTAACTACCATATCCCCCTGACACTTCACCAATCTGAGATCAGTTACTAGATGTTCACATTCAGTCAATATTTAGGACTTGCATAAATGATAGAAGAATTTCATTTCTGAAACAAAATATATCTCTGATATTAACTCTACTGCTTATTACCTACAGGATTGAGATTCTCAAACTTGAAACTTTCTTCAGCCTCATCTGGAGACAGTGTGATATGCAGATCACTGGGCCCCATTCCAGAGTTCCTAACTTGGTAGGTCTGGGGTGACGTCTGAGAATCTGCATCTCTAATGTCTTCATGTAATGCCAATGATGCTGGTCCAGGAACTGCACTTTAAGACCCACTCTGCTAGGCTATTTCAGACCATGAAAGTGACAGCAGCTCCAGATCTTGCCCCCTTTTTGTCTCATCTTTGAAATACTCAGGGTCTTGCCTTCCTCCCAAAACAACCATCAGGATGAGGGAATATTCATCAGGAAAGACATCAAGATCGCACACCTGGCCCAGATTCTCAAAACTAGCTTCATGAAGTAGTGCAAGAAGCAGCCTTTCATGCAATTCTTCTCTCACATCACACAGGTCCCCCAAGGAGAATGGGTGCAGAAAATCACTCCACAGTGACAGAGTTCATTCTCGGAGGTTTAACAAGTCAACCAGAGCTTCAGCTCCCCCTCTTCTTCCTCTTCCTTGGGATCTACTTGGTCACCATGATAGGGAACCTGGGCATGATAACCCTGATTTGTCTAAATGCTCAGCTTCACACCCCCATGTACTATTTCCTCAGCAACCTGTCCTTTGTGGATCTCTGCTACTCCACTGTCATTACCCCTAAGATGCTGGTGAACTTTGTGTCAGGGAAGAACATCATCTCCTATGCAGGGTGCATGTTGCAGCTCTACTTGTTCCTGGTGTTTGTCATTGCTGAGTGTTACATGCTGACAGTGATGGCCTATGACCGCTATGTTGCCATCTGCAGGCCTTTGCTTTACAACATCGTCATGTCTCATCGAGTCTGCTCCCTGCTGGTGGCTGGGGTCTATATCATGGGGCTCATTGGCTCAACCATAGAGACTGGCCTCATGTTGAAACTGCCCTATTGTGAACACCTCATCAGTCATTACTTCTGTGACATCCTCCCCCTCATGAAACTTTCCTGCTCTAGCACCTATGACGTTGAGATAACAGTCTTCTTTTTGGCTGGATTCAACATCGTAGTTACTAGCTTAACAGTGCTAATTTCCTATGCCTTCATCCTGTCCAATATCCTCCGCATCAGCACCACAGAGGGACGGTCCAAAGCCTTCAGCACCTGCAGCTCCCACTTTGCAGCTGTGGGGATTTTCTATGGAACAACCGCCTTCATGTACTTGAAACCCTCCACGGCCAGCTCCCTGGCCCAGGAGAACATGGCCTCCGTGTTCTACACCACAGTGATCCCCATGCTGAACCCCCTGATCTACAGCTTGAGGAATAAGGAGGTAAAGGCTGCCATGCACAAAACTCTAAAGCAAAAATTGTTTTGATAGAAATGTTATTATTCTTTCTCAATTTTAAAAATAGCTTGACTTTTCTGGCACGTGTCCCCGAGGGCAGGGGGGTCTTGGCCACAAGGTATGTGAAATCTTAGCTCCCAACCAGGGGCTGAACGCACAGCCGCTGCCTTGGTTGGTGACTTCTTAACCACTGGACTGCCAGTCACATCTTTATTTCCAGACTTCAGGCCCTTTGGTCTGTGGATTGAGGCTGTTTGACCAGCATCATGTGTGACAAGGAGGACCTTACACAAGTGGCCAAGGGCTTAGAACAGAGCCCAGCAGGAGAGGCAGAGTCTGATCTTGAGGAAACGGCTTCCTTGGCGCCGGGCTCAGCCTGCAGCCTGCTCTAGGAGTGGCTGTGAGCATTCCCTCGTGTCCCCAGGCCTCATCCTTGTGAGTCCACCATGTATGTCACTGGTGTCCCAATGACGAACCTCAGATTTCCCATCAGCAGCCTGTCCCAACCCCAGGGTCTGCTCTTCTGTTCCCTGCTCACTCCCACGACCACCTTGTCTGCCCTTCCTTTCTATGGACCCTCAACTTCCTCCTTGATCGGTTCTCTAAGTCATTCTGGTGGAGCTGGTGTGGGGTGGCCTCACGTCAGCCCTGGGACCCCTGCTCTTGCCTGTCTCCATGCCCAGCCTGTCCATCCGGGCTGCTGTGCTGGTTGTCGTCATGGAGATGACCTATCATGGGATAGCATAGGAGCCCCACCTCCAGGGACTGACGCTTAGGTCGGAGGGCTGATCGGATGCACTGCACTCTGTATAATTTGGGGCAGGAGAGATGGGGTAATTGGATGGGCTGCTCTTCTTTGTTCATGAACTTGACAGTTTGGCCAAGGGCCAAACTCAGTCTACCCTGAGTGCACAGCACCTCTAGGGGTCACTGTGAAATAATGCCACACTGCTGGGACCCTGCCCCAACAGGAGCCTCAGTCAGCAGGCTGGATGGGACAGGAGGGGTCCTCTTGTTCAGTGTGCCTTGTGTTTGGCTCACATCAGAGTGGCCTAGGAGGCTTAACTTTTCCTCCCAATCTTATTTTGAACAATTTCAAGCCTTCAGAAAAGTTGAAAGTGCATTGAAAGCCCTCTACCTCCATAATGTGTCTTGTTTGTGTTCTTCTTTTCTTGAACTCCTTAAAATTAACTCATTGTCTAAAAAAAAGTAAGTTGTAGACACAGCACTTCACTTTTGTTGTTTTTTATTTTTAAATTGAAGTATAGCTGATTTTCAATGTTGTGTTAATTTTTGCTGTATGGCAGTGATTCAGTTACACATATATGTACATCCTTTTTAAATATTCTTTTCCATTATGGTTTATCATAGAATATTGCATATACCTCTCTGTGCTATATAGTAGGACCTTGTTGTTTATTCACTCTCTATATAAAAGTTCACATCTGCTAAGTCTAACCTCCCACTCCATCCCTCCCCCAAAATCCTCTACCTGGGCAACGACAAGTCTGTACTCAGTCCATGAGTCTGCCTCTCTTTCATAGGTTCATGTGTGTCATGCAATCTACAGACTCAATGTGATCCCTATCAAATTACCAATGGCATTTTTCACAGAACTAGAACCAAAAAAAAATCACAATTCATATGGAAACACAAAAGGCCCTGAATAGGCAAATCAGTCTTAAGAAAGAAAAATGGAGCTAGAGGAATCAATCTTCTTGACTTCAGATTATACTACAAAGCTACAGTCATCAAGACAGTATGGTACTGGCACAAAAATAGGATTATAGATCAATGGAACAAGATAAAAAGCACAGAAATAAACCCATGCACACACCTATGGGTACCTTATTTTTGACAAAGGAGGCAAGAATATACAATGGGGCAGAGACAGCCTCTTCAATAAGTGGTGCTGGGAAAACTAGACAGCCACATGTAAAAGTATGAAATTAGAACACTTCTTGATACCATACACAAAGATAAACTCAAAATGGATTAAAGACCTAAATGTAAGACCAGAAAGTATAAAACTCTTAGAGGAAAACATAGGCAGAACACTCCAGGACATAAATCAAAGCAAGATCCTCTAGGACCCACCTCCTCAGTTCAGTTCAGTTCAGTTGCTCAGTGGTGTCCGACTCTTTGCAATCCCATGAATCGCAGCATGCCAGGCCACCCTGTCCATCACCAACTCCCGGAGTTTACCCAAACTCATGTCCATCAAGTTGGTGATGCCATCCAACCATCTCATCCTCTGTCATCCCCTTCTCCTCCTGCCCCAATCCCTCCCAGCATCAGGATATTTTCCAGTGAGTCAACTCTTTGCATGATGTGGCCAAAGTATTGGAGTTTCAGCTTCAGCATCAGTCCTTCTAACGAACACCCAGGACTGATCTCCTTTAGGATGGACTGGTTGGATCTCCTTGCAGTCCAAGGGACTCTCAAGAGCCTTCTCCAACACCACAGCTCAAAAGCATCAATTCTTCGGTGCTCAGCTTTCTTCACAGTCCAACTCTCACATCCATACATGACCATTGGAAAAACCATAGCCTTAACTAGATGGACCTTTGTTGGCAAAGTAATGTCTCTGCTTTTGAATATGCTATCTAGGTTGGTCATAACTTTCCTTCCAAGGAGAAAGCATCTTTTAATTTCATGGCTGCATTCACCATCTGCAGTGATTTTGGAGCCCAAAAAAATAAAGTCTGACACTGTTTCCCCATCTATTTCCCATGAAGTGATGGGACCAGATGCCATGATCTTAGTTTTCTGAATGTGGAGCTTTAAACCAACTTTTTCACTCTCCTCTTTCACTTTAATGTAAATAAGAACAAAAGTAAACAAGTGAGACCTGATTAAACTTAAAAGCTTTTGCACAGCAAAGGAAACTATAAACAAGCTGAAAAAACAACCCTCAGAATAGGAGAGAGTAATAACAAATGAAACAACTGAATATTTGTATATTTCCAAAATATACAAGTAGTTCATACAACTCAATAACTGGAAAACAAATACCCAATCAAAGTGGTGGGGGGCGGGGGGACCTAAACAGACATTTCTCCAAAGAAGACATACAGATAGCTAACAAACACGTGACAAGATGCTCAACATTGCCCATTATTAGAGAAGTGCAAATTAAAACGACAATGAGACATCACCTCACACCAGTCAGAATGGCCATCATCAAAAAGTCTACAAACAAAATCAATGCTGGAGAGGGTGTGGAGAAAAGGGAATGCTCTTGCATTGTTGGTGGGAATGTAAATTGATAAGCCTATGGAAGACAGTATGGAGATTCCTTTAAAAAATAGGAATAATATTATCATGCTGCTGCTGCTGCTGCTAAGTCGCTTCAGTCGTGTCCGACTCTGTCCCACTCTTAGGTATATACCCTAAGGAAACCAAAATTGAAAAAGACATATGAATCCCCTTGTTCACTGCAGGACTATTTACAATAGCTAGAACATGGAAGCATTTTAGATGTCTATCGACAGATGAATGGATAAAGAAGTTGTTGTACATATACACAATGGAATATTACTCAACCATAAAAAGGAATGCATTTGAGTCCATTCTGATGAGATGGATGGACCTAGAACCTATTATACAGAGTGAAGTAAGTCAGAAAGAGAAAGATAAATATCTTATTCTAAAGTATATATATGGAATCTACAAAAATGGTACTGAAGAATTCATTTACAGGGCAGCAATGGAGAAACAGACATAGAGAACAGACTTATGGACATGGGAGAGGGGAGGAGAGGGTGAGATGTATGGAAAGAGTAGCATGGAAACTTACATTACTATACGTAAAATAGATAGCCAACGGGAATTTGCTATGTCTCAGGATACTCAAACAGGGTTTCTGTAAAATTCTAGAGGGGTGGAATGGGAGGGAGATGGGAGGGAAGTTCAAAAGGGAGGGGATATATGTATACCTGTGGCTGATTCATGTTGAGGTTTGACAGAAAACAACAAAATTCCATAAAGCAATTATCCTTCAATAAAACATACATTTAAAAAAAAAAACTGGTTATGAATCCCAGAAGGAAGCCCTCAGAATTCTTGTCACCTGGGATGGGATACAGTCCCTTCTCTGCATGGCTGGGTGACTTCTCCTGCCTGCTTCCTTCCTGCCCTCTCTCTTCTCTCATTTCTATTTAAAACCAGCTGATTTTATCTTCCTTTTCCTTGTTTCAGAAGCCTTTTCTCTATCCTGAGTCCTTTAGCAAACTCTACTAACTAAATTGTAATTTAATATACTTTTTTTTTTAAGTTTCACAGACTCACAGATAGAGAAAAAAGAGGGATTACTTGGGGTGGTGAGGGAGAAGAGAGCCAGGGGATTAAGCACACAACTACTATGCATAAAATAAACAAGCATGGCAATTATTATATAGTTACTTTAAATGGAGTCACCTATAAAAATGCTGTCCATGTGAAACAAATATAATTTTGTAAATCAACTACACTTCAATAAATAAATTACACCTTATCAGTGAATTTGAGAGTCATTCAGTGTTTAATTTTCTTCTATGTAGAAAATATTTCTCAACCCACTTCCTAGTTTTTTGCACTTGGGAGTGCACAAGACAGAGAGAGGTGGATCTGACAGTCATCAAGAAGTGATTCCTTTGTCATCTCGACTTCCTCCTCTCCTCTTTTCCACTCCTCCCTACTTATTCCTACCCAAGGACTTCTACCTGATCCTTTTATGTGAATTTCTTAGTCACAGAAATAATGCCAGCCACTACCATGTTGTGGGGCACTCACTCTGAACCACACAACACATAAATTCTTTATATGCCTTCTTTTAATTACTATTCAGATCACTTAGGTACCATGTCTTATGCCTCCTTCACTGGCAGGCAGGTCCTTTACCACTAGGGCCACCTGGGAAGGCCTCAGTGGTGTATACTTATCTTTAGACTAATAATATTGTAGACATTATGTACATCATTTGTATGTTGATTATACTACAATAAAATGGGTCTCTTTAAAAAAAAAAAGACTGCATCTTAACACTCAAAATCAATCAATAATCACAGAATGTGAGATCATATATATACTTTTGCAAATAAAAGAAATGTGGCTAAGTCACAAGTCCAAAGTGTGCAATCTCCACTTTACCCCTAAACTCACGCAAACACTGACTCACTTTCTATAGCAATTGATCAGTTTTCCCTGACCACAGTACACAACAGTGTCTGATATGTTTTGCCCAGCACAATGCTTTCGAGGTCTTTCATATTGTTGTGTGTATCAATCATATATTTCTTTTTTATTAGTAGTAATACATTGCTTATATAGATCCACAAATTGTTTCCCACCTGTTGAAGGACAGTTGGTTGTTTCCAGTTTGAATTACTGTGAATAAAGGATATATAAGCACTCGTGTACAGAACTCTTTGTGAACCTATGTTTTCATTTACCTTAGAATATCTAAGAATTGTTTGGCCATAGGCAAGTTTAAAAGAAACTACCAAACAATCCTACAAAGAGGTTGTTTAATTTTACTTTCCATTAGCACTGTATAAGAAGTTCACTTGCTCTCCATTCTCAACAAAATGATGTCGCATTTTCAAGTGTTAACATCTCTAGTGAGTACCTAGTGAAAGTGTTAGTCCCCCAGTCGGGTCTGGCTCTTTGCAACCCATAATAGTATAGCCAGGCTTCTCTACCCATGAGACTCTCCAGGCAAGAAAATGTTAAGCTATATAAGGAAAATGATTGCAACAGACTGAAACACACATAAAATATGGTTAAATTAGGAAGAACATAAAGGTACTAAAGAAAACAACTAGCTTTCTTTGTTAGATAATAAGAAACTAAACCATTATTTTGAAAATTAGAAAATGAAGGTGAGGTAAGCATTTCTATATGAACTGTGGTGATGGATACACAATCTGTGCATGTGATAAAATTGCTTTGAGGTTAATTTACATACACACAAATGAGTATAAATAAAAATGGGGAAATCTGAAGAAGATCAATCAATATGTGGGGGCTTCCCCGGTGGCTCAGATGGAAAAGAATCTTCCTGCAGTGTGGAAGATGAGGGCTCGATCCCTGAGTCTGGAAGATCCCCTGGAGAAGGGAATGGCTACCCACATCAGCATTCTTGCTTGGCAAATTCCAAGGACATCCTGGGTGTGATATTGTATTATAATTTTGCAAATTATTCCCATTTGGAAAACTGCTCAAGGGTACACAGGACCTCTCTCTATTATTTCTTGTACCCCTATGTGAATCTACAATTAACTCAAAAGAAAAAGTTTAATTTAAAAATCTTCACTAGCAGCATTTTCACAGATAATATATAACTGAATGCAGTCTTGAAAGGGGCACATTCTTCTCAGCATATTTTCCTTATGAATGAGAATATACAAGTAAAGAATTCTTACAAATCTACCTTCTTATGCCCTCAACCTCCTGCCATTCTACACAGTCAATCTAGAAGTCCAACATCAAGGTGACAAATTTAGCACTCCTTATGAATTAACGCTCCTTTAGTGAAATTACACAGTTTTATTAAAATAGTCAACTCTATTTTTTTAATGCTTTCAAATAAGCCTTTTAATCATAGCTGATTATGCTTGATCGCGAATAACTGATGATGAGTAACAACCATCACGACAGTGACTGACGATGGTGTTGTAATAACACCCGCGGGGGCTGTGGGGCTGGTGGTGCTGCTTGTAATGACGATAATGTGGATGGCGATGGACTCATTGATGGTAAGTTACTTGAAAGGAGGCATTAGACTGTAGTTTCTCAAACAGCAAGTTGACTTCCCCAATAAAAGGAAAATTAACACACTTGGGACCCAAGAACATAATTCACAGCCCAAGTGTAAATCAAAACTCTAATTGTCCTTTGCTAAGGGCCCCAGTCTCTGAAGTGACTGCCTCCCAGAAGTTCTGCTCATATACATATAAACACACCCACACATCTCCCTACCTCAGGCACCCTTTTTCATGGTGGCACTGGCCCCTTTGAATAAATTTAGGATTAGATGTAAATCTATTTGGTCCTCTCATCTCCTAATATTGACTTCCTAATTGTCAAAATCGAGGCATTTCCAAATGCTTCCAGGAGACTGTGTACAGCTGTACATCGGTAGAGGTATTTAATTACAATTTAAACAATTCTATGAGAAAAATATTTCTTTCATCCCCTCTTGTGTCTGACGCACAGTCTGTGTCTATTTCCAACCCTGTGTTTACCTTCATCTCCGGGTGGCTTTTCTTTGTGTGCTGTGTTCTCGTGGGCAGCAATCCTGAGCCTCTGATGGTCTGGTAGACTGGAGGTAGGAATTGTAGTGACTGATATCAAATATGGGGTCATGTTTTCCTATTTTATATTATTAGATGATTGTGGGAATCAATAATTAAGTCAATGCTGTCTAGGATTTTCCTATCTGCACCTCACGAAGTAAATACTGTTCAGTCTGTATGGCCCTGTGATTTCTGGCAATGGTATATTCTAGGTGGATTTTCTGTTTCTTAAGTATTAAGAGGTGGAATTTGAGTAGAAGGGAATTTGTAAGATATTTTTAATCTATTGTTGCTCCCTGCAAGAATTTTTTTTCTTTTTCACAATTAACAGAAATAATACTCAAAAAATCTTAGTTACCTCTGATAGCAATTATTATAAAGTTAGCCATTTAACTCTCAGTAATTTAACATGTAGAGTTTATAGTGCAATTCAGATTTTCTTGTCTTCATACTATTAATATAATCAAAGATTTTTATGCCTAGAAAAAGAAAGATAGTTAGTGCTAAAGTTACTATTATTATAAGAACAGGACAGTGCATTATAAAATTATAAAGTGATATATTAAAAAAGGTTACAAAAATTATTTAAAATACTTCTATGCTTATACACATATAGATATGTACATGAAAGTGAAATGACATGCTCAGTCATGTTGGACTCTTTGGGACCCTGTGGACTGTAGCCCACCAGGCTCCTCTGTCCATGGGATTCTCCAGGCAAGAATGTTGGAGTCAGTTGCCATGCCATCTGCAGGGTATCTTCCCAACCCAGGGATGAAACCCTGGGTCTCCTGTATTGCAAACAGATACTTTCACATCTGAGCCACTAGGGAAGCCTAGATACATATTTTTTTGGTGTTCAGTCTCCAAGTTGTGTCTGACTCTTTGTGATCCCATAGACTTCAGTGTGCCAAGCCTCCCTGTCCTTCATCATCTCCCAGAGTTTGCTCACATTCATGTCCATTGAATCAGTGATGTATATATGCACTGAAGCATTGAAAAAAACCTAAAAAATCATGATGACTATTTCTTGTCTCCAGGGAGCTGGAAGGTTACTTTATTTTTGCTTATTTGTATTCCTGATTTTCTGCAATGTACATATTGGCGTGTTAATTTTTCTTTTTTATTTCTTAAATTAATTAGGTTTTTTTGTCTGCACAGGGTCTTTGGAGTTGCACAAAGGCTTACTCTAGTTGCAGCAAGTGAGGGCTACTCTCTAGTTGCTGTGCACGGGCTTCTCTTGACAGTGGCTTATCTTGTTGCAAAGCATGGGATCTAGGGCACAAGCTTCAGTACTTGCAGAACTCATGCTTAAGTAGTTGTGGCACACGGGCTTAGTTGCTCTGTGGCACGTGGGATCTTCCCAGACCAGAGATCAAACTCATATCGCCTGTGCTGACAGACAGATTCTGAACCACTGGACCACCAGGGAAGTCCTGATAATTTTTCTTTAATGCCTCTGAAATTGCCCATGAAATCTATCATCTCTGTCCAAAAATTCAATAAATTAACTTCACTAAATAATAATAAACTGCTACAAAAAAGATAACCTAGAATAAGGTAACATAGCTTAGTGGGAAAATAACAAACTGGTAGACAGAAGTCCTAAGGTTTAGTTAGACCCAGTTGTGTGTCTTTCTACTTTGACACCTTTTGATAACTTATTTAAATTTTAGAGCTTCTGTTTCCTACAGAAGAGGAAAATAATACAGCATTCCCCTTTGTATATGCTATGCACAATATAAGACATCAAGGATAAAACACATTCAATCACAACATTGCTTAAACCTCTAGGTGCCTCGATTTGTAAGGCTACACACTTGGGCAAAGCGAAGAGTTCATGATCAGAGGAAAGCAGTTTCCATTTCAAGTTCTTCATAATTAGAAAGTCTCTGGGAAGTCACTTAGTGTCTGACACTTCAGTTTTCTCCATATAAACATGCGAATGAAAATTCTACTCTAAACACATTTCTCCTCATATGCAGTATTCTTCAGAGGAGTTAATGAGAATGACTTCTGAAGAGCAGTATACAAAAGTTAGTAACTACATAAATAACCAATGAAAATAGTGCAAATTTAAGACTTTAACTTAAAGAATACCTGTCAGAAAAAAGGGATATCTACAGGTATCATATCCAGCAATGATTATCCATGCTTCTTAGGACGTTGGTAACTTAAGTACTTTGTCAATAGGGAGATGATGATTTGATATCATGATCAAAATGAAAATAAGAACAATAATAAAGTAGCTGGTGAGCATTTACTCTGGAATATCCTATATGTTAGGGTCCAGGCTTCACCAGAGATGAATTAATTAGAATCTCTCTGGGTGGAACATAGATATCATCACTTTTTAAATGTTGCAGGTGATTATAATGGACAGGCAATGTTGAAAACCATTGACTTAGGGCCTGAGGCCAGTGAAAAACTAGGAAAACTTTCCAGACATCTACTGACAACTTACATTTGTTCAGGAAATGACATCTTGAAAAAAAAAATTCTAACTGCATTATCCCATATTATTTTTACAACCAGCTTAGAAATTGGTGTCACTCGTTTCTTCATCTTTCAGACACAGAAACTGACTTGAAACTCAATAATACTGTTGTAACTACCATATCCCCCTGACACTTCATCAGTCTGAGATAGGTTACTGGATGTTCACATTCAGTCAATATTTAGGACTTGCATAAATGATAGAAGAATTTCATTTCTGAAACAAAATATATCTCTGATATTAACTCTACTGCTTATTAAGGTCTGGGGTGAGGCCTGAGAATCTGCATCTCTAATGTTTTCAAGTGATGCCAATGATGTTGGTCCAGGAATGCACTGTTTGATTTGTTTTGAATTCCAGACATGGAGTTCAGAGAGCGGAGAGAATAGTGTGGTCTGGAGTGCTTAGAAAGAATCCATGGAGGACCTACAAACTTTTGAAAAAGAAGTGGATTTTGTTGGTCTTATAGGAATCATAGAGTAATTTTTCTTAAACTGGGAGGATTATTAAGATGATCTGGTTCAATCATTCTGTTTATTATAGATAGGGAAACTAAGCCCAGAGAGGCAAAGGACATGTCCAAAGGTACCCAGCTAGTATATACCAAAAATGTCTGGAATTCAGACATTTTTATTGTTAGGTCAATTCTGTTTTCCTCTATACAGTGATTTTGGCTTGTGTGGAATAGAAATTAGGATGGAAATTTGGCCTGATTGAATCAACAGGTTTGTATGAGAGACCCACGGGAGATATGAGCTGAATAAGGTGAAGACCAGATCCTGGAGGATCTTGAACATTATCTTGAAGACTTTAAATTCAGAACAACAGGGAGACATACGAAATGCTTCAAGTCTTGTTCTGTCTTTTCTCACCAACGAAGGTGATGTAAGTATGTAGGTATGGAGAAGAGATTGGAGTTGAGGAAGGAAGTGGAACTTGAGGAGTCTGGAAGACCTTGTAACAGTCCAGGTGTTAGCGCAGTTAGGGGCCTAGTTGCATTTCAGTTTGCATTTAGAAATTTGTAGGGGGTTTTGAAGATAACACGCAATTCTTTGGTAAGATGTGTGTACCCAGAATTCTTAGAGAGAGCTTGGGAGTAAAAAGCCTGGAGAACTAACCTTTTACCTTAACTCTGTATATGGTTGTAAATGACATTTTAGTATCTAAGTGATGATTCCTCTTAAGGAAGCCAAGCCTGGAAAGTAGAAGTAGAAAATAACACTATGGCTCAGAGGTTAAAGCATCTGCCTGCAATGCGGGAGACCTGGGTTTGATCCCTGGGTCGGGAAGATCCCCTGGAGAAGGAAATGGCAGCCAACTCCAGTATTCTTGCCTGGAGAATCCCATGGTTGGAGGAGACTGGTGGGCTACAGTCCACGGGGTTGCAAAGAGTCGGACCTGACTGAGGGACTTAACTCACTCACTCAGTGTGAAAATAGTGACAGAGAGAGGGGAAAGGGCAGAAGGAGCAGATGGACAGTGAATGAAATCAGCTTCCAAGGGAAGTCCTGGACATCTCTGTCGGCGGAGCTATGTTAAAGCTAGGGAGTCAGGCCACCAGGGACCGCAGCCTCACACTGTCATTCTAGGACTCAAGAGGCCAATGGAAGTAAGATCTGCCTGCTGGACCAACAAATGTTTTGGGTGGATGGATTGTGCTCAAGCCCAGGCCCATACATGTATCCACATAGATTTTCAACCAGGGCTGATGAGAATAGATTGATACAGTCCTTACCAGGCCAGTGAATTGGCACAGGGTACGATACTTTAAAATATTTTTCCATCCTCAGGAATCTTTTTCCATCTCTAAGGAAAAGCTTTAAAAGTCAGCAAGAAAGTGAGAACACAGACCTTCAAATAATATCTCATATTGGATCTGAGAGTTTGGATTACAGAAAAAAATCTGGTCCTAGATTATTCAACAAATACTGAGCAGGACCTGTTAAACACCAGATGCTATGCTAAGTGTTGGACTTTAATCTTTTGATCATATTGCATCAAATGTTGTTGATACAGAATATTAACATTTGGTTCTATTTTGCATTGAGTTCTTTAAGCTCCATGGGGCTTCTCCAGGCAAGAATACTGGAGTGGATTGCCAGACCCACTCTGCTAGGCTATTTTGGACCATGAAAGTGACAGAAGCTCCAGATCTTGCCCCCTTTTGGGCTCACCTTTGAAATACTCAGGGTCTTGTCTTCCTCCCAAAACAAACATCAGGATGAGGGAATATTCATCAGGAAAGACACCAGGATCGCACACCTGGCCCAGATTCTCAAAACCAGCTTCACCAAGCAGTGCAAGAAGCAGCCTTTCATGCACTTCTTCTCTCACATCACACAGGTCCCCCAAGGAAAATGGTTGCAGAAAATCACTCCACAGTGACAGAGTTCATTCTTGGAGGTTTAACAAATCGGCCAGAGCTCCAGCTCCCCCTCTTCTTCCTCTTCTTTGCGATTTACTTGGTCACCATGGTAGGGAACCTGGGCATGATAACCCTGATTTGTCTGAATGCTCAGCTTCACACCCCCATGTACCATTTCCTCAGCAACCTGTCCTTTGTGGATCTCTGCTACTCCTCTGTCACTACCCCTAAGATGCTGGTGAACTTTGTGTCAGAGAAGAACACCATCTCCTATGCAGGGTGCATGTCGCAGCTCTACTTCTTCATTGTGTTTGTTGTTGCTGAGTGTTACATGCTGACAGTGATGGCCTATGACCGCTATGTTGCCATCTGCAAACCTTTGCTTTACAACATCATCATGTCTCATCGAGTCTGCTCCCTGCTGGTGGCTGGGGTCTATATTATGGGGCTCATTGGCTCAACCATAGAGACTGGCCTCATGTTGAAACTGCCCTATTGTGAACACCTCATCAGTCATTACTTTTGTGATATCGTCCCCCTGATGAAACTTTCCTGCTTTAGCACCTATGACATTGAGATGACAGTCTTCTTTTTGGCTGGATTCAACATTGTAGTTACTAGCTTAACAGTGCTAATTTCCTATGCCTTCATCCTGTCCAGTATCCTCCGCATCAGCACCACAGAGGGACGGTCCAAAGCCTTCAGCACCTGCAGCTCCCACTTTGCAGCTGTGGGGATTTTCTATGGAACGACCGCCTTCATGTATTTGAAACCCTCCACGGCCAGCTCCCTGGCCCAGGAGAACATGGCCTCCGTGTTCTACACCACAGTGATCCCCATGCTGAACCCCCTGATCTACAGCTTGAGGAATAGGGAGGTAAAGGCTGCTGTGCAGAAAACTCTGAGGGGAAAACTACTTTGATGCAAATGTCATCATTCTTGCTCACATTTAAAAAGAAGCTGTTATAGCCTTTGGGACTCTGTGGGGGAAGGCGAGCGTGGGATGATTTGAGAGAATAGCATTGAAACATGTATATTACCATATGTGAAATAGATTGCCAGTCCAGGTTCAATGCATGAGACAGGGCGCTCAGGGCTGGTGTACTGGGATGACCCTGAGGGATGGGATGGGGAGGGAGGTGGGAGGGGGCTTCAGGATGGGAAATACATGTACACCCATAGCTGACTCATGTCAATGTATGGCAAAACCCACTACAATATTGTAAAGTAATTAGCCTCCAATTAAAATAAATAAATTAATTTAAAATTAAAAAAAAAAAAAAAAGCTGTTATAAATCCCAGAGGGAACTCTTCTGAATGATCGCCACCTGGGATGGGATACAGTCCCTTCTCTGAATGTCTGGGTGACTTCTCCTGCCTCCTTCCCTCGTCCTTCCTTCCTTCTCTCTACTCTCAGATCTATTTAAAACCAGATGATTTTAATGTCATTTCTCTCATTTAGGAAACATTTCCTCTATCCTGAGTCCTATGGTAGAACTCTACTCTCTTAATTGTAATTTAACATCAATTTTAAACTTTCACAGATTCACAAAGAGACTAAACAGTGGCTACTGGGGGGAGGGACACTAGGGGAATGGGATTAAGAAACGCTACTATGTATAAAATAAATAAGCAGCAAGGATGTATTCTACAGCACAGGGGAATAAAGACTTCAGTTTATAGTAACTTTAAATGCAGGTTCAGTTGCTAAGTCGGGTATGACTCTTTGTGACCCCGTGGACTGTAGCCTGCCAGGCTCCTCTGTCCATGTGATTTCCCAGGCAAGAATACTGAAGTGGTTGCCACTGGAGTCACCTATAAAAATGCCATACATCTGGAAAAAATATAATATTGTAAATCAATAAAAAATGCACATCAATAAAAATTAAACTTTCAGCAGTGAGTTGGAGAGTCATTCACTGTTTAATTTTCTTCTATATAGAAGGCATTTCTCAACTTAGTTGCTACTTTTTTTGCACTTGGGAGTACCCAAGGCAGAGAGAGGTGGACCTGAGAGTGCCCAAGAAGGGATGCCCAGAGCTTTCTCATCCAGACTTCCTCCTCTCCTCTCTTTGACTCCTCCCTACTTATTCCTCCCCAAGAACTTCTACCTGATCCCTTTATGTGACTTTCTTAGTTGCAAGAATAATAATGCCAGCCACTAACATGTTTTTGGACTCATATTCTTAGCCACACAACTCTCCTAAATGCTTTATATGCCATATTTCAATTACACTTCCCAACAGTTCGGTACCATTGTTTCCCCATTTGCTGTGGAATCTAGTGTGGTAACTAGCCCAAGGTCACACAGCTGGTAAACAAAGACACTGGGATTCAAGCCCAAGTCTAAGTGACTCTGGAGCCCACAGTCCTGGCTCTTAGTCATCCCCTTTGCTTTAGGCTGGTGCTCCCTCTGAACAGTGTACTAATCCTGCCCTAATTGTGCTCTTCTAATTTCAAATGCCTCCTGAAACCCATTCCACAGATCCTTACCTTTCCTTATCTGCCCTAATCTCCACAGTTATAGGCAGCTTATTCAGCATAACTAAGGAAAGGTGACACTGGAGTGGCCAGCTCACCAGCCTGGCCTGGCACTTGACCTCTTTTAGCACTGGAAACCCCCACCCTGCGGGCCTCAGTGTTGCTGGAAAATGTCTTACAATAATTTTACATCCCCAAAATTATTTCCAAAGCTACATGAAGCTAATGACATCATTATTGTTTAAATATTTAACATGCAACATGGTTAGCATTTATTTTTTTAAACACTCACTGTTACAGCAGAGGCAGGCACAGACACTCACACACACACACCCTCTGTGCTGTCTGTTAAGGCGCCCTATGTCATCAACACAAGGAGCAGCCCATCACCCATTTTATAAAATTTATGATTTTGTTTTCAAATTATTAAATGCTTAAGGTGTATCTTTACTTTCATGACAGATAATTGGCCATACCTTTGCTTTAATCTCAGTCTTCACTGAGACATGTCATGTCAGGTTTATGCTGCTGCTGCTGCTGCTGCTAAGTCGCTTCAGTCGTGTCCAACTCTGTGCGACCCCATAGACGGCAGCCCACCAGGATCCCCCGTCCCTGGGATTCTCCAGGCAAGAACACTGGAGTGGGTTGCCATTTCCTCCTCCAATGCATGAAAGTGAAAAGTGAAAGCAAAGTCGCCCATTCGAGTCCAACTCGTAGCGACCCCAGGGACTGCAGCCCACCAGACTCTCCCGTCCCTGGGATTTTCCAGGCAAGAGTACTGGAGTGGGGTGCCATTGCCTTCTCCAGTCAGGTTTATGAAGTGCTGATAACTCATTGCTCTGAATCCTGAATGATATGTAGGTGATCACAGAGGATGGGGGAGGGACCAAAGCAGAGAAAACAGCATGAAAAAAAAGACATGGAGGTGCAGAAAAACCCAAGCATATTTAGGGAAAGGTAGGTGAGATTATAGGGCTTCCTGGTGGCTCAGCAGCAAAGAATCCACCTGCCAACTCAGGAGACCTGGGTTGATCCCTGGGTTGGGAAGATCCCCTGAAGAAGGAAAAGGCAACCCACTCCAGTGTTTTTGCCTGGAGAATCCCATGGACAGAGGAGCCTTGTGGGCTACAGTCCATGGAGTCACAAAGAGTCAGACACGACAGAGCAACTAAACAACACAACAGGTGAGATCATGGCTAAATCACTGAGTCTACTGAAGTGTGTAACAGGAGAGCTTTGGGGAAGAGTGGTGGCACTGTTCATCTTACGTGTCAGCTTGGTCATATCGTGTTAGATGGAAGTTGGAGTTGCTGTTGTCTTTATACAGACATCAGTATGATTAAGGGAGAGTGTATGGGTGCCTAGTTGACAAAGGGCAGATCATGATGGTTAGTTAGTTTTATGTGTCAGCTTGGCTAGGCTATGGGTCCAGTTGTTTGATCAAACACTAGTCTAGATCCTGCTGTGAAAGTATTTTGTAGGTGTGATTAACATCATGACCAGTTGACTTCAAGTAAAGTAGATTATCCTCCCTAACATGAGAAGGTGTCATTCAAACAGTTGAAGGCAAAAAAGTTTCTCGGAGAGGAAAGAATTTTGCCCCAAGACTGTAACATAGAATCCTGCCTGAGTTTTCAGCTTGCCTGCCTGACGGGATTGAAATTCAAAACTAGTGTCAACTATCAGGGCTTCCCTGGAGGCTCAGTGGTAAAGAATCTGCCAGCCAAAGCAACAGACACGGGTTCGATCCCCGGTCCAGGAAGATCCCACATGCCATGGAGCAGCTAAGCCCGTGTGCCACAACTATTGGCCCCGTGCTCTAGAGCCCGGGAACCTCCTCTACCGAGCCCACGTGCCGCACCTACTGAAGCCGGCACACCCTAGAGTCCATGCCCCACAACAAGAGAAGCCGCCGCAATGAGACACCTGCACACCGCAGCTAGAGAGTANTTGGCCCCGTGCTCTAGAGCCCGGGAACCTCCTCTACCGAGCCCACGTGCCGCACCTACTGAAGCCGGCACACCCTAGAGTCCATGCCCCACAACAAGAGAAGCCGCCGCAATGAGACACCTGCACACCGCAGCTAGAGAGTAGGCCCCGCTTTCCACAGCTAGAGAACAGCCCACTCAGCAAAGAAGACCCCGCACAGCCAAAAATAAATCAAATAAAATTTTTAAAAATATCAACTCTTACCTGAAATTTCCAAGGTGCCAGTATGCCTGACAAATTTTGGACCAGCCAGGCCCCACAATTATGTGAGCCAATTGCTTAAAACAAATCTCTCTACAGGTATATATATGGGGGAGGTGGGGGAAGATGTGTCCCTGCCAGTCTTAATCCTAGCTCTCCTGGGTCCTGTCCTTCCCTGCCCTGTGCTGCTGGGACTGGAAGGTACACCTGACCTGGACAGATGAGGGTTAACTGCCCAGGCTCTGTGGAGAAGAACAAGCCTGTGTGGTGAGGCAGGGAGGGTGAGCAGTCATAGGTGAATGCGGCACAGGAATAGGAAAGTAAAAGCAGGGGGGAGCACATTTTAAAAATATCAACTCTTACCTGAAATTTCCAAGGTGCCAGTATGCCTGACAAATTTTGGACCAGTCAGGCCCCACAATTATGTGAGCCAATTGCTTAAAACAAATCTCTCTACAGGTATATATATGGGGGAGGTGGGGGAAGATGTGTCCCTGCCAGTCTTAATCCTAGCTCTCCTGGGTCCTGTCCTTCCCTGCCCTGTGCTGCTGGGACTGGAAGGTACACCTGACCTGGACAGATGAGGGTTTACTGCCCAGGCTCTGTGGAGAAGAACAAGCCTGTGTGGTGAGGCAGGGAGGGTGAGCAGTCATAGGTGAATGCGGCACAGGAATAGGAAAGTAAAAGCAGGGGGGAGCACATTCTCCTGCTTCCTGAGGCTCCTTCCCTACAGGACAGGGCTGCAGTCAGATTTAGTTCCCGGGGAGGAGGCGAGTAAGAGGCAAGGTTGGAGTCCAGGTCAAGGAAATGGGGGGCTTGCCCAGAAAACTAAGACAATCTCCTTCAAAGTCCCATAAAAACAGAAGCACTCAAATTGCATGGTTTAACCTACAGTTCCAAGAGAGCTCTGAATGCTGAGGAAGGGGAGAGTGAGAAGAGTGAAGAAGAGAAAGAGAACGTGATCAGGACTGAGTTGAGTCTGCAGGTACTGGAACTGTGGACAAGTCCTCATCAAAGATGATGCCTTGGTGGGACTTCTCTGGTGTAGGCTGGTGGCTGAGACGCCACGCTCCCAATGCAGGGTTCGTTTTCTGGTCAGGGAACTAGATCCCACATGCCTCAGTTAAGAGTTTGCAGCCAAATAAATAAAATTTAAAAAAAAAATAAAAAAAGATGATGCCTTGAGATTTCCCTGGCCGTCCAGTGGTTAAGACTCTGTCCTTCCAACACAAGGGGCTCAGGTTCAATCCCTGATCAGGGAACTAAGATCCCACATGCAGCCTGGTGTGGCCTAGTAAATAAATAAAAAATAAGTAATGCTTAATAAACCAGAAGAAAAAAAGATGATGCCCAAGGTGATAAAGTGAGTGAAAACATGAGATAATGGTGACAAGATTGGGAACTGTGAAGCTCACGCCAGTGACATGAAACCCCACTGCTGTGTTCAGGTGCTAATCTAGGAGAGCCGGAGGAAGCGAACTGCACGGCCCACTGGTGGGGGCCGTTGCTCTTGGGATCACAGAACTTGTTCAGCCCATGTCTCCCAGTCAAGTCATGGCAAGATGATGCCTAAGGTGATAAAGTGAGTGAAAACATGAGATAACGGTGACAAGATTGGGAACTGTGAAGCTCACGCCAGTGACATGAAACCCCGCTGCTGTGTTCAGGTGCTAATCTAGGAGAGCCGGAGGAAGCGAGCTGCACGGCCCACTGGTGGGGGCCGTTGCTCTTGGGATCACAGAACTTGTTCAGCCCATGTCTCCCAGTCAAGTCATGGCTCTAGAAACCACAGCAACCTAGGAAGCGAGCATGAGCAAGAAGGAATCCTTAGAGAACAGAATTTCAATAGTGAACCCAGGGATCCAAACCCAGGGATCACCACCAACCACAAAATGAATAAAAGACCTGAGCCCTGTTATAATTTGGGGTGAAGGGAAAGATGAAGAGAGCTATGAAGGAGAAAGTAAAAATAAGAGAAAAGAAGAAGAACGTGGGAAGTTGAGAGCCTCAGCAGTTAGAGTGGTGAAGCCCTGGCTTCCCTAAGATCAGGAGGAGGCAAAAGGCTGCGGTTCTGCTCTTGTGTGTGAAGTCAGCCCGGACTAGCAAGCACGGCGGAGCCATGTCTCATGGGTAGTGAGCTCTAGGTTTAGAAAAGAAGAACTGCAGGTAGACAGGTAGAGGTAAACAGGTAAAAGAAGAGGTAGACAGGCTTCCCCGGTGACTCAGACAGTAAAGAATCCACCTGCAATGCAGGAGACCCAGGTTTGATCCCTGGGTCGGGAAAATCCCCTGGAGAAGGAAATGGCAACCCACTCCAGTATTCTTTCCTGGAGAATCCCCGGAGACAGAGGAGCCTGGCAGGCTACAGTCCATGGGGACGCAAAGAGCCAGATAGACTGAGCGACTAACACACAACATTAGAGGTAGAACCAGTTCCTTACCTCCAGGATGAGAATGTCTATCTCTGTATCAAGAGAATGGCTATTCTTCGTACAGATGTCAACTAAAAAATTAGTCACAGCCTGAAAGTAGTTATTTTATTTGGTGGGAATGTTTAGGACTCTGAGCGTGGTAGACAGCATCTCAGTAGCCCTGAGAAAACTGTTTCAAGGAGGCAGGAGAGGGAGTCAGGCTATATACAAGTTTGCAATGGAGGGGAACAGGTAAGTCTGAACATCAAAGATTATTCCCATCACTTCATGGGAAATAGATGGGGAAACAGTGGAAACAGTGTCAGACTTTATTTTGGGGGGCTCCAAAATCACTGCAGATGGTGACTGCAGCCATGAAATTAGAAGACGCTTACTCCTTGGAAGAAAAGTTATGTCCAACCTAGATAGCATTTTCAAAAGCAGAGACATTACTTTGCCAACTAAGGTCCGTCTAGTCAAGGCTATGGTTTTTCCTGTGGTCATGTATGGATGTGAGAGTTGGACTGTGAAGAAGGCTGAGCGCCAAAGAATTGATGCTTTTGAACTGTGGTGTTGGAGAAGACTCTTGAGAGTCCCTTGGACTGCAAGGAGATCCAACCAGTCCATTCTGAAGGAGATCAGCCCTGGGATTTCTTTGGAAGGAATGATGCTACACTACCCTTATGGCAGAAAGTGAAGAGGAGCTAAAAATTTCGCCTCTTGATGAAAGTGAAAGAGGAGAGCGAAAAAGTTGGCTCAAAGCTCAACATTCAGAAAACGAAGATCATGGCATCTGGTCCCATCATTTCATGGGAAATACATGGGGAAACAGTGGAAAGTGTCAGACTTTATTTTGGGGGGCTCCAAAATCACTGCAGATGGTGACTGCAGCCATGAAATTAGAAGACACTTACTCCTTGGAAGAAAAGTTATGTCCAACCTAGATAGCATTTTCAAAAGCAGAGACATTACTTTGTCAACTAAGGTCCGTCTAGTCAAGGCTATGGTTTCTCCTGTGGTCATGTATGGATGTGAGAGTTGGACTGTGAAGAAGGGTGAGTGCCAAAGAATTGATGCTTTTGAACTGTGGTGTTGGAGAAGACTCTTAGAGTCCCTTGGACTGCAAGCAGATCCAACCAGTCCATTCTGAAGGAGATCAGCCCTGGGATTTCTTTGGAAGGAATGATGCTCAAGCTGAAACTCCAGTACTTTGGCCACCTCATACGAAGAGTTGACTCATTGGAAAAGACTTTGATGCTGGGAGGGATTGGGGGCAGGAGGAGAAGGGGACGATCAAGGATGAGATGGCTGGATGGCATCACTGACTCAATGGATGTGAGTCTGAGTGAACTCTGAGAGATGGTAATGAACAGGGAGGCCTGGCGTGCTGCGATTCATGGGGTCGCAAAGAGTCGGACATGATTGAGCTTCTGAACTGAACTGAGAGTTACTCTCCTTCCTCTAATCTATCCATCTATCTAACCTGTGGTTATACTTGTGGAAACCTTTTTCCTTGTGGTCTCCAAGGGCTCTTTCACAGACCTGTTGGGTACCCTCTAAGAATTCGTTCCTGAACATCAGCACACTTGGGTGCCTCTGTGAGTTCCTGGAGTTGAGTCTCCTTAGGCATGTTTTTAATGCCATCCCTTCTCCACTTCTGGCACAGATACCTAGCAATCTCTGTGCACCATTCAAGGAAGCTGGGGTCCTGGCTGTAGACCTATGCCAGGAGAAATCTCTCCATTTTCTCTTCCATTCTTGTTCTTTTTACCTCTCCCCACTCTTATTTTTCCCCCTCCTCAATTTATTTAAATTCTCTAAACTTTCACAAACTGCTGGAAAATGATAATCACCAAGGGGTTAGCATCCCTCTCAGAACTGAAGAGGAAGGACTACAGATGAATAAGCTGTAGTGAGTCTATTTCTGTATTTTAGATTTCTTGAGGTTAAATTCTATTGTATTTACTCAATGCTTGATTGATTCATTTGCACTTTGAATATTGTACTAGGCCTTTCCAGTTAGTTTGCTTGAGCCAAAGCACTTTGATAAATGTCAGCTTAAACCACTTTCTTTAGTTGTAGAAAGAGTGTGTGTTTGTTCTGGTCTCAGGTGAAAACTTCTATGTATAATTAAATGTGCATACTTTTGCATACTTATCTCCTTTATTCTATTTCTATAGTAAAAATATGTAATGTTTTAGTTATGTGTTTTTATTTTCCTTAGTGTTAACAACAGTGTTACTGTTGTTTCCTCTGAAGTATGCTCCTAAAGAGTACAAGTCATTATTTATTGCCCACTACTGCTGGGAGGGATTGCAGGCAGAAGGAGAAGGAGACGACAGAGGATGAGATGACTGGATGGCATCACTGACTCAATGGATATGAGTTTGGGTGAACTCCAGGAGTTCGTGATGGACTGGGAGACATGGTGTGCTGCAATTCATGGGGTCACAAAGAGTCAAACACGACTGAGCAACTGAATTGAACTGAACTGAAAAAGGTTCCAGTGATATGGGCCCTGACTACCTCCTCTTTTCCATTATCTTGTCATGTTACTCTACTGTTTTCCTCACTGGTGCACTATTTTTGGCAACACCAGCCTTTCTTTTCCTCAAGCAAACGCCATTTCTTCCCAATCCAAAGACTGCCACTGTTGTTCTTCTGGAAATGCTCTTCCCCTAGGCCTGCATGGCTTGCTACCTCCCTTGTTTGAGCTTCACCAATGCTGTTCAAATCACACAATGAAATTTCCAACCCCCTCCCTTTCCTACTCCTCCTTAAAGGCACTTTAAATCTCTGCCCTCTTCTTTCCTCTCTAGTCTAAATTTCCTAGATTTTCACACACACATGCACACACACACACACACACACACACACACACACACACCAACAACAGCAACCTGAGAAGAGATAATAACAGCAGGTCTTTGCTTCTTAGAATTAACTTGAGTCAGTTTCTGTGCCTGCAAATAAAAGATACTTAATAGTGAGTTGAGTTCTTTCAGGAGTTTTCTCTGTTTTCCTATTGATACCTTTATATCGTTTTAAGGCAATGTCACTTTGTTTTGTTTACAAATATATTGAATATCTATCAAGTTTACTATTTTGTTATTGCCCTTTGTGAATTTCCTTGTCTATTTTGCTTGTTCTTTCAGATAAAATTTATTATTTTATTAATGTAGCCAGAAACTTGTAAGTAAAATTAATATTTATATAATAAAATGCTTTCTTAATTATTTCTCCTGTCTGTCTTTTTATAAATAATGTGGCATATTTTTAGTTTTTTTAGCTAATCTTATTGTGTTGGCCAGGACTTCTAAACATGATGTGTAAATGGGTTTTCTTGTTCTTACTGCCATCAAAGACAATGAGTATATGGCTTAATAAATTTCTATTTCCATTTTTAAAATTTAAAGAGAATTGTTTTATTGGATAGCTTACAACATCTGTTGAGACATTTACTTTTCTTCCTTTCTCCCTCCTTTCTTTTTTCTTCCTTTCTTCCCCTGTCTCTCTCCCTCTTTCTTTTCTTCCTTCCTCCTTTTCTTTCCCCAGGTTTTTGCTTGACTAGACTTTTCCTGAAACAAAAGTAATTCCACTCAAGGCTGAATATTATCCTTTCAGAATCTCGTTCCCTTTCTCATTTCTAGTATTGGAATTAACTTCCTCTTCTCCCATATTTCACCTGGGAAAATGACAGCACAAACTTTCCAAAACAAAATCGGTATTCTCTATATTTCATATGAAAATCTTTGTGGATGTTTTTCCACTTGAAATTAGAAATTTTATATTTTACCCATGTGAAAAACTAGGTGCTATCTTTTCTCCATGGGTTGTATCAATGTTTCTGATTTACTTTTTCCAAGGAACAGCTCTTCTTTTATTATCCCAACAGGTTTTGTTTTTATTGTTTTCTATTTTTGTTTCAATTCATATGTACCTTCTACTTTCTTTAGGATTTTTTATAATCTTTATTTTAAATGTTTTCCTTGCAAATTTTATGGATTTGATTTACAATGTAAATGTACTTGATTTACAGTGTTGTGCTTTCAATGTATATCAGAGTGATTGAGTTATGCAGATACATATCCTTTTTTAAAATTTTGATTTTTTTAAAATTTTATATAAATTTATTTATTTTAATTGGAGGTTAATTATTTTACAATATTGTATTGGTTTTGCCATACATCACCATGAATCCGCCACAGGTATACACGTGTTCCCCATCCTGAACCACTCTCCCTCCTCCCTCCCCATATCATACCTCTGGATCATCTCAGTGCACCAGCCCCAAGCATCCACTATCATGCATCGAACCTGGACTGGCTATTTGTTTCGTTTATGATATTATACATGTTTCAATGTTATTCTCCCAAATCATCCCACCCTCTCCCTCTCCCATAGAGTCCAAAAGACTGTTCTATACATCTCTGTATCTTTTACTATCTCGCATACAGGGTTATCATTATCATCTTTCTAAATTCCATATATATGTGTTAGTATACTGTATTTTTTTTTTTTGAAACTCCAGTACTTTGGCCACCTCATGAGAAGAGTTGACTCATTGACTCTGATGCTGGGAGGGATTGGGGGCAGGAGGAGAAGGGGACGACCGAGAATGAGATGGCTGGATGGCATCACGGACTCGATGGACGTGAGTCTGAGTGAACTCCGAGAGATGGTGATGAACAGGGAGGCCTGGCGTGCTGCGATTCATGGGGTCGCAAAGAGTCGGACACGACTGAGCGACTGAACTGAACTGAAGGAAACCTAGATATCGAGTAAGGAATTTAGCACTCTTCTTTGTATGGGAACATGCAAGCCTCTGCGCTAGCTGAATTCATTCCTTTCATATGCACTTCAGCTATCTGGGGCCAAATCCTGTTTTTTTTATTCCTCCTATCCCACTGCTCCCCTCCCCCCGCCAGCTCTTCAGCAATCACCACTGGGGCATGGCAGCATCTCCTGGATCACAGGCCTTGTGTTCCCTTTGGGGAGCCCTCGTTCACATTTGGAAGCTTGAAATCACTGATGACTGTGGCATCCTTGTTCATTGATATGGCCAGAGATATTCCATTCCACATAGAAGAAGAGGAGTAAGTGACTATCTCTTCTTGCCCCTTCCACACTAAATTGTACCCTTCCCCTGTAAATTCACCCGCATAGTGTGCAGCGTCTACAGGTCCTCAAGCCCCAGCCCCCACCTCTGCCCCCACCCCTACCCAAGGCTCATCATTAGTCCAGGATGGGCTAGTCCAGGTTGGGCTGCTCCAGGCTGGGCTGCTCCAGGCTGTGCACCAGAATCCGATCCACACAGCAGCTCAGAGAAAGTCCAAAGACTGAGCCCCTGAAAGAGACCTAGAGATATTCTGGTCTCTCCTCCTCTCATGCAGATCAAACAAGGGGAGGGGACAAAGCCAGACCAAAATACTAATCCAAAACATTCCAGTGCACAGCTCTTGGTTAGAAAGGACTTGAAGAGATGTGAGATACAGCCATTCCCCACCTGGTGTCATCAGGGTCCTATAGTCCCTTCTCTCCTGCTCCTGTAAGGGAAAACACTCAGATTAGGGAGAGAGGAACAGTCCTGAATCTAGATCCTTCTGTCACGCGAGTGTATGTTCCTCGATTCTTTGTCTCGTCACAACAAAGATTTGGAGTGACGGACATTAAAGCCCCCTCAGCGTGTCACAACTCTCAGGTCTTGGATAGACCGTGTTATAGCTCTTAGACAAATCAGTGTTACAGCTCAGTGTTACAGCTCTATTTTATTTATAGAAAATAGCAGGAAAATCCATCTTTGAGGCGTGAGGGCACGTCGATCTAAAGACACGAGGAGAAGAGCACCCCAGCACGTGGGAGAGAGAGAGAGAGAGAGAGCTGGCTCTGGCTCCTCTATTTATATGTTTCTCTCTCCCTGGGCCTGTCCTATGTAAATTGGGCCAGCCAGGAGTGCTGTTTGTTTTACTGAGGTCCTCACTCCGGTCCTCGGACCTTCTTTTGTTTCATTTTCGCGGGCTTTTCCCTTGCTTGTCTGTAGCCACCGCCATTTTGGACTCCTTTTCCCTGTTCTACCTACCTAACACTTCCATTCTCTGTTACGATAGGAAAAGAAAAGCCTGGTCCCTTTCTTTCTATGGGCTTCCCTGGTGGCTCAGACAGTAAAGAATTTGCCTGCAACGCAGGAGACCCGGCTTCAATTCCTGAGTCAGGAGGATTCCCTGGAGAAGGAATGGCAACCCACTCTGGTACTTTTGCCTGGAAAATCCCATGGATGGAGGAAGCTGGTAGGCTACAGTCCATGGCATCTCAAAGACTCGGACATGACTGAGCGACTTCACTTTCACTTTGCTTCTACATTATCCTGGCAGGAATTCTGAGCTAAAGACCATGATTAAGGCTATCCCTGAGGCTCCTCACCAAATGACAGAAAGAAACATCATGTGCTTATGTCATCGTGGCCATAAGATGCTATTTTTCAAAGAGCTTTACTTTACATGTAATTATATCAGAGGCCTAAGTAATAATCAAGAGATGGTTCCCTCAAACACTCTCCCAGAGTTACTATAGAAAACCTGAAATCATGGCATTCAAATTCTCACATGAACTTTCATATTTTAGCCACTACCACTCACAGCTTCACTTCCACCCTGGCACTGCTTACCCCAGAACAGTGGAGGGAGGAGCCTACTCTGTCCCCCTCCCCCGTTTGGCCATGGGGCCCAGGGTTGATGCAGGTGGGAATCTCTGCATTAGATCCCTACAGAGATGACCAAACTTCATGCACACATTTTGTGAACCTGGAAATCAAGCAGAGCTTTAACAGTCTCTACATGACAAACTCCAGTGCTTGCTTTTATTTTACTTTTGAAAATAAATATACATATATATTACATATAAATATTTGATACTATGTGCATGTATTTAGTCCTTCAGTTGTGTCCCACTCTGCAATGCCATGAACTGCAGCCTGCCCAGCTCCTCTGTCCATGGGATTCTCAAGGCAAGAATACTGGTATGGGTACCTCCCTTCGCCAGGGGATCTTCCTGACCAGGGGATCGAAACTGCATCACAGGCAGATTCTTTAGCCACTACCACTCACAGCTTCACTTCCACCCTGGCACTGCTTACCCCAGAACAGTGGAGGGAGGAGCCTACTCTGTCCCCCTCCCCCGTTTGGCCATGGGGCCTAGGGTTGATGCAGGTGGGAATCTCTGCATTAGATCCCTACAGAGATGACCAAACTTCATGCACACATTTTGTGAACCTGGAAATCAAGCAGAGCTTTAACAGTCTCTACATGACAAACTCCAGTGCTTGCTTTTATTTTACTTTTGAAAATAAATATACATATATATTACATATAAATATTTGATACTATGTGCATGTATTTAGTCCTTCAGTTGTGTCCCACTCTGCAATGCCATGAACTGCAGCCTGCCCAGCTCCTCTGTCCATGGGATTCTCAAGGCAAGAATACTGGTATGGGTACCTCCCTTCGCCAGGGGATCTTCCTGACCAGGGGATCGAAACTGCATCACAGGCAGATTCTTTACCATCTGAGCCACCAGGAAAGCCTTGAATGTATATATTTATATACTCTCCCAATTAAGTAAATCATGTGTGTACATATAATATATATATACTTACATATATACATTATATATAATATATTTCCATTTTTTAAAGTAGAAAGCAGCATCTAAAAATCAGCAAAGGGGACTTTCCTGACAATCCAGTGATGAAGACTCCACGCTTCCACTGCAGGGGCACAGGTTCGATCCTAGCTCAGGGAACTAATATCCCACATGCTGCTCAGCATAGAAAAAAAATTATCACCTATTTTGAAAAAAAAAGAAAAAAGGTTTTTGCTTTTTAAATCAGCAAAGGCCCAAACATCGTCAGTGTCAGTTCAGAAGATGACTCCCACTGCCACCTAGTGGCGACATGCCTAAAATTCAAGGACAGGAATCAAAGGTCCTCAGGATTCATCTTCTAGCCCAAGAAACACCTGGTCTTTACACAGCAAGTTCCAAAACACGAAGAAAACCCAGATTTTGATTTACAAGTACATCTGTACAGGAATTGCAGTGGGTATGAGGAGAGATGGTATAACATTTAGAAATGAACACCAGCCTTTAAAGGTACATAGGAAGTCTTAAGTATGCCTCAGTATTCTTACATTTTTTACAATTAAAGGAAGAGAGAGAAAGGGCATAGGGGGCACATTTTTAGGGTAATGAAGGTACCCTTATGTTTGTACACTGAAGAAAAAAATTAGTAGAGAAAACTATATTGACGGTACAAGGAAGAAAATGGAACTTTGAGGATTTGAAATACCTGAAGGGATGAGAAAGATTGGATAGAGGTAATTAAGTAGTATCTCAGAATGCGATAGGGTGTGAAGATAAGGCCCTTAAGAAGGTATTTAAGTTACAATGAGGCCACTAGTGAAAGAAAGTGAACTGTTAGTAGCTCAGTCGTGTGGGACTCTTGGCCACCCCATGGACTGTAGCCTGCCAGGTTCCTCTCTCCATGAAGTTTTCCAGGCAAGAGTACTGGAGTGCGTTGCCAGGGAATCTTCCAGATCCAGGAATTGAACCTGTGTCTCCTGCTTTGCAGGCAGATTCTTTACTGTCTGAACCACCTGAGAAGCCACTAGGATGGGCTCTAATCCAACCAGACTATGTCTTTAGAAAAGGAAGGCATGCAGACACAATGATAGATACCAGGGGTGTGTGCACAAGGAGAGAAAGCCACGTGATGACACAGGGAAAAGGCAGCTGTCTGCAAACCAGGCAGGGTGTGTGTCCTCAGGAGAAACCAAACATACTGGTACCTGGATCTTGAACTTTGGGCTCCAACACCGTGATAAAATAAATCTCTGTTGTTTAAGCCATCCATTCTATAATATTTTGTTATGGCAGCCCTAACAAAGTAATACAGATGCATTCCTATTTTGAGTTTTTTTTAAATACATATTATTTGTTTATTTCTGTGGGTGTGCTAGGTGTGTTAGTTCTGGCCTACAGGATCCTTAATTGCAGCATGTGGGATCTAGTTCCCTGACCAGTGATCAAACCCAGGCTCACTGCATTGGGAGCGCAGTCTTAGCCACTGGACCACTGGGGAAGTCTTAATGCATTGCTGTTAAAACCTGAGCCAAGAACAGGATATCCACCACCTCTTCTTCTGCTGCTGCTGCTAAGTTGCTTCAGTCATGTCCAACTCTGTGCGACCGCATAGATGGCAGCCCACCAGGCTCTCCCATCCCTGGGATTCTCCAGGCAAGAACACTGGAGTGGGTTGCCCATTCCTTCTTCAATGCATGAAAGAGAAAAGTGAAAGTGAAGTCGTTCAGTCGTGTCTGACTCTTAGCAACCCCATTGACTGCAGCCTACCAGGCTCTTCCGTCCCTGGGATTTTCCGGGCAAGAGTATTGGAGTGGGGTGCCATTGCCTTTTCTGACCACCTCTTCTATTACTTAATATTGTGTAGAAAGGACAAGAGAATGCCAGTAACAAAAAGAAAGGATTTAGAGGCAGGAGAATCAGAATGGAAGTGGTAAAACTACCACTATGTGCAGATGATATTATTATACATCCGGAAATATCAAAAGAATCAATGAAAATATACTAAAAATAATACCAGTAAAACTGCAGGAATAAAATTAGAAATCCATATACTTCATATACAAACAATAACCTGTTAGAACATATAAACTAAATCTCATTTCAATAGAAAAGTAAAATAAATTCCTAAGCAAAGATCTAACAAGAATTTTAACAAAACCTGTATGACTAAAGATATAAACACACCTAACAAACACAAAGAAATATAGAAAGACATTTCAAGCCCTTGGATTGGAATACTCAACCAAATATATCAGTTATAACTGTGTTTATAATAGGATTTCAATAAAAATAGCATCAGGCTTTTTTCAAGAGAAATCCACACTGATTATAAAGTTCTTGTGAAAGAATAAACAAGCAAGAATAGCATGAAAACCGAGCATGAACGTTGTTTGGAAGCTAACCGTAATAGGTATGGAAACATTACAAAGTTTCTATAATTAAAACAGGTTGGTGTTAACACATGAATAGAATGGTAGGACATTGAAATAGAATACAAAACTCACATATAGACTGGAGAACAATAGAAATGGAATATATGATGAAAGTAGCATCTCAAATCAGCAGAGAAAAAAATGGGTTCCCATTTTCTTAAATAGTAATGTTACAACTGGATACAACCACATAAAGTAATAAAATTAGATTCCTTTTTCACATCATAAGCAGTATAAATTTCAGATGTATCCAAATATATATTTATATTACAGATAGAAAGCTAATGTCTTAAAAATAAACAGCTTCTATAAATTGAGAATCTAGAGACCTACAACCCAAAAGAAATTGGGCAAAAGATATGAAGAGATCTCCAATAAAATAGAAATATTAATGGTTTTTAAACATATGAAAAGATGCTCAACTTTTCTCATATAAGAATTGAAGATTAAAATTACAGAACAGATACTTCCAGAAAAACTGGGGTTGAGACTTTCTTTTCCAACCTTGATGGAGCAACAGGGTTCAGATTTTCCTTATGCTTTAAACAACTAGAAAAATAGCGTATATGAAACAGTTGTTTTCAGACATTGACAAAAGGCAGCAGAAGAATCTAATTCTGGCAAAAAAAAAAGAAAAAGAAAACCAAATGTGATCATTCTGACTTTCTTCCTAGAGGCAATTTCCAAACAAGGGTGCCAGAAAAGAGAAGCAAACCAAGCTTGGTGGTCTCTCTAACTGAGGAGACAGATGCTGGAATTCAGCGAGCCCAAAGCAGCTAGAATCTGGGGAGCCAAATATGGGAACAGAGGGAACTCTGTAAACAAGAATTCCACAAACCTGCAGAGAGGTCTGATTGAGACTTGGACTTGATCCCATATCTGAGTACAGTAAGTCCCCTACATACGAATGAGCTCCACTCTGAGTATGTTCCTAAAACCAATTCATCCATAAATCCGCCAAAGTTAGCCTAAATACCCAACTGACACAATCAGCCACATAGTACTGTACTATAATAGGTTTATAACACTTTTCACACAAATAATACATTAAAAAAAAAAAAAGAAAACATTTTTAATCTTACAGTGCAATTCCTTGACAAGTTTAATAGTATATACCAGCTACATCACTCCTGCTTCTATGCTTGCTTTGGAAATCCTGGACTTGAAATAAAGATACTGCACTATTTAACTCTACATTGCACTGTACAGAGTAAGTCCACAAAAGCACAACCACTCATAGAGGATGCAAGCATGTGACAATGTAAGTCAGACACGTGAACTAACTTAGGTGATTGGACATGCAAGCACACGTTCACATCTTTGAAAGTTCACAGCTTGAAGGTTCATAAGTAGGGGATTTAATGTACAGTTAAATTCCATGAGGCCAGGTTTAAAAAAGAAGAACAAAAAAAGCATCTTGGACAAAACCAATTACCAAAGAGCAATAAGCAGAACTCCCTGGCTCACACAGCCTGGCATCATCCAAATTCTTACTAACAAGAGACAAGAGATGTCAATAAATCCAGGGGACATACCCTGGGCTGTTCTAGATGTACCCTAGGAAAGCTCAAAAATAAATTTCAAAGGGTCAAATTGACTCTAAAGATAAGTAAAACCTGCCAGAAAAAAGCCCAGCACACTTTAAAGGAATAGAGTAAAATCCAACATTCAACAACATAAAATCTATAATGACCACATCCAATCAAAAAGTACTTGATATGGAAGAAGTAGAGAAATGTGGCCTGTGATCAGCAGGAAATAGCCAAGAAATAACAGAGGTGATGGAATCGGCAGATAGAAACTTTAAATTAGCTCTTATAAATATACTCAATATGCTCAATAATTTAAATATACCTTTTTTAGTGTGCTTTTTTAAGCACACTAAAAGAAATGAAAGATATTTTAAGTGAAACATCTAATACTTAAAAATATATAATATCTGAAAAGAAAAAAAATCACTTCATTGTATTAACATCAGATTCAACACTGCAGAAGAAAATGTCAGTGCTTTTGAAGGCATTGCAACAGAATCTAAACTGAAACACAGGGAAAAGACTGGTATGAAAATGAATAGAGCCTCAGTAAACTGTGGAACAATATCAAGCAGTTTAACACAGGTGAAATTTGAGTCCTAGCAAGAGAAAAGGGGGAAAGAAGAATATTTAAAATATATAATGGCCAATAAAAATAAAGAGGGAAAGCAAAAAAAAAATACTAAATTAAAGATATTTTAAGCTGATATATATATAAAATGGCCAGAATTTTTCCAAGTTAGATGAAAACTATATACCCACATTTCCAAGGAGCCCAATGAATCTACAAGCAGAATAAACAAAAATAAAACTGCACAAAGCTGCATCATAGTCAAATTGATGAATATCAGACATAAAGAGAACGTTTTAAAAGCAACCAGAGGAAAAACAGCACATTACATACCGGGGAACAAATTAAGAATGACTAGACTACTCACCAGAAGTGCAAAAGACGTAAGGAGGAAAGATAATGGAATGGCATCTTTAAAGTACAGAAAGAAATGTCAATCTTGAATTCTATATTCAGTGGTAACATCTTCCAGAATTGAAGGTGAAATAAATAAGTTATATAAACAAAAGCTTGGAGAATCTGCTGCCAGTTGATTGTACTACAGAAACATGAAGGGAAGCTCTCCAGGCAGAAGGAAAAAAGATAGAAGACTGGGGAGCCCCTAACATTGTAAAAATTAACCTTGGAGATGTAATGTAAATATAAACTTGGAGAGCACCTAAAACTGTAAAAATGTGTGGATAAATATGAAAGATACTTTTCTCGATTCTTAATATGATCATAAATAAAGGAAGGAAAGATGATAGAAAAGGAAAAGCATGGGCTGCAAGTGTAGGCAGAGTGGTGAGGTAGGCCTCATTGTGGAGATAATACTTGTGCAAAGACTTGGAAAACACATGGCCGAAGTTGTCCTCGGTTATATTTGCTACTCTAATGTCCCTTCGGGTAAACGTGCCTCAGTAAAGCATCCCCCCTCGGCAATATATTTCTACCACACACTTCAGACAGAAAAACTGGGGTTGAGACTTTCTTTTCCAACCTTGATGGAGCAACAGGGTTCAGATTTTCCTTATGCTTTAAACAACTAGAAAAATAGCGTATATGAAACAGTTGTTTTCAGACATTGACAAAAGGCAGCAGAAGAATCTAATTCTGGCAAAAAAAAAAGAAAAAGAAAACCAAATGTGATCATTCTGACTTTCTTCCTAGAGGCAATTTCCAAACAAGGGTGCCAGAAAAGAGAAGCAAACCAAGCTTGGTGGTCTCTCTAACTGAGGAGACAGATGCTGGAGTTCAGGGAACCCAAAGCAGCTAGAATCTGGGGAGCCAAATATGGGAACAGAGGGAACTCTGCAAACAAGAATTCCACAGACCTGCAGAGAGGTCTGATTGAGACTTGGACTTGATCCCATATCTGAGTACAGTAAGTCCCCTACATACGAATGAGCTCCACTCTGAGTATGTTCCTAAAACCAATTCATCCATAAATCCGCCAAAGTTAGCCTAAATACCCAACTGACACAATCAGCCACATAGTACTGTACTATAATAGGTTTATAACACTTTTCACACAAATAATACATTAAAAAAAAAAAAAGAAAACATTTTTAATCTTACAGTGCAATTCCTTGACAAGTTTAATAGTATATACCAGCTACATCACTCCTGCTTCTATGCTTGCTTTGGAAATCCTGGGCTTGAAATAAAGATACTGCACTATTTAACTCTACATTGCACTGTACAGAGTAAGTCCACAAAAGCACAACCACTCATAGAGGATGCAAGCATGTGACAATGTAAGTCAGACACGTGAACTAACTTAGGTGATTGGACATGCAAGCACACGTTCACATCTTTGAAAGTTCACAGCTTGAAGGTTCATAAGTAGGGGATTTAATGTACAGTTAAATTCCATGAGGCCAGGTTTAAAAAAGAAGAACAAAAAAGCATCTTGGACAAAACCAATTACCAAAGAGCAATAAGCAGAACTCCCTGGCTCACACAGCCTGGCATCATCCAAATTCTTACTAACAAGAGACAAGAGATGTCAATAAATCCAGGGGACATACCCTGGGCTGTTCTAGATGTACCCTAGGAAAGCTCAAAAATAAATTTCAAAGGGTCAAATTGACTCTAAAGATAAGTAAAACCTGCCAGAAAAAAGCCCAGCACACTTTAAAGGAATAGAGTAAAATCCAACATTCAACAACATAAAATCTATAATGACCACATCCAATCAAAAAGTACTTGATATGGAAGAAGTAGAGAAATGTGGCCTGTGATCAGCAGGAAATAGCCAAGAAATAACAGAGGTGATGGAATCGGCAGATAGAAACTTTAAATTAGCTCTTATAAATATACTCAATATGCTCAATAATTTAAATATACCTTTTTTAGTGTGCTTTTTTAAGCACACTAAAAGAAATGAAAGATATTTTAAGTGAAACATCTAATACTTAAAAATATATAATATCTGAAAAGAAAAAAAATCACTTCATTGTATTAACATCAGATTCAACACTGCAGAAGAAAATGTCAGTGCTTTTGAAGGCATTGCAACAGAATCTAAACTGAAACACAGGGAAAAGACTGGTATGAAAATGAATAGAGCCTCAGTAAACTGTGGAACAATATCAAGCAGTTTAACACAGGTGAAATTTGAGTCCTAGCAAGAGAAAAGGGGGAAAGAAGAATATTTAAAATATATAATGGCCAATAAAAATAAAGAGGGAAAGCAAAAAAAAAATACTAAATTAAAGATATTTTAAGCTGATATATATATAAAATGGCCAGAATTTTTCCAAGTTAGATGAAAACTATATACCCACATTTCCAAGGAGCCCAATGAATCTACAAGCAGAATAAACAAAAATAAAACTGCACAAAGCTGCATCATAGTCAAATTGATGAATATCAGACATAAAGAGAACGTTTTAAAAGCAACCAGAGGAAAAACAGCACATTACATACCGGGGAACAAATTAAGAATGACTAGACTACTCACCAGAAGTGCAAAAGACGTAAGGAGGAAAGATAATGGAATGGCATCTTTAAAGTACAGAAAGAAATGTCAATCTTGAATTCTATATTCAGTGGTAACATCTTCCAGAATTGAAGGTGAAATAAATAAGTTATATAAACAAAAGCTTGGAGAATCTGCTGCCAGTTGATTGTACTACAGAAACATGAAGGGAAGCTCTCCAGGCAGAAGGAAAAAAGATAGAAGACTGGGGAGCCCCTAACATTGTAAAAATTAACCTTGGAGATGTAATGTAAATATAAACTTGGAGAGCACCTAAAACTGTAAAAATGTGTGGATAAATATGAAAGATACTTTTCTCGATTCTTAATATGATCATAAATAAAGGAAGGAAAGATGATAGAAAAGGAAGAGCATGGGCTGCAAGTGTAGGCAGAGTGGTGAGGTAGGCCTCATTGTGGAGATAATACTTGTGCAAAGACTTGGAAAACACATGGCCGAAGTTGTCCTCGGTTATATTTGCTACTCTAATGTCCCTTCGGGTAAACGTGCCTCAGTAAAGCATCCCCCCTCGGCAATATATTTCTACCACACACTTCAGCAACCGTAACTAAACTCAAAGCAAAGAAAAATTTAGATACACTGAGAGTTTAGAGGAAGAGATTTCGTATGATTTAAGAAATCGTAAGTCATTTCATGAAGGTAACTATGTATACCTAATTCTGTACGCCAAACACCCAGCCCTGGCACCTCTAAATTCCATACACTCTACAACTGACTTCAAGAAGGGATAAGATAAAGCCATTACTTCAAGGACTAATAAAGCTGGTATGTGATCACCTATACTCCACATTCCTCATTTCAGGTCACTGTTGTCTGAATGAGGACAGGCTTTTCAGCCAGAGCAATAAATCTCAATATGGGAAAAATTCAAACCTCGGAGAGCGGGTAGGTTAGATATATTCTTAGTCAGAGTTAAGTGCTAGATTTCCCTTGGAGAAGTTATAAAATCATACTACAGAGGCCAAAACCCATCGTCCTCAAGGCCTGTTTATGTTTATGAGAGTATGAACACACTTGTCAATGATTGCTTACATTTCTCTGTGGCCAATATTCAACCAAGACTCAGAAGTAATGATGACTTTTTATAGATTTTTCACTTAGAATTTTGCTGCATGCTTCAGGATTATTAATAAATCCCAATCCTTGTCCTCAATCCCACTGCACAAAGTTTACGTTAGAGAAAAGTGGCGCTTGCTTCAGCAACACATATGCTACAAATAGAGGAAAAACAATTCATTGTCACAAACTTCAAATAAGCCCCAGGAGGCAGACTCTCCCTGGGACTCAAGAGCAAATAAGACCTCAGGGGTTCATTAAAGTTGACTTTTCTCTAAAATCCTCTGAGGGCTCTTGTCTGAATGATGCAACACCAGGAAAAGTTCCTCTGAGTTGAAGTTACTTCAGAAATTGTTGCCATGGAAGCATCGCTTCAAATGCATTTCGAAGCTATTAGAGCAGCCCCTTTTTGTGTGTTTGTGCTTTTGCTTTTTCTGCTTTATTTTTACTTTATTTGAGGTGAAATCTCAGCTCTTTGCAACCCCATGGATTGTAGCCCACCAGGCTCCACTGTCCATGGAATTCTCCAGGCAAGAATACTGGAATGGGTTGCCATTCTCTTCTCCAAGGGATCTTCCCTACCCAGGGATTGAACCCGTGTCTCCTGAAATATGGGTGGATTCTTTACCATCTGAACCACTAAGGAAGCCCCTTATTTTTACTGTTTTTGAGGTAAAATTCACAAAACATAAAATGTACCATTTTAAGGTGTATATATGGTGGTTTTGGGTACATTCACATTAATGTTCAACCATCAGCACTAATTTCAGAATATTCCATTGGCTCAGAAAGAAACCCCATCACTTCCTATTCCCTCTGCCTCCTGGTCCCTGGCAACCAGTAATCTGCTTTCCATCTCTACTGATTTACCTCTTCCGGTCACATCATATAAATAGAATCATACAACATGCAGCCTTTCATGTTGGCTTCTTTCACTCAGCTTAATGTTGTCAAGGTCTTTCCATGTTGCAAATATATAACCACAGCATTTTGGGGGGCTGAATAATATTCCATTACATAGATATATCACATTTTAACTATTTATCCATACAACAGTTGGTGGACATTTGGGTTGCTTCCATTTGGGGGGTTATTGTAAATAATGCTGTTTGAAGGTCGGCCAGAGGTGAGAGCTACGGTTCTTCTCAGGTCATTTCTGAGCATGTGCCCAGACTTAATGATGTGTGTGGTCTTCTAGATTCCCAGGAACATGTGGGCTCTTTTCAAAACCCTTATTTTCAAAAACACATCACTCTCTAGCCATTCTGCCCAATATTCTTGGTTAATGTGTTTGCCCCTGCTGTTATCCCTTGCCCCAGGTAACAGTTACCAACACGTGCGTGCATGTGTGCTGAGTCGCTCAGTTGTGTCTGACTCTTTGTGATCCCGTGGACTGTAGCCCGCCAGGCTCCTCTGTCCATGGAATTTTTCAGGCAAGAATACTAAGTGGGTTGCCATTTCCGCCTCCAGGAGATCTTCCTGAACCAGGGATTGAACACAAGTCTCTTGCGTCTCCTGAATTGGTAGACAGATCCTTTACCATTCTGCCACCTGGATACATTTGCCTTTAAACATTCTCCACACACGGCCTCTTCTCCCTGTAGTCCCATCAGCCAGTGGGGAGAAGGAGGTGACCAGGTCAGGCAAAATATAGGCAAGCCCTTTTATTATCTTTCAGAGAGGCACCACGCAGGTCAAAACAAATAACCTCAGTTCTTGAAGAATAAGGTCTGTCATGCTCCTTCTAGTACTGGTACTTACATTCCAAGAGTACAGCCTGCTGTCTCCAAGGCCCACGCTGGGTTGAGAGCAGGAAATGCAGTCAGGATAAGTCACAATGCCACAGAGCTCTCTCACCGAGAGTCAGCTTTTTCTTTTTTTGAGCATGTGTTCCCCTGGTGGCTACAAACTTTTGATTAGTACCCAGAATTCCAAGAAGGTCTATTTTGAACATTTTTGTCACTTTTGTTTGTTGCTTTTTGTCAATGAAAGAACTTTGGAAGTTCCCTATTCTGCCATTTTGGCTGTTACGGTGCTCTAGACTCAACCCCTCTCAAAGCTGATGCTTCCTACTTGAATTACAAATCATATGGCCCTGCTAAGTGTTCAGAAAATAAACTTTGGAATTAGTCTGATCTCAGTACATACCCTGGCTCTGCCACTTCCCAGCTGGATGACAGCAGGAAATTTGTTTAACCTCTCACTGAACTTCAAATCCCCTATCTTAAAATATGGATAATAAACACAACTCAGAACTGTAATTATGCATAAATAGAGCCATTCTGGTACTACAATTGAAGGTATAAAGCTTCCCATGCAATGTGGATTTCCCTGTCTTTACCACTGTAATCTGAAGCCTGAAGGAGCATGGTTGGGGCAGGTATTGTTAGTGGAGTGTGTGTGTATTTGTGTGTGTGTGTGTGTGTGTGTGTGTTCAGTGGGAAGGGAATCATATAAAACCACATATCTTAAAAAGCAACCCAATAAAGCAAGCTGTAAACAGTATATGTAATATGATCTCATTTCAGAAAAAAGAAAGGCATATGTATCCATACAAAAATATCAGGAAGGACAGACATTAAGTAATTAAGAATGCAGAGGAAATATGGTGTTTTTAATTTCTCATTTTTTCTCATCCACTTATATTTTCTCATTTGCTTCATGCACATATCTTGCTTGTGAAACCTTAAAAAATGCTTATGATATACAGCAATAATATCCCATTTGTACCCAGAAATTCAATGAACCTATTTAACTTGAAAAAATAAAGCCCCATATAAAAGTAAGTTATAGAAAAACAGCATGTTACAGACAGGATAGGATGGGCTGGTGTCAGAAGTCCTGGGTTCTAGGTCATGCCCAGGTCTGCCCTTTACTAGCTGTGTGACCTTGAGTAACTTGGATAACCTTTTTTTTTAATTTTATTTGTGCATTTATTTGTTTTTGGCTGCACTGGGTCTTTGTTGCTGCTCACAGGCTCTTGCTAGTTGCAGCAAATGGGGGATAAACTTTCTAGTTGCACTGCATGGGCTTCTCATTGCAGGGGCTTCTCTTGTTGCAGAGCACAGGCTCCAGAGGGTAGTCTTGGTAGTTGTGGAGCATGGGCTTAGTTACCCCAGGGCATATAGGATCTTCCCAGACCAAGGATCGAATCCGAGTCCCCTGCATTGGCAGGTGAATTCTTAACCCCTGGCCCACCAGGGAAGTTCTCGAGTAACTTCTTGAGATCCTGTTTCCTAGTGGATGAAAACAACAATACACCATTCCTTTTTTTCACTATGCAATGCTGATAATAAGACATCAAGAGTAAAGCAAATGCCTGAGAGATACAAGTGTGAAGACTAAAAGGCTACAAATTAGAGCGTGCTTGCGTGCTAAGTCGCTTCAGTCGTGTCCGACTCTTTGTGACCCTATGGACTGTAGCCCACAAGGCTGCTTTGTTCATGGGATTCTCCAGGCAAGAATACTGGAGTGGGTTGCCGTACCCTCCTCCAGGGAATCTTCGTGACCCAGGAATAGAACCCTTATCTCTTACACCTCCAGCGTTGGCAGGCAGGTTCTTTCCCACTAGCTCCACATGGGAAGCCCACAAACTAGAGCAGTGGTTCTCAAATATTAACATATATCAGAATCACCTAGAAAAACTAGACTCGGACTGCCAGGCTCCCCCTCCAGGGTTTCCAATAGGTTTGGAGTGCGGCCCAACGATTTATAAATTCCCAGTCAGTGCTGATGATGCTGGTCTGGGGACCACCCGTTGAGAACCACTGAACTATAGGCAAGAGAAAAGGACAGAATTGTCAAGGTCAAGTTCAAGCCACCTCTCTTAGTTATGTGACTTTGAACAACTCTCTTTATCTATCTGCACATGAGTTTCCTCACCAATTAAAAAAAAAGCATATTATAACTCCTGCTAATAAATACCATCTGCCCCCAAGATTTTTATGAGGATTAAAAATTTAAACTTGTGAAAAGAATGCATAAACTCTACTGAATTATGCAAATAGCATTAATTATATAAGTTAGGCAACTAAAGTAGCGAGAATTTAAATTATTTTTATTTTAGGAAATACATCTCAGACACAGAGATGTCTGTCAGTTTAGATTCCCAACAGTAAAGATCCATGCTTCTAGAAAGCTTCTGTGAAAATCTGAGTCTTTTGCCACTGCCCATGGAGGTGAGTGCCTTGCTTAAAAGCCATGATAGAAACATGTAAATAATAATTATAACACAAGAGTTTAAATGTATTGAAACTCTATTTTTCAAGTGTGTCTGGGTGTGAGTGTGTGTGTGTGTGTGTCCACACATGCTCAGTCGTGTCTGGCTCTTTGCAGTCTCTTGGACAAAAGAACCTGACCGGCTCCAGTCCATAGGATTCTCCAGGCAAGAAAATTGGAATGGATTGTCATCCCCTACTCCAGGGGATGTTCCTGACCCAGACACTGAACCGGTGTCTCTTACCTCTCCTGCATTGACAGGCAGATTCTTTACCACTAACACTATTTGATGGAACTGAAAGAGGAGAGCGAAAAAGTTGGCTTAAAGCTCAACATTCAGAAAATGAAGATCATGGCATGTGGTCCCATCACTTCATGGCAAATAGATGGGGAAACAGTGGAAACAGTGGCAGACTTTATTTTTTTTGGCTCAAAAATCACTGCAGATGGTGATTGCAGCCATGAAATTAAAAGACGCTTACTCCTTGGAAGGAAAATTATGACCAACCTAGATAGTATATTAAAAAGCAGAGACATTACTTTGCCAACAAAGGTCCATCTAGTCAAGGCTATGGTTTTTCCAGTGGTCAGGTATGGATGTGAGAATTGGACTGTGAAGAAAGTTGGGCGCCGAAGAATTGATACTTTTGAACTGTGGTGTTGGAGAAGACTCGAGAGTCCCTTGGACTGCAAGGAGATCCAACCAGCCCATCCTAAAGGATATCATCCTAGGTGTTCATTGGAAGGACTGATGCTGAAGCTGAAACTCCAATACTTTGGCCACCTCATGCGAAGAGTTGACTCACTAGAAAAGACCCTGATGCTGGGAGGAACTAGGGGCAGGAGGAGAAGGGGACGACAGAGGATGAGATGGCTGGATGCCATCACTGGCTCAATGGACATGGGTTTGGGTAAACTCCAGGAGTTGGTGATGGACAGGGAGGCCTGGCGTGCTGCAATTCATGGGGTCGCAAAGAGTCGGACACGACTGAGTGACTGAACTGAACTGAGCACTACTTGAGAAGCCTGAATAATTCCCAATTTGTAACTAAAAATGTTTGGGCTTCAAATGGCCAAATAATTTGCCCAGGGTCACACAGCAAAGATTAAAATCAGGATTTTCTAACTAATATGCTTACAATGCTATTTATTGATTCATCTAATTGAGACATAATTCGGGGCCTAGAATAGTAGTTATAGTTTCTTCATCATTATTTGCTTGGGGAATCACTGCCAGTTCAATTTGACTGGGATTTAGTTCTCTCATATTCCCCACCCTCAGTATCCTTCTCCTCTCCTCTCAGTATGGGTACATCACAATTTTCATTCTCAGCACTTAACTATGTACTATGTTTCCCTACTTGCTTCATTTTATTTTTTCCCAGAGTAGATATTGTCCCCATGGTTTTCTATGTGCCTCTCCTTAATATTTCAACATACTCCAATTCCAGGGGGAGAATGTGGCTTGTGAAGAGAAAGTCAAGGACAGACTTCTTGGGACCCCAATACCAAGGGCACAGAGCAGAGAGGGTTTTGGTTCCCCACGTGAATCACTTCTCTTTTGATCTGTGAGTGTCATATTCCATTTCTGGTTCCACCTACTTCTAACCTCATCTAACCTGAATTTTCCTGAGCTCCTCTGAGCACATCTTTTTTTCTTAGTTTCCTTATTTTATTCAGAATAAACTATATTCCAAGCCTAATTTGCTCAATTTTTTAAGCTACAAAACTTTTCTGAATCCCCAATTTTTCAAGCTACTCAGTTGCTATAATGTACTCTTTCTTTAGTAGAACAGTGCCTTCGGTCTAGAGTCAGAGATGCTGGCTTTTGAGCAATCATAGGACTTAAGCCCAACCACCAATTTGTTGGATTCAACTTCATATGCAAAGTAAACCCAGTTATTGGCATAAATACATAAAATACTATAGCCTACTTCATCTTTTAGTTTCAGTACTTATACCCACAGGCATATATACAATATTTTCACAAATGCTCAGCTGTGACAACATGCATGTTTTTGTGGGTGTCTATAATCCCTTGTTCTTTATCCATTTCCTTCTTCTTTGGCTACTTCAGGCCACACTACAATCAGGCCACATGCAGGCACCTAACACAGTTTCATTTTGGTCTTCTCTGACATCTGTGCACATTAAAATTTAATTAGTCAAGCTCACTAACACTGATAATACATGGCCTGGTGGTATACAGACTGTCCTCCTTTTGGGGATGGTTTCTCAGGAAACACCATGTGATGTTCTCACCCCAGCTGCTGCCCTCCAACTTAGCTGGAAATTAAACCAGATTGCTCAGATGGTAAAGAATCTGCCTGTAATGCTGGAGACCCAGGTTTGAGCCCTGGTTTGGAAAAATCCCCTGGAGAAGGGAATGGCCACCCACTCCAGTATTCTTACCTGGGAAAACCCATGGACAGAGGAGGCTGGCAGGCTGTATTCTATGGGGTTGCAAAGAGTTGGACATGACTGAGGGGGCTAACATTTTCACTTTCACTTTCAACCTCCCCAAAGTAGGAAGATACCTGCTGAGTTAAATCATAGAGCTTCAAGTCCAGGGGAAAACTAAGGTCAATTTCCAGATGCCTAATGACAGTTCACATTTCTATAGAAACTGAGCATTTGAAAAAAATATTTCCATATGCATTATCCCGTTTTGTACTTATAACACACCATGGGAGTTGATATTTTTATTTCTCATTTTATAGATAAGGACATGACTTGTCATTCAGTAAGTAATATAAAAACACCACACTGTATTCTGTGGATTTGGGATAATGTCAGCTTTACATTATCATGTTCTGGTGAATATTTTGGAATTGGCTATAGGAAAGGGGAGATTACATTTCTGAAGCAAAATGCATGTCCAAGAAATAAAACAGAAGCTTTTATCTCTAAATATATGAGGAAGTTGTAAGCGGGAAAAACTCCAGGCCTTACCCATTTCCTCTAACCATACTGGTCTCTGAAACACTGCCCACCGGGTCTGACTCCTAACAAACATTAGCAGTAGTAAGATGAAGAAAACACATGAAACAGTTGTGGGGAAGATGCTCATTCCTGGCCTTGGCACAGGCCTGCCTCCTGGAAGGGAATGGCTGTAGAAAATGGCTCTACAAAAACAGATTTCATTCTCAGGAAGTCAACAAGGCAACCAGGGGCCCAGCTCCCTCTCTTCCAGGGAGAGCGCCCCACAGTGGGGCGCCCAGTCTTGACTGCTCCAAATTTTCTTAATCCTCAACTTCACACTCCCATTTACTACTCTCCTCTGAAATTCATCATCTGTGGATCTCTGCAGCTACTCTGTTATTCAGTTCAGTTCAGTCGCTCAGTTGTGTCTGACTCTTTGCGACCCCATGGACTGCAGCATGCCAGGCCTCCCTGTCCTTAACCATCTCCCAGAGCTTGCTCAAACTCATATCTATTGAGTCAGTGATGCCATCCAACCATCTCATCCTCTATTGTCCCCTTCTCCTCCTGCCTTCAATCTTTCCCACCATGAGGGTTTTTTCCAGTGAGTCAGTTCTTTGTATCAAGTGGCCAAGGGAGTTTCAGCTTCAGCATCAGTCTTTCCAATGAATATTCAGGATTGATTTCCTTTAGGATTGACTGGTTTGATCTCCTTGCAGTCCAAGGGACACTCAAGAGTCTTCTCCAACACCACAGTTCAAAAGCATCAATTTTTCAGCGTTCAGCTTTCTTTATAGTCCAACTCTCACATCTATACATGGCTACTGGAAAAACAATAGCTTTGACTAGATGGACCTTGTTGGCAAAGTAATGTCTCTGCTTTTTAATATGCTGTCTAGGTTAGTCAAAGCTTTTCTTTCAAGGAGCAAGCATCTTTTAATTTCATGGCAGCAGTCACCATCTGCAGTGATTTACAGGCCCAAGAAAATGAAGTCTGCCACTGTTTCTACTGTTTCCCCATCTATTTGCCATGAAGTGATGGGACTGAATGCCATGATCTTAGTTTTTTGAATGTTGAGTTTTAAGCTGGTTTTTCACTCTCCTCTTTCACTTTCATCAAGAGGCCTTTTGGTTCCTCTTCTCTTTCTGCCATAAGGGCGGTATCATCTGCATATCTGAGGTTATTGACATCTCTCCCAGCAATCTTGATTCCAGCTTGTGCTTCCTCCAGCCCGGCATTTCTCATGATGTATTCTGCATATAAGTTAAATAAGCAGGGTGACAATATACAGCCTTGACGCACTCCTTTTCCTATTTGGAACCAGTCTGTTTTTCTCTCTTCACTTTCTGCCATAAGGGTGGTGTCATCTGCATATCTGAGGTTATTGATATTTCTCCCAGCAATCTTGATTCCAGCTTGTGTTTCTTCCAGTCCAGCGTTTCTCATGATGTACTCTGCATAGAAGTTAAATAAGCAGGGTGACAATATACAGCCTTGATGTACTCCTTTTCCTATTTGGAACCAGTCTGTTGTTCCATGTCCAGGTCTAACTGTTGCTTCCTGACCTGCATATAGGTTTCTCAAGAGGCAGGTTAGATGGTCTGGTATTCCCATCTCTTTCAGAATTTTCCACAATTTATTGTGATCCACATAGTCAAAAGCTTTGGCATAGTCAATAAAGCAGAAATAGATGTTTTTCTGGAACTCTCTTGCTTTTTCCATGATCCAGCAGATGTTGGCAATTTAATTCCTCATTCTTCTGTCTTTTGTAAAACCAGCTTGAACATCTGGAAGTTCACGGTTCACATATTGCTGAAGCCTGGCTTGGAGAATTTTGAGCATTACTTTACTAGTGTGTGAGGTGAGTGCAATTGTGCAGTAGTTTGAACATTCCTTGGCATTGCCTTTCTTTGGGATTGGAATGAAAAATGACCTTTTCCAGGCCACCAGTCCTGTGGCCACTGCTGAGTTTTCCAAATTTGCTGGCATATTGAGTGCAGCACTTTCACAGCATCATCTTTCAGGATTTGAAATAGCTCAACTGGAATTCCATCACTTCCACTAGCTTTGTTCGTAGTGATGCATTCTAAAGCGCACTTGACTTCACATTCCAGGATGTCTGGCTCTAGGTGAGTGATCACACCATCGTGATTATCTTGGTCATGAAGATCTTTTTTTACTAACCTCAAATAGAAATTTAAGATTTTCTTCAAATATGAGTACAGGCAACAAATCATAGCAATATTAACAGTAACTAACTGTGTCATCACAGAAAGAACACATATTTTCGCATCATATTACAGATGACACAGATATACATAAAGATTTACTTCGGGTCTCCTGCATTGCAGGCAGATTTGTTACAATCTGAGCCACCAAGGAAACTCATTTCATTTATTTAAAATCAGCGATCTGAGAATGGTCAAAAGGCTTCACCAGCTTACAAAGTGAAGTGAAGTTAAAGTCGCTCAGTTGTGTCCAACTCTTTGCAACCCCATGTACAGTCCACGGAATTCTCCAGGCCAGAATAGTGGAGTGAGTTGCCATTCCTTTCTCCAGGGGATCTTCCCAACCCACGGATCAAACCCAGGTCTCCCACATTGCAGGCAGATTCTTTACCACATGAGCCACCAGAGAAGCCCAGCTTACCAAAGGGGCACATGAGTACCTGAATATCAAAAATAACCCCTCTGTTTAAACAACAAAGCTGTTAATCTTCTGAGAATTTGAGAGAAGAAAAGGGAAAAAAGTTTGGCTTTTAAACACATGAACCACTTATTTATTCAATAAATACTTGGTTCTTGTGCTGTACTGTGAAACAGCTACAAAGATTTAAAAAAATTACCCCTTTGCCTCAAATTAGTGGGAAAGGAGAAAAAAATAAGTATGAAGGTGAGATGTCTTAAGGCCTAGAGCAGAAGGACGAAGGAAACCTTTGAACTCAGAGAAGAGGTTCTGTCCTCTCAGTAAACAACAAGGCACATTTGAGTAAAGGGAGAAGAATCAGAAATTCTTCTAGCTCTTGGTTGCTCCTATAGCCTGGCGTGCAGGGGGCTTCTGGCAGAACCTCCCTAGCCCAGGGGAGGGCAGAGTAAGCAGCTTTCAAGAGGGAGAAGCTGGGCAGTGACTGGACAGAGTTACCTGGCCAGAGGGACATAGCTCATGGATCCTGATCTAAACATCTGTAGAAATGGTAGCCCCTTTCTATTACAGAGATGCTTTGGGAAAATTAATTACAGCAACGACAATTTTTCTTAACTCTCTTTACATAACTTAGATGGGAAAACGCACAAGGGGGTAAAGTGGAGCCATGTTCCAGAAGAAGATGATATTCACTTAATTTGTACAACCAAAATACAGTCTGTCTGGCTAATGACATTTTATTTATACCACAGTATTGGCTTTACAGTAGCTGAGAAAACGGCAAATGAGTCTCTCTCTGTACATGGAACTTACCTTATAAAACATAGTGTTTAAATGCCCAGCTCAAAGTTTACCCACTAAATTTTAACTCCACAATATTCTTTATACCACATCAACAAAACACCACCAGGTAAAAGATAAAAACCATGTGAAGGAAAGACCACAAACCTTATAAATATGTTTTATATCTTTATATTTAGAACTGTATTCCCATATTTACCAACGCAATCAGAAAACCACATGTTTACAATACTTTCTCAACTTCTCTCACAACTGACCTCCACCTACTACTGAGCACCTCCTCCATTCCTAGCACTGCACTAGGGATGGAAGATCGTGATACAAAGGTCAGTCCTGCCCTAAAGGATTTTACAGTGAAAGACAGAGCCACCGGGGGAATTTCTGAAATGCAAGATATTAGAAAATCAGCTGCACAGAGAAGGAAAAGTTCACTGTAAGTCAAGATAGCTACAAAAAAAAAAGTAGCATGCAAGAGTAAAGAAAGTTCATCTCAAAGGATAGAATGAATCTTGGAAAGGTAGAGGAAAGAGTAGAACACATTACTAGCAGGGCAAACAGGATGCAAGAGGCAGCAAGGCAGGCACGGAGCTGGCAGCAGTTGTGTGTGTCTGTGTGAGTGTGTGTGTGTATTAGGGGAAGCTGTGCTTGCATGTAAGGTGGCAGGAGAGTTCAGTTTGCTGATGTACAGGACAAGGCCACTCAGAAGGGTGTACATACACACAGAAAGTTACATACTACGCAAAAGGCACCAGGCAGGAAAGACTTGAAGAGCACTACATTTTAAAGTTTATCTGTTAGCTGATAAATACATAAAGGATAATTAGGACTACAGGTAGACCAGCAGAGAAGAGCCCAGGGATGAAAGGCTGAGGGCCTGACTCAGAGAAGCAGACCTTAGAACTGTGACTAAACCTAACAGGACTTCCCTGGTGATGCAGTGGTTAAAAATCGGGCTTCCAATGCAGGGAATGTCGGTTCAATCCTTGATCAGGGAACTAAGATCCCACATGCCACAGGGTGCAGCCAAAAAGTAAGTAAATAAACAAAACCAAATATGAAAAGAAGTTCAGTGGAGAATGAAGACTGAGAAAAGGGCACTGGACTTGCCAACGCAAAGATCACTGGCCACGAGTGAGAGAGCTGTGGCCGAAGCAGAGCTGTGATGTGGGCGGCAGAGACAAGAATGCAAAGACACAAAGCGAATGCAGTGAATGGGAAGCAACTGTACATTTAGGTATAAAAACACAAGCAGCAAATAGACAAGATTTAATGACCCTGTAAAAGGGCAGCAACATCCAGTAGTTCTCACAATCCTTTGTTCACTGAAGTAATTAGGAAAACACTGACCAACAAATCCAAAAGTCAAATGTTAGGGCCCATACATCTTGTTATTCAAGGTGCTAGAATTAAAGGAAAACGACAGATACATTTTTTGTCTTTGCAAGCTCAATTCCATAACCAACTAAGAGAGTTCAGCTATAAATATAGCAAATTAACATATACTGATTGGAACATATTCTACCTTCTTTCCAGCTGAAAAGCTTTGAGTGCTAAAAGACCAATAACAAAAACACAAAGAGACTGTTAAGCTACAAAAAAAAATTACAAAGTATTTCACATACCTTTTTGAAATCCTAAATCATGTTTTTATAAAGAAACCATCAGCAAGGCTAATCACAATAATCTAGAAACTTCCTATAGGAACTGTAATGCTATAGAATTTGATTATAATGTTGGCAAAACTAGTTCAATGGAAAATATTTTTTCATCCAGTGTTGAGCTTTACATAGAGATAGTCCCAACCAACCATAAAACTTGCTAAATAACAACTGCGCATTAGTCTGTACTCAAAATAATAAAAGTACTCATTCAATCCTTCATCTGAAGAATAAGCTCTTCTACACAGGGACCACAAGTAAAAGACAAAGTTAGAATGGGTAGAATATGTCATCATGAACGCAACTCTTGGTGTTAAATACAATTCAAAGCTGAACAGAGGCAGTGTTCCACTAAACTCCACTGTTTTAGAATTTCATAATACCAAACATAATGCAAGAACTATGCCACCAGATAAATTCTGGAAAACGGGTTCCTTATAGCTTCTTAAATCCTTTCAAAGTGTAAAAGTATTATAGAGTCATTAATTCAAGATGCAAACCTCACTTGTTACAAAGCATGACTTGATACCATCTTACCTTATTATAGAAAAAAAGAGCAGCTTTCTTCATCAAGGACATATTAATGATTTTCAACAAAAGAATGGAACATAAAACATTGCATTTATTATCATTTCCTTGTGCCTTTGATCAAAAACATTCCTACAAACTACTATTGCAAAAAAAGTACCTTTTGTTTTAGAATATAGTCATGACTTCTAAAAATCTTGTGAAGAATTTTTAATTACGTTTATACCTTGAAAGAGCAAAAAATAAAAAATCAAGAACTGACCTCCAAAAAAGTAACCCCTACAATTAAGGGTGATTTAAAATTGCATCAGGACCTATCTGGCGGTCCAGTGGTAGGACTCCATCCTTCCACTCCAGATGGCACGGACGGTTCAATTCCTGCCCAGGAATTAAGACCCTGCAAGCCCCTGCAGCAGACCTCCACCACCACCACCAACCCCAAAAAAGGCAAAGCAGATTCTGTCACAATCATATGTAAAGCTTTTCACTAACTTCCTAAATAATACACTCCAAACTCCTTACCAGGATCCACAAGACCCTGTAAGATCTGGCCCCTACATACCACTCCATGTTCCTTCCAATCATACTCGCTCTGTTGGTTCCTAACCCACCTACCACAGACTCTTTCCTAAGGACTATCCCTCTGCCCAAGCTGCTTCTCACCCTTCATACTGTAAATCTAAAAGTCAGCAGTCCAGAAAGATTTTTTTCTCATCACCCTATTGAATATGCCCTCATTTTATTCTCTAACATATCACTCACCCTACCAGCAAGTACTTATCACAAATACTAGCTCCTATTTATTTCCTTTACTAGTTTATTATCCTCCTACTTTCCCACAATATAAGCATCCCTTTGTTTACATTGTATCTGCAGCGCCAATAAATATTTGTAGAATGAGTAGCAGAAAGAAGAAATAAATCAAGGATGGAGGAAGGACAGAGAAGGGAAAAAACATTTCCTATCTATATCCAAGTTTCCATCAGAGTTTTATAATACCAGATTTTTCCATGCTATAAGTAGAAGAGGTTCACTGTTGGCTGAGTGTAAGAGTAACATTTTACACACAACTTAACCAATTTGTAAAGAACATCTCTAACAGCAGTCTGTTTATTTTATATTCAGTGCATTTGTATTGAAAGATCAAATTATTGCTTCTCTACAACTAGTCTCAGGAGTTAACTAGTGCACATTTCAATTTGCCAATGTAAACGAGGAGAAAATTTTGCTTAAAAAACAATGCCAAAAGGAGAACAACATAATTATAAAACGCAAGCATTTTATGCCTAAATGCATTAGAAATGCCTCTAGAAGAGCAAGATGTTAATAAGCAGTGATTGGTAAATGGGATATATTATGTTATTATCTCTTTGTGTATGTTTAAAATTTACCATAATAAAAAGTAAAATAAATAAATGCCTCTAAGAAATCAAAACCAAGTAAGTAACTCTGGGTCGCAGAGGTACTCTCTTGCCTAGCTCAAGTACACTCTGTTGCCCACTGGAAACTTAATTTAAATGAATTGATAACAGTCTCTAAAGGTGTTTTCATAAGACATCAACTCCTCGGAAGCGTCTGTGGGCCCTCCCACCAGCTCGGTGTCACAGGCTTCCAGCCCAGTACCTTTCTATGAGAGTTCTCCAACAACCACAGCTCAAAAACAGAAACTTTATGGAAGTGATAAAACCATTTAAAAGGGGGAAGTAGTGGAAGCATGCAGAAGGGGAAAATAAATGATTTTTGCTTTAATTTAAATATTTCTCTCCTAGAATCTGGATGAGGTAGCATTTCTTTCTAAAGAGAGCTTCAGATTCTGAAGGGGTCTCATACAGAAGACTAAATGCAAATCCACCAGAGGCTAGCATCCCCAGCCGCAGCAGCCCTTCTCTCCAGGACTCCTTCTCCACGACATCAGGTAAAATGTTGCTGCTGGTGGTGATGGAGATGCTGATGTGAAGGCCTCATTTATCAAGTGGCACAAAGAACAGAAAAGTGTAAGCTGCTCTGGTGGTAGCTATTTTTACTTTTTATTTTTTGCTGTAGAAATATGATGGTCTATGGGAAAACAAAAAAAATAGAAATTTATTTCTAGTTTGTTTGGATTGAAGAAAATAATTGTATTAGGAAAGTAAGGGACTGCAGCTAGTCACATTTTAAGACTGATTATATCCTTACAAGTGAATCCATGAACATAAGACAGATCCAAACCGGCACATGAAAGACTCATTTAGTTTTTAAGTAACACAGGATCATCTTTTAAGAAAAATAATTAGCATTACAGAAATCCAAAATAACCTGATGAATGAAATAAGCTAGCATTTGAACATAAATTATTTAATTCCCCAAAAGCATGATAAATTATTCCCTGAAGATAACTTTTAACATTAAAAGCCCTGAGAATATCAGGTTTTAACGAAAAAAAGGATGTGAATTTCATAAATAAATAAATTATAGAATTCCAAATCTGTAAATGTAGTCACTGCACTGGATTTCACTTTGTCTTTCGTTCTGAGGGCGGTAACTGGAAGTAGTAGTTTGTGATCTATCAGTGAGAGACCTCACATCCAAGGAACAGACATTCAACCTAAATCCCTCGGCCAACTTTAAATGGGGCCTAGAGAAACAGGGAACTGGGCAAGACGAGCAGAAGTCCCACTTATTCCTACCATTTCCACTGTGATCTCCTTTCACATCTTGAGAGATTTAAACGTTGCCATCCATAATCAAAAATAAGCTTATCAGTAACAGATTCAAGTCATAAATATTAACGAGCACCGAACATGAATATAGTTTGCAATAAAGTATATTTAGACTTTGGTACGGGAGAAGGTAATGGCACCCCACACTAGTACTTCCACCAGAGGCTAGCATCCCCAGCCGCAGCAGCCCTTCTCTCCAGGACTCCTTCTCCACGACATCAGGTAAAATGTTGCTGCTGGTGGTGATGGAGATGCTGATGTGAAGGCCTCATTTATCAAGTGGCACAAAGAACAGAAAAGTGTAAGCTGCTCTGGTGGTAGCTATTTTTACTTTTTATTTTTTGCTGTAGAAATATGATGGTCTATGGGAAAACAAAAAAAATAGAAATTTATTTCTAGTTTGTTTGGATTGAAGAAAATAATTGTATTAGGAAAGTAAGGGACTGCAGCTAGTCACATTTTAAGACTGATTATATCCTTACAAGTGAATCCATGAACATAAGACAGATCCAAACCGGCACATGAAAGACTCATTTAGTTTTTAAGTAACACAGGATCATCTTTTAAGAAAAATAATTAGCATTACAGAAATCCAAAATAACCTGATGAATGAAATAAGCTAGCATTTGAACATAAATTATTTAATTCCCCAAAAGCATGATAAATTATTCCCTGAAGATAACTTTTAACATTAAAAGCCCTGAGAATATCAGGTTTTAACGAAAAAAAGGATGTGAATTTCATAAATAAATAAATTATAGAATTCCAAATCTGTAAATGTAGTCACTGCACTGGATTTCACTTTGTCTTTCGTTCTGAGGGCGGTAACTGGAAGTAGTAGTTTGTGATCTATCAGTGAGAGACCTCACATCCAAGGAACAGACATTCAACCTAAATCCCTCGGCCAACTTTAAATGGGGCCTAGAGAAACAGGGAACTGGGCAAGACGAGCAGAAGTCCCACTTATTCCTACCATTTCCACTGTGATCTCCTTTCACATCTTGAGAGATTTAAACGTTGCCATCCATAATCAAAAATAAGCTTATCAGTAACAGATTCAAGTCATAAATATTAACGAGCACCGAACATGAATATAGTTTGCAATAAAGTATATTTAGACTTTGGTACGGGAGAAGGTAATGGCACCCCACACTAGTACTCTTGCCTGGAGAATCCCAGGGACAGAGGAGCCTGGTGGGCTGCCTTCTATGGGGTCGCACAGAGTCGGACACGACTGAGCGACTTAGCAGCAGCAGCAGCAGACCTATACTAAGTTCATAAGGCAGAAGAGGAGCAACAAGATGCTGGCAATGCGTCCTGGGGTGGGTGGGCAGGTGAGAATGATCTGAGCAGCAAAGGGAGGAGCGCCTGGTCAGAGGTACCATGAACACAAGCCTGTCACCTCTTGGAATCTTCAGTGACAACAGGGCTCTGAGGAAGGACTATAATCGGAATAAGAGAGGCCACTGTGACCTTCGAGGTGACAGAGATCTAATCTGGGACACAACTGGGCCTAAACACAGATTTACTGAACTCACGGAAATGAGCACTTAATCACACTAAGAGATCACGGCCACAGTGAAGACATGTTTCCTGTCGTGTTCCATTTCAAGAGGCTGAGTTCAGTTTTGTGGTTCAACATATGGATGTGACTAGGCTAAGCTGGAGTTTAATTCTTAGCTTTCTAATCTTTCACTCATGATCTCAGATCTTACCTCGTGTTATTAATTTAGTCTGTTCTCCATCTAAGTGTATGTCCACACATGAATTAAATAAACACCACCTGTGCTGGATAGTTTACGTTGGTACTTAATCACATAAGTGGGGAAGTGTGTCAGCCCCACACTTATCCTTCCAGACTCTCCCTGAGTCACAGGCGTGAATTCGCATGGCCAGCCCCCGCCGACAGCTGCGCTCTCACCCCGCTGACAGCAGCCCTGGCAGGTGATACCGATTTCTGCTCAGCTGTTAGTGAACTCCAGCAGTACCAGTGGGAAAAGGTGGCGTGTGGATCTGTGTAATGCCACCTTCCCCTTTGCTCCTCCAGCCACTCCTTTTGTATCCAATTCCCAGAATTATGGCCCCCTCTTTTTTTAATGAAGTATACCTGATTTGTGCCCAATGTTGTGCCCATCTGTGCAGTATAACAAAATGACTGTTAAGGACATAGAATCATAGCCCCCTTTTGACTGAAGACCTAGGAGAGGTTTCTTGATGAGACATTGTCTGACAGCCTACCACATTCAGAATTTACATAATTCACAAACCAGGGTAGGAAGCTATGGTATGAAACATTCATCCATCCATCCAGTCAACACTTCTTACTGAGCACCTACTATAGACAAGACCCACTTTGAGGTGCTGGAGACACGACACAGACAAAAATCCCCGTCCTCAAAGAGCTAGCATTCAAGCGAGAGAAAGAGATAATACACAGGCTGGAGAAGTAAAATACACAGTGTTCTATAGTAAATGCTAAGGAGAAAAAAATAAGCAGAGGCAGGGATATGAAATGTTGAAGAAGGAGTGAAATTTTCTTTTTTTCATTGAGGTATACTTGATTTACAATGTCAGGTAATTCATTTTAGATGTACAACACAGTGATTCACAATTTTTAAAAGTATAGTTAATATATAGTTAGTATGTATTGTTAAGTTTATAGTTAGTATAATATTGGCTATATTCCCTGTGCTGGGCAATAAACCCTCACAGTTTATTTATTTCATGCATAATAGTTTGTACCTCTTAATTTGTACCTACCTCTATCTTGCCCTACTCCATACTGGTAATCACTAGCTTTCTATATCTGCAAGTCTATTTCTGTTTTGTTATACTCACTAGTTTGTTTTATTTTTTAGATTCTACATATAAGAGATATCATAAAGTATTTGTCTCTCTCTGATGGACTTATTTCACTGGGCATAATAACAGGAGGGCTGAAATCAATCACACGGGTCACTGAGGTTATTTTGGGGGAAAGACCACAAACAAGTGAGAGAGCTAGCTAAGCACACATCTGTGCGAAGGCCTTCCAGGCAGGCACACATGCGGCACGTGCACAGGCTCAGGAAGGAGTCCCCTGGGCTTGCTGGACAGCAGATACGGGGGAGAAAGGGTTAAAAAGAGGGAAGGCTAGGCCATGGGAGCCTTGTGGGACAGGAAGAAAGCTTGAGTGAAAGCAGGAAGTTCTGAGCAGAGTGACATTATCTGATTTACCTGTTAACAGAGTCTCACTGTATCACGGGGCAGCCTGGAGCAGGCAAGGGCAGAAGGAGGGAAATCAGTTAGGAAGCTACTGTAATAATCCAAATGAGACGAGATGACAGGTAAGACCAAAGAAATGACAGTAAGGATGCTGAGCAGATTCTGAACGTATCTTTAACTCCTATTTGATTCTTAAAAAGTCAACAACAACAACAACAAAGAATACCAAAAAAAAAAAGTCAGGGGCTGGTCCCTGAATCTTGCTGAAATCCACATCAATAGAAACTCCTACCAACTGAGCATATAATTAGCTGAAGAAAACATAATAACTGCAAATTAACATTCAGCAATAGTCAATACAAGGAAAAACTAATGTATAACATGCCAGGGTTATAAAAATTTTAATAAATCAAAACAGCAAGTGACTCACATATAAGAATTCAGCATAATAACCTCCCTCAGCAATTAAAGAGCAAATTAGGGGAACTCAACAGATAAAAAAGTAAAAAGTTTGGGGCCCACTGAGGATATACTGTCATTCTTGCCAAGCTGCCTGCTTATGGACACAAGTTAACAGTTTCCCTTCCCTTCCCATATCCTGACTGCTGCTCACTGCAGTTCCAGGCAGGTCCCAATGAGCCTGCCCACAGCTTAAGATATGACAAATCACTGGAGCTAAATCTTTGCTGCGTCTGCTGTTCTCAAAGAAAGAGAGTGGGTGAGACCCTCACCAAAGTTAAACAACTTTAGGAGGAAGTAGCACTAAAAGATTAAGGTTTAGAAAGGGATTTGAAAAGGAAAAGTCCAGGGTTCTTTTCTTATTTTTACTGGGCCTTTTCTCCATTAAAAACAGAAATATTTTAAGTCTGAGAAAGTATTACACTAACAATAAAGATATATAAGTATTCAAAGATCACTCACTCCCTGACCTTTACTCCCACAAATATTATTCCACAAAAACTGTTTCTCAAAATAACACCCTACAAAAATGTTAGCCCCTTCACCCACCCCTGTCAAAGTATTTTCCACAGGAGGCACTCTGTACCTTTCTGACAGCATTTAAACACTAGCTATTTTGTGTGGCATCATCTTATGGTACTATAAGCTCCTCAAGGGCAGGGAATTTCCTTATCTTTGCATTCCCTAAACTCCTGGCATCACCACTGTATAGAGTCTGCTGAATAAATTTCTATGTCAATAGATCATGATACCTCCAATTCACTAGAGAGGAAAACATCAGAACTTTCTACTGCAGCAGTACCATTCCTGCCTCCAGGGAGGGGGAACGTCATTCTCATAAGGGAAGGAAATGCAGCGCCCACCATCTGCCTCAAGGCCAGCACCACTGACAGTCCTGGTGTGCACAAGGGCCAACCCCGAGTGCCTTTTTCACCTGAGAGGGCGTGAAAGCAGAACTCCTGTGTGAAGTTACTAGGCATTATCCACAGGCAATTTGCTTGCTCTACAATCCTCTTCAAATCCTCTGATGTTAAAATAAGCCTTCAAGCCATTTTCTTACACCTGTTCTTTAAACATTAAGCGGTGCAACTTGCCAGGCTTCCCTGTTGTTCACAATGCTATTCACAATACAAAGAACTTGACTAATTCTCATTGCCAATTTCTACACTTCTTCTCAGATCACTTTCTAAAGGCGCCTTATCAATGCACAAAAACTTGCTTTCTGCCACACTCTGTGATACTGTTTCTTTGCCACAATCCCAAGTCTACAAGTTGCATCCTTTTGTCTGCCTTCATGAGTCAAAACTACTCACTAGAACACAAAATAAATGGCAGAAAGAATGCCACAGCAAAGCAAACACACTTGACTCTGGAAAGCCCAGTAATGCACTCAGCAGCTTCAAGTCCCTGCAGGGAAGGGCAGCAGAGCCTGTGGACCAGCAGCGCCCATCCACCCACCGCTGGCTGGGTGTGCACACCCTCTGACAGCCTTGGGTTAGGATCTATTACAGTCAATTGTTACCCATCTTTTTTTCTGTTTATTCACTTTTTAACTTAAGGATGTTTGTTTTACAGAATTTTGCTGTTTTCTGCCAAATATCAACATGAATCAGCCATAGGTATACATATGTCCCCTCCTTCTTGGACCTCCCTCCCATCACCCTATTACCCATCCTTTGAGGACAATGCTTTAGAGGCAACAGCAGTACGCAGAGGAGATACTCATGGTAGTATGAATGTATGCTCCAATGGAATGTTCTGAAGTTCTTCAGCAAAGGGATGAAAACTAAAAACTCAGATTATTGAAATATAATAACCACTCTAAGATTCAACTACATAATGCCTCAAGATTCCAAATTCAGTTTCTTCAGAAGTTACTATACTGGAACCAGAGCATTCTGTTTAAAATTTATCAAGTAGCTCAGATAAAAAGAAAATTAAAGAAAAAATTTTAGCTGTTTACTGCCAATGAACAAAAGAATACAAAAAACTTTTCAGGAACTTTCCTTGTGGCCTAGCAGTTAAGAACCTGCCTTGCAATGCAGGGGTTAGGGGTTTGCTCTCTGGTCAGGCAACTAAGATCTCCCATGCGGGGCAGCTAACCCCAGAGCTGCTCAAGAAAATTTAAAAAGGTGTTCTTAAAAAAATTTCCAGAAAGTGAAATAATTTGTTAGTCGATCCATGCTGCTGTGGTTTTCTCAAAACTAAAACACAAACACAATTTGATAACAAGCAGCACACACACAGGTCTTGGGCTTTAAAGGCATGATTAAGACCTCACGGTCTGTGGACATCTTCAGACACATCGGTCTCCCAAGACTCGGCTGGGAATTCTGTCCCTTCCACCCCTTCTATGCCACCAAAGGGGAAGGGGTGGCAAGGACTTCACCTCCAGCTCCCCTTACTCTACCACACCCAGTGCTGGTGAACAGTATTTATACAAATACTCGAACTCAGGGGGAAAAAATGCTTTCAGTATTAGAAAGCTGTCTTAATCCAAGCAAATTCAGTTATCATTAGTGCACAACACTGTTTATAGCATAAAAAACTGGAAATAACCCAAAAGTATACAAATAGAGAACTGACTGAATAAACTATGGTGCATTTGTATAAATACATTACTACGCAATCACTAAAAGAACAAGGCACACTGCTGTGTACTTTGATATATCCAAGATATTTTAAATGAAAAGAGCACTATCAACTGATTTTTTAAGTGGGTGGGGAAATATGTATCTTTATACAAATAGAATTTTTCTGGCAGAAAACAACAACAAAAAAAAACTAGGAATAACAGTGACCTACAGAAGGGACCAAGGGGTCTTCCCTGGTGGTCCAGTGGTTAGCACTTGGGGCTTCCACTGCATGGAGTGCAGGTTTGATCCCCGGTTGGGAAACTGAGATCCCACAAGCCATGCAGCACAGCCAAAAAAAAAAAGATTGAGTACTGATACGTAAGTTTATGATTAGATAAAAATAGAGCAATGCAAGAAAAAGTGATGCCTATTAAAAGCCATCTCATTTGTCTTACCTATTTCTAAATTATTTGTGACAAAATTTGAGCTCAGTAAAATGTGTTGGTGGAAGAGTGGTATGGGAAAAGGTCCATTTTACCCACAGTAACTTTCAACTGTTTGCCACCATGCTAAAAAAATGTATACGTTCTCCTCAAACCAAGATGGAAAAATCCTTTACATGTTTGGCACCACAGTAATCAACGTTTAAATGATTCAAATATACGAATAAATCTGCAACTAAAGTTCTGTTACATTTTATATGTTAGTATCACATACTAATTATGAGTAACCAGTTTTACAAAATATCTTTTTGTTTCTAAACTAACAAAGAACTTCAGGATTACCTGAGAGTCCAAATTTTCTAAACTCTCGCCAAAAATCAATTAAGTACAAAACTAGAATACTAACTCATTTTCGTTTGTGCATGGAAGCAGGACAAAATATATCAAAATATATTAAACAACAACAAAGAAACTTTTAATTTAAAAAAATAAAAATAAAAATTTGTTTTAAAAAAATTTTAATTAGAAGCTAGAGGGTTTCTTTTCCTCCATAGCTTCAAAATTTCCAAAACTTTTCCATTTCCAAACAGGACTGAGGAGGGGGTGGGAGGGATTGTAGGCAAAGTCTAAGTCTGGTCAACCCTATTTCCCTTCTGTGGATGCCTCCCCTATTCTCAAGGACCCCCATTCCCATCCAGATACATCATCATCTGCACTCCCACCACAGTAAGAACATCGATTCAATTAGCAATGGTGGAAGGACAGTGGATTCACTGGATTTTATTCTGCAGATCAACCTGGGCCTCATACACCTGCAAATAACAGGTTCTCATGAGGAACATGAGGGCAAAGGAAGTAGAATTGCCCTGTCCCATGCCCAAAAAGAACCAGACTGGTAACTGCCTCTTTGGAACTACTTTCATGAAAAGAAAAGCAAATGACTGGAGCTAATGCCCTGCAATTTGATCTCTTACTAACAGAAATGCACTTGTAAGGGCTTCCCTGGTGGCTAAGTGGTTGACAACCCACCTGCCAATGCAGGAGACATAAGAGATGCAGGTTTGATCCCTGGGTCAGGGAAGATCCCCTGGAGAAGGGCATGGGAACCCACTCCAGAATTCTTGCAGGAAAATCCCATGGACAGATGAGCCTGGCAGGCTACAATCCATAGGGGTGCAAAGAGTCAGACACGACTGAAGCGACTGAGCATACACACAGGCACACTGAACCTGATCTCTACAAAATGAGAGGCCACCGGAACAAGAAGTCCATGTACGACAACTAGAGAGTAGCCCCCTGCTCATCACAACTAAAGAAAGGTCCAAGCAGCAATGAAGACCCAGCACAGTCAAAAATAAATAAAATTATTTTTAAGAAAAGGAATGCATTTGTTGAAGATCTAAAGATGAGCAGTTATCCTCAAAAAAGTGAAGTTATACGTTAATGTGATTCAAAAAAAGTTGAAGAAAGGAATTTTGCTCACCTAGAACAATAAACAGGCACTCCAGGCAGCAAAATATGACAAAATATTGACTTCTCATAAAAAAATTCAGAACAGGCAGAACTAAACTATAGCACTGCCCCCAAATCTCTGGAATTAAAAAAAAAACTTTTTTTCTTAGATCATTTACAAGCTGGTTGTTTATTCGCACCTCCACTCAACATACATATATTTGCTATGCACCATTCTTAGTACAGGGATGCCATGCTGATTAAAGGAACTGGTTCCTATCTTCACGGAGTTTACAATAGTAAACACAAGAACAGTGCATTAGCGCCCTGTTTGGTTTTCCCACAAGGAACAACAAGGAGAAACAGTCCTGGAGTAGGTTTTAATGTTCTCTACCTGCGACTTTAAAGCAGTCAATGATAAATTAAAATTTTTAATTTAAGTATTAAAATGAACTGAAAGTAAGATAATTTCATTAAGTGATAAGCACCATGAAAAAAAGCAAACAGTAAAGAGACAGGAAAGCCAGGGGAGTGGAGGTAAGGATGTTGAGGGAAGGGTTCATGACTGAGCTAACCCCTCTGATGAAAAGGAACTAAATGTAACAAACTTTGCTGTACTTGGAGGGACAGAAAAGATGCATAGCGGACTGTGGGAAAGCAGGCAGAAGAGTGGCAGAGGTGAGCAAGGAACAAATTGCAAAGGGTATTACAGACCACAAGAGGAGTTTGGATTTTATTGTAATTGCTATGGAAAGCCAATGGCAGGCTCTAAACCTAGGAGTCACTAGATCAGATCTGATTAAACATCATAGCTTTTGTTTAGGATATAATGCATTGTGGAGTAGAAACAAAGCTACAAATGGTGGTGGGGCAGTTTTGCCTCTATGCCTTTCCTCAGCTATATCTACTGTCTACTCTGCTATGTTGTATCCAAGGTACCAATGAGGAATAACAAGGTCTCTCACAGTCAGCTCTCAACCTGGTACAGACATTGAACAAGTAATTACACTTATAACATTCACAAGAGAATATGCAGAAGGCTGAATGCCCGGGGCAAAGGGTAGTTAACCTGGCTTGGAGGCCTCCAGGAAGGAAAACTCCACAGGAAACCTGAGTCTTACAGGACAAATAAGAAATCTCCTTAGCATTGTCCCCTAGACACGACACCCAAACCACTGCTGGAACATGAGAAAATTTAGGGGCTGCTGAAGACTTTCTTTTAAAGAATTTATGTATCATCATTAAGGTGGAATTGGGAAAAAAAGAGTTAACATATAAAATATGCAACTGCAACTTCACAGGTATTGCTTACACAGGATTTGTTAGGAACTTCAAAGGTACAAACGTCTAATTGTAAGTCATAGAGATGTAATGTATAGCACAATGAAGATAGTTAATAATATTGTATTGCACATTTGAAAATATCTAAAAGTCATCAAAGTGTATCTAAAAGTCATAAGAAAAAGATTTTGTAACTAGATATGGTGACAGATGTTAACTAGACATGTTGTGATCATTTTACAATATATACAAATATTAAATCATCAGTTGTATACTTGAAACTAATGTAATGCTGTATATACCAATTATACCTCAATTTTAAAAATTATTTTAAAAACCCTTCACTAGCATTTGGTTTCCCAAAACATTGAAAACACACTAGTCTAAATGTCACTTCAACAAATGGGTCTGTGCTCTCCATGTATGTGTGTGTGTGCGCGCGTGTGTATGCATGTGAGTTACCCACTGTGCAGTACACAGTGGGGTTAAAATCTTTTTTTGCAGCTTTTGAAGCCATTTTTATACTTAAACCAAGACAAGCTTTTATCAAAATTTTCAAACATAGAGATTTTGAAAAAATTCCAAATTCTCTCCACTTAGATTCAAAAGTTATTACAATTTTCCTGATTTGCTGTATTTTTCCATATACCTGTGCATATGTATCTGCATATATATTTCCATATATATGAGCACGTATTACACACATACATATTTTATAAGCCATTTAAAAGTGCTGAAACATCATGATACCTCACCTTTAACTCTTCAGTTTGATTCTCCCAAGAAAAAGGACATTCTCATATATAGTCACAATGTCATTATCATACCTAAAAAAAAAAAAAAATTCCTTAATATCACCTATTACAAAGTACACAGGTTTTAAAAATTTTAAGTACAAAAGGTTTAGTTGAGAACCTTGGGAGATCCCTGATGGCCTAGTAATCATGGTTTTGGGTTTCCACTGCCAGGATCCAGAGTCAATTCCTGGTCGGGGAACTGAGATCCCATAAGCTGCGTGGTGCAGCCAAAAAGAAAAGAGAGGAACTTACTGAAGGAATGTATTTTAATAAAATGATTAATTTATTTATTACTTGTATTTCATTATATTTTTAAAATGTAATAATGCTTTATAAAATTTCAGTTTAAAAGCCCAAATTTGATAAATTTTTAAAATATTAAAAGAATAATTATAGTAGTCAAATAGGGCCAGAAGTATGAGATTGGTATATGCCAGACTGACACTTGAGGAGCCGTATGTTAGTGGAGGACACACTGGACATGCGGAGAAGGGGATGTGGGAGGACCAGGGTCTGGCCAATGCTGGAGAGAGGGCACGTGTGAGAGGGGGCTGAGCTGGGCAGGTGACCAGACAAGCTCCAGGATTCTGTGCACATTCCTGAGGAGCCTGGACTTTACCCTGCTGGCAGCAGGATAAATTTATGTGATAAAATCAAGTTTGTTTAGAAAGAGCTATCTGTCCACAGTGTATCCGATGGATCCGAGAAGGGTGGGGTGGAGGGGATGGACAACCATTTGGAAGCAGCAGAACACATTTTTAACTGCAAATGGCTAACATTTTGGTTATATTATACAGGCTGAACAAACCTGCTCTACTGGCAAATGAACAAAACAAAAACAGTAAGACTAAACTAAGTTTACTAGAATGTTCACGTTGCAGAAGAGCAGCTTTAGAGAAAGGTAAGAGTCGATAAAGACTTCTGTAGAAGTTGAAAGGAACCCTTGGGCATTTCTGAGGTTTTCAGTATCTAAAGGAACTGGCTCTTTTTACCACCTAGTTTCACTTTCCAAAGTGGCACTGCTTTTCCTTGGCAAGTTTCATCACAGAATTAATTTTATACTCACCAGTCACAAAATTAAACCAATGAGAAAGAGGCAGGGTGCAAAACAGATGAAGCGGTTTTCGGACAAGCAGAGCACCGTCAGGCAGCCCTGAGCAAGTAACCGCAGGGAGTTCCACTTGCAGAGGCTGTGGACCGGACGTCAGCTCTGCCTCGGAGGAGCACAAGGGCAGCATGGGGAGGCCTAAGTGGCAGGACAGGATGCTGGCCCTTCATTCCCCTTCCACCAGAACCCCAGTCTTTCTTATTTTACATACTGGGCCTCCTGGAAAGATTTCACTTAACAAAGGGCCCCATAGCTTCTAAAAATGTTTGAAAACGAAGAAGTCAGAACAGTACATTCTTAAGTCAAGGGTTGGTAATTTTCAATAATAAGGCTCAGTTCCACAGGAAAACTGTTGGGAGAAAAAAGCTGTCAGGAGAAAAATTGGACACCATCACCAAGAAGGAAGGTGAAAAAAAGAGACCTAAGCAGATGAGTCGGCTAAAGGAGTAGCTTTACGGCAGACTACGGAATTGTTTCGGACCTGTAGATTAAAGGGCCAGCGGAACTCCAAACTGGACAGGCCCAGAGAGAGAGGATATATGGACCTGAAGCTCAGTAGAAAGGTTTAGTGGGGCACACAGGCTACATGAAGTCTAAAGGTGGGGGGATCCCCCAAGGGAGGTGCAAACAGAGGAACAACGGAGGATCTGCAAAGGTCACAGAAGGCAAAAAGAAAAGGGTCTGCCTCAAGTTAATACTGTGTGGAACCAGCCACAAATTGGGCCCCTTCAGGAGGAGACCCTGAATTCCGGGCAGTGTGCCCACAGCAAAGCGGGCACAGGCTGGACTGACGGGGTGGTGCTCGAGAGAGCAGAAGCTGCAGAAGGGCAAAGGAACCAGGGGAGAGGGTACTGGCCAGGAAACAAGCAGAAGATTGGACAATGGGTCCAGGCCCACAGGGGCTGGAACTCTTTGAGAGGAAAAGGAGGTCACAGTAAGGTCAAAGATGAGACAGGGAGAGTAGGGAAGCCTCTCAAAGAGCTTGTGGAAAAAGAATACCACCACAGAACCTGAGATTTCAGTAGTACAGCTGCTTTCAAAAAAGCTCCTCTCAAAGTTAATAGGAAGCCAAAATCAGAGTAAAGGTCAAGGGGTGGGCGGGGAGGAGACTGTTTATAGAACCCTGTTGTGCCTCAAAGCCCTGGATTGGGCTGCAAAAGTCCTGGAACCCTCAAGCATTCACTGCAAGAAGGGAGAGCCACCCTAGAAGGCAAGGCCAGAAGAACCCCCCCAGCTCTCTGCGTCCCCTGTCACAGCTACTACTGGCAACAGAGTCATTTAAAGTTTCTCTCAGTTCACCCAGGAACCCTTAAGGAAAACCAGATGCAGGTAACACCAAAGAGCAGATTCTGTTTCCCAGTCTGCGTGTGGTATTACTTGTATTAACAATTTCAAATGCAGATATGAACCATGACTGAGGATTAAAATCAACTTCAAAATGGAAACAAAATGAAAGTAATGAACATAGTAATGACTATATTAAGAAATGCTTGGGCTTCCCTGGTGGCTCAGTGGTAAAGGGTTCACCTGCCAATGCAGGAGACTCGGGTTCAATCCCTGATCCGGGAAGATCCCACATGCTGCAGAGCAACTAAGCCCACGTGCCGCAACTACTAAAGCCCAGTACCCTAGAGCCCGCACACTGCAACTAGAGAAGAGCCTGCACAGCAACAAAGACCTAGCACAGCCAAAAATAAAGAAGCCCTTCCCTGGTGCGTCAGACAGTAAAGAATCTGCCTTTAATGCACAAGACCTGGATTCAACCCCTGGGACAGCAAGGAGAACAAACCAGTCAATCCTAAAAGAAATCAACCCTGAATATTCATTGGAAGGACTGATGCTGAAGCTCCAATACTTTGGTCACCTGATGCCAAGAGCCGACTCATTGGAAAAGACCCTGATGCTGGGAAAGATTGAGGGCAGGAGAAGAAGGGAGCGACAGAAGATGAGATGGTTGGATGGCATCATCGACTCAACGGACACGAGTCTGAGCAAGCTTCAGGAGATAGTGAAGGACAGGGAAGCCTAGGGTCTGCAGTCCATGGGGTCACTCAGACAGGGCTGAGCAACTGAACAACAACTACATTAAGACATCAAGGGGTTCCCCGATCTAAACGACCATGTTGTTATTGTTGTTTTTGTTGCTAAATTGTGCCTGACTCTTTTGCAACCGAGTGGACTGGAGCCCACCAGTTTCCTCTATGCATGGGATTTCCCAGGCAGGAATACTGCGGTGGGGTTGCCATTTTCTTCTCCAGAGAATCTTCATACCCAGAGATCAAAGCCATGTCTCCTGTACTGGCAGGCTTCACTGAGCTATCAGGAAAGCCCATAAATGATAACAAGATACCCAAAGTTTTCTATTTCTAGGTTTAGCTACTAGATCACCTACTCCTGCCCATTTTGCTCAATAATAAAAACAAAAAGTAATCAAAAGGAAACTACATTCCTGGAAAGAACAGCTACCTATTGTTTTTTTTAAAGAAAATTATGTCTCTTCTAACAGTGTAACTCTAGAAAACAACTAATCACTCTGATTTTCTTAAGAACTGGGCAGTTATTTAAAGCACCAAAAAGAAAAAAAAAAAAAAATCAGGCTTCATAACATCCACTGTCACAAAGATAGTCAAAAGTACTCCTTGTCAAGAAGGAAGTTGGGGAGGAGGGGTGATGAAAAGATGCTCTAAAGTGTCCCCCCACCACTCTGGAACAAACAGTATTCAGGAAAGTCACCCCATGTTTACTAATACAGGAATCAAAAATAACAGTAAAGATGTATATAGCACCAGGAACTATACTCAGTATCTTATAATAACCTATGATGGAAAAGAATCTGAAAATGAATATGTGCATACACACATATAGCTCAATCACTTTGCTGTACATCTGAAACTAACACAACAAACCAACTATACATTAATTAAGAATAGTAATAATAACAGCAAACAAAACAATAGTATTTTATTTATTTCTATGATACTGTGGTGGTTTTTGCCATACATTGATATAAATCAGCCATAGGTGTCCATGTGTGTTAAAAAACACTTACACGTGTTGGCTGTTGTTTAGTTGCTCAGTTGTTTAGCTATTCTGAAAGGGCTAACTGCTCAACTTACACTCTCTCCCCAACTTGCTTTCTCTCTATGGCTGGACATCTGTATTTCTCAAATCCAGAGGTACAGTAATACAATAAAGCTAAAACATAAAATATAGAGCATTAATTATGTGGTATCATTATTATGTAAACTACTAAGCCTCTTTAAATACTCAATTACTTTTCCATTAATACAGAAATGAGACTGAAATACAATTAAAACCTCAACTAACTAGAACAGCTGGGGAATGAGTCACAGAATAATCATGCCTCTCAGATACTCAAAGGCTTATTTACAACTTTAGAACGCATCAACTCTTTTGGTTAACTGTTCTGGACCAAATGCTTGACTCAGACCAACGCTGTGAACATCAATGATTACACAATCAAGGGGTATACTAAGACCCACGAAGCTCGGTCCTCATCCAAATGAAATCCAAGACTGTAGCAACCTTTGCTTTACACCTTCCCTGTCGTCCTATTCTGCTTCCATCCCTCTCTCGTTTCAATAACCATGTATGTCAGAACTATATCTAAGGAAAAGATATCTGGTTCTCACAGTTCTCCTGGCATCTACCAAGTTCTTCCAAAGGAGGTAACAAGCCCTCACATACAGGGCTCCAGGACCTATTTTACCTGCTGTGGAAATGCTTTCCCTCAAAAGGAAATTCCGATACATGTACAACACAGATGACCCTTGAGGACACTGCGCTACAGTGAAATAAACCACTCACAAGAGGACAAATACTGTAAAATTCCACTTATATGAGATAGCCAGACGGTCAAATTCACAGAGGCAGAAGCAGAACGCTGGTCACCAGGGGCTGCAGGGAGGCAGGCATGGGGAATTATTGTCAATAATTTGACTTTCAGTTTGGGAAGATGAAAAAGTTGCCAAAATGGACAGTGGTGATCACTGTACAATACTGTGAATATTCTTAATGCCACTTAATTGTACCCATTAAAATGGCAAATTTTATGTTGTGTGTATTTTATCATAACTTACAAATTTAAATATTTTTCAAATTAATATAAGTTTGTTTCCTTATTAATTACTGTGTTCTAGAGATGATACATTCAGTGCATCTGTGTTATCATTGATCACCCCAAGGTTATTTCATAATAAGTAAAAATAAGCCAAAGTGGCTTAAAATTACGATTCCAAAGTAACACACACTTTGTTTAACATGGAAAATGCATGTTTTATAGGAACTGATCAACAAGAAAGAACACTAGCAAAAACTGAGACAAGAAAGCACTAGTCTGGGTACCGAATGAACATGAAATTAACGTGGAAAATTAGTGATAACTCACAGGTGGCCTTACCATTGAGCAAATATTACATAGCAGCCACCTCAAATAAAAACTATTCTGGAAAAATATTATACTAATTTGGAATTCAAATCGAAGAACTTGCTGGTTAACACTTTACACTGAATTTATCAGCAGGAAAAATTCTTGAGGTATTATAATGATTGCTAAATTTCTCAGTCCTTTCATGTTGTCATTCCAGAAACAATCATCCTGTACTTGTAACTGCTGACAAACCACCCTCCATCTCTCATCTAAGACCCTCTCCAAATGTCATCTCAGCCCAGAACTAACTTTCCCAGACCAAGCAGGTAACTGTCAACTGCCCGATCCACCCCCAAATCAGTCTAGTAATTATCCTTTCTCCAGATTAAGTAAAAAAGTCAGAAAGGAACCTGCATGCAGGACATATACCACGTTAGAAATGCCACCATGCAGCATTTATCCACACTGGTTGGCTCTGAAGTTACTCAACCATCAAACCATGAAGTCAGCAGGGACCTAATACCTTTAGGATAATATATAGACAACATTTTTTTAATGATGTCCCTGAGCGACGATCTAAAGACAAAGAGAGGGACTTCCCTGGCAGTCCAGTGGCTAAGACTCCACTCCCAGTGCAGGGGGCCCGGGTTCCATCTCTGGTCAGGGAACTAGATCCCACATGCCACAATTAAGAGTACACATGCCCAAACTAAGACTCAGTGCAGCCAAATAAATAAAAATAAAGATATCTATGTATATAAAATAGTTTAAAAATAAAAAGAGAGCTGAATAAATTTATAAACATCCTCTTAAGTAAAAGAGACTAGAAAATAATTACAAATCTTTAGGTGCCTTTGAGCAACAGGCAAAGGTTTACAATCAAACATGTAAAAACCTCTACAGTAAAGTCATAATTTTTCTTTTAATAACCTGCCTTCTTATCCTCTCTCCTACCTCTCTAAAGCTTACAAATGAACTTGTAACAACCTGACCACATCCTTTCTTTTTTAAATATTTTTCAATGTTTGTTTGCCAATTCCATTTAAAGAAGTATAGAGTCATAACAAAATCCCACTCCCTGAAATCTAATGGTTCAAATCTCCCAGGTAACCAAAATCCCCAGAGAGCTTCACCCAATGTAACAACTATGTACAAAACGAAATATTTTTTTCAATTACAAAACATTCCAGTTAGAAAACAAAGTCTATTTACAGAAACAAAAGTACTCTCCCATAGAAAGCCATACCATTTACTGATTACATGTCCTTTCAGTCTCACTTATTCTGAAGCATTGGGGAACAGTAAAATAATTCCAGAAAGAAAAGTCTTACAAATTTACAAGAGAGAAAAGCTTTAATAAAAAATATTTAGCATTTATAGTGTCTGCCTTACGTCTTCTGCTTTCTGGATGTATTCCTTTAGTTAATGTGAACATGACATGAAGTCATAATAAAAAGGCCAATGAAGTTTGGACAATTCAGCTTTTCTACAGACTTCACAGAGTCAAAAGACAGCAGCTTCTACATCATCATTCTACAGTAAAAACCAGTCTAGTTACCACTGTGTAAGCAAAAGTACCCTGGAGAAGCAGCAAGATTATAGGTAAGAAAAGCACTTTTAACAGAAAAATCAGAGTTTACAGAAAAATAAATAGCAAAGACGGCATTCACTTTAATATGCTTTCTCATTTTGTATCTCTTTAGTTACATCACTCAAAAATTTAACTAATTTTAAGCTAAATATCTGATAGTGCAAAAGCTAAGAAATCTAAAAAGAGCCACCAAAAAAAGGAAGGGAGGGAGGGAGGAAGAAAGGAGAAAAAAGGGTGGATCAATAATAACTAAGTGATGAATTACTTTCTTTGCTAATGATGCTATGAATCTTAGGGCAGCAAATTCAGCTTAGTTTTTGGCCAAGTGTCTGACTTAGTCACAGAAAAACAGAATTATTCAGCAGAATCATCTCACAAAATAAAACCTTTGAACTTTGTGGACTATGCCCTATGCATCCCTACCACAGGACTTAGTTCTCAACTTTCTACGGCCTTGCAGTAAAAAACACAGGCCTTCATGAGAACTAACAAGAATTCAGTTACAACCTCTAACTCCTCTCCTTTAGCAACAGAAGTAAGAAAGGATACAAGAATATACTAAAAGGCATTTGGGAAAGATAAGTAAATTGCTGAAGTTCTTGCTTTAGTGAGAAACATAGAAAGGCCAACTTCCTAGGTCTAACACAGAAAGCAGAAACCAAACAAAAAGTAAAAACCACCTGACATAATTTTTAGTTATCTTCTGTTTTTGCGTTCACTGCTAGAGTTTTAATGATCTGACAAACCAGGGGAATATCTTGCATATATAAATCAAGTTAATTGCTGTCATTTAAAAGGTTGTTAAAGCTTTATGCCCACATTCTTTAATTCAATGAACTTTAAAAAAATCAATTTTCATTTAATTTTCTCAGCCAATTCTAGGCTTAAGGAACTGATTCATCTACTGACACTTAAACCTGACTTGTGGGAAAAGTTCATAATTCATCCTTTAAACCTACCGTCTGCAAATAAACCTGCATTCCAAAAATGGGAAGTAGCAGATTGATACAGGGCCCATGTCCACAAGGACTCCCAGAACCACAGATCCAAACGTGCACAGTATTGCCTCAACTAAAAAGTGACCTTCTAACTAAGAGGTCTCCCAGGTCAGAAATTTTAGTGATTTTAAATAGTATAAAAATGTAAAAATTGTTATAAAAAGCATGAGGATCATGGAGAAAATGACCATGACCATAACTCCAGTTAACAGATGTGTTGTTCTTCAGTTTACTAATATTATCCCCATTCACCCAGAAAAGAGTTGTCCTGTAAAGCAAAACAGTGGTGATAGAAGTCAGTACAGTGTCACCCTGGGGGAGGGAAATGGAAGCTGAAAATGTTCTATATCTTGATCTGAGTGTAGCTACCAGTGCATATACATATGAAAAAGCCACTGAACTCTATGTACATAAATTGAGATCTTATTATAAATTAGGCCTCAATAAATAAATAATTTTAAAACATATTAAAATGCATTTGTAACTATCTTTCCAATGTTACATAAAATCATCCAAGATACAACTCTCAAGGTATTTTTTTCTAAACATATTTTAATAGAGATGCAGGTTGTGAGCACTTCCTTGTAGAACCTTTCAAAGTACAAACCTAAATTTTTTTTAATCTTTCACTTTAGAAAGTCACCAAATTTCAGAACTGAAAGGACGCACAATGATCATCTATTCATCCACTAATTTTGCAAAGAAACAAAAACAAATCTGTAAAGAAACTTACCCAAGATAAGGCAGCAGTCAATGACAACAGTAGTAACAGAACTATTTCCTGATCTGGGGCCACTCCCGTTTCCACCAAGCCGTTACTTTTCTGACATTGTAAACAAATCTCAACTCCGAATCTACCTGTGGCCTAGAAAGATTCTACATACCTTAAAATACCAGGCCGACAGGCCCCAAAGTGTACTCAAGAGTACACTCATCCTCCTTCCTCATCCCAAGACAGTCGACAAACGAACAAGTACGTTTTCAGGCTTTTTACTTGTGATGCAATCAAGTGTGACATCTTAAAAATGTGGTTCCAGAGAAGAAGGCATTGCAGGGATTGATAAAATCCGTCTTATTACCTTTCCAATCTTTTTGATGGTTTCTTGGTTCTCAGGACTAAGTAGGGCTCACGAAACCTCGCTCGGGGCAGTCCACCCGCATGGCTTTGAGAGACCCGCTGGGAATATCCCCCACTAAATAAAAAGCCTTAGCAAGGGTGTCCTACCCCACTGCCGGTGTATAACAAGACGAGCAGGTGACCTGTCCTTTACGGTTCAGTTTTAGACCCCAGTGAGCAGCTGACATTTTGTGAAAAACTTAACATACATCCTTTCCGCGGGAATGTATCTCCGTTCTCACAAGGCGTTTCTGCTCCCCACAAAGCAGGCCTGCCTTCTCAGGACACTCGGCTCGCCTCTCCAGTCTCCTTTTCAGGGTCCACAACGAGACTTTAAGAACAGAAATCGAAACGGTCAAGGACCTCTGGAGCGGCAGGTCCGCCTGGGGTCGGGCAGCGGGTTCCCGGCGAGCCCACGGCCCGCTCGATCGGCGCTGGGGAGGCCCGGCGCACTCCGATACGCTGGCCCGAAGCAACCGGTTGCGGCGGCCGCTAGACGCTCAGCCATCGCGCTGCGGCCGCTTCGGCCCAGGGAAGTTCAGATCGCCGCGCGGGCGGCGCGCCCCCGGGTCCTGCTGCGGGTTCGCGCCCCGGGCCCGGAGCGAGCCCGGGGGGCGGGTCCGCGGGGGCTCGGCGGGCGGGAGCGCGGGACGCGCGGGGAGGGGCGCGCCAGGGGCCCAGGGCGCCGGGGAACTTGGGCGCCCGCGGTACCGCCGCCCGGCCACTTTCCTTTCACGCCCTGGGGCTGCCGCGCGCCGCGCGAGTCCGCCAGGGACTGCCGGCCGCCGCCGCCTCAGCGAGACGCCCAGGCGCGCTCCTA